>CM037851.1:263536528-263560331 GCA_021234595.1 Delia radicum | reverse complement strand
AACTGAATTATAACCATATTATGGTTGTGGTTATCATATTATTATCATGGACAAGAATTTCGTCATCATTTATTACAATATTATGATTATTGCAAACATATTATGATTATTTCGTTACTACAGGCTTTAAAGCACGTGCATTGTGTATAAATTTTTCTTTCATCTTAAAGTTTACGCAACTATAATATATCTGTAGTTACACAGAGGAATATGATAATAAATGCTATATTATGATTGTAGACAATACCATAATATTGATAACGGAAAAAAAAGAGAAATTTTTACTAAAACATGATGAAAGAACCAAAGTATTGGTGGAATATGATCAATTTAATTGAAACAACAATTTATTTTTGTTGGAAACATAGTTTTTGTGGCCGCAATCATATTGCAACCATATTTTTTTCTCTGAGTGAAGACTTATATGTCAAATTAAGAGCAAAATTCTCAAAAATTTAAGTGTAGAAAAACATTTGCAATTAGAATTGAGAATTTAGCATTTTAAAGGGAAGCATTTTAGTTTTAAGCACTTTTTTTTACCAAAAATCAGTTGTATGAAAATAAAACAGTAAAACGCAAATACCTAAATGTTGTGTAATAAATATGTTAGAGTGGTACATTTAAATCTCGAAAACCTAAAAATGTTCGCTATAAAGTGCCTTTCAGATCGTAAACCATCGATGAAAAGATTCCAATATCAAAATTTTCCACATTGTTAGCGAAATATTCAATAAAATTATTATTTCAATTAAAAACACGCAAAACTTAAATGTTAATAAAAATCTAGATCACTCTTAATAATTTAAGTTAGAGTTCGAAGCAAGTATTGCGCATTAAGAGCAACCTGATGCCAGTGCTGCCAAGTTAGGAATTTCCCCCTAGATTTAATGGATTCTTAGTCGATTAGTGGGATTTTAGGGGGTAACAATTTCTTAGGGGGAATTTTGGGAGATCTAATTCTGATTAAAAGAGATCATTTTGTCATTATGAGATTATTATTTTTGTCAAATTTTTGGCATAATTTTAACATTTTTTTAGATTGTTGGTAAAATTAAATTACTTTACTGAGCTGTTAAAATATAATTTCAGACTTCCACAATAAAACAGTAAAACTCTAACGAAATTCGTGTATTTAGAGGGATTTGTACAAAATACTTGGCAGCACTGCATCAGGCTATGACTAGTAGCATCACCTCTTAGCGAGTTGAGCCACGGTCAACACAACGAGGCGTGTGGCTATGTGGAATTTTGTCATCACAGCATTCACAATGTTGTGTTTTAATCAGAAGATTTATTTTGCTGATTTTTCTTAGGAAAAGTATATGTTTCAACTTGATTGTACATTAGGGTGGGTCGATTTAGCAATCGATATTGTGCCATCGATTTTTCGATAGCTTTTGGCATGAGAAAAAAAAGTTCCACTACTACATATGAAAATAATCATTTTCGAGGCTCCCAAATTTAAATTTTTGACTTTTTCGCAACTTTTATTTTTAAGGTTTTTTTAGTAGGTGATAAAAAGAAATCCCCTGATTAATTATTTTTTAAATATTACCTTTCCAAGGTAACATACAATACATACAAATATACATCGCCACATACAATACAATATAACATATGAGCGCATGAAAATAAAAATACGACTGGGAGAATCGTACATATAGGACCGCATCAAGAAAAGAGTACTCTCAGTCGTATTTTTATTCTCACGCCACTCATATGTTATATTGTATTGTATGTGACAATGTATATTTCTATATATTGCATGTCACCTTGGAAAGGTATACTCAGGAAACTTCTGCTTTAAAAATATGTAGTTGTTTGGGTTGTAATACAGTTTCTTTGTTTTTAATGTAAATGTCAGTCATTTGTAGAACAAATAAAATTTTTTACCCACCTTGTAGTTCATTTAAAAAACAACCCACATCAAATGACTGTTTTATGATTTTACATTAATTTTTTACAGTTGTTTTTTGTTATTTAAAAAAATAAATGTATGTTTATTTTTTACTACCATGTGGTTCATTTTTACTACAATTGTTAGTCATTTTTTGAACATTAAAAAACAAATGGCAATGTTAGTTGAATTTACTGTAATGTAAGTCGTTCTTTCTTTAAGTGAAATTTCATTTGTTTTCAACTACATTTGCAGTGGTCTTTGCCTACATAGTATTCTAAGTGTAATATTTAAAAAAAAATAAATCAGCCGATTTTTTTTTATTACCTACTAAAAAACCTTAAAAATAAAAGAGAAAAAGTAAAAAAATTTAAATTTGGGAGACTCGAAAATGATTTTCTTCATATGTCGTAGTGGAACTTCTTTTCCTCATGCCAAAAGCTATCAACAAATCGATGGCACATTATCGAAAAATGTTTGTCCTTACACAATCGGCCCACCCTATTGTACATATCAGTGTTTTTGAGACTTGAATATTGTTTCTTGAATAATATTTTCTTGTAAAAACAGTATTGTGTAATGAATTTTTTAATTGGTCGACATTGATGAGATCACGTTTAATTTTTCTACACAAAATTTCACATTTAAGGCTCAAGAGCAGGCTTGCCAGATGCTTTTTCGTTATCCCCAAACAAATAAAAAATATCATTGTATTTGAAGTTGAGTGTAGGAAATACAAATTTTTATTGTATTGAAACAAAAAATATTTTTTTATCAACCAATTTTTTTTAAAATACCCAAAAAAAATTGTGAAAGGCGTGGTAGAGAATAATGAGTGTATTTTCTAAAAATCATAACTACATTGTAAATGTTCAATTTTTCTGAATCAGACTGCGCAGTTTCTGGTATTGAACCTTCGTCAGTGACAATGTTTTTTTGAATAATGTAATATTTGTTATGTTTTTATTTGTTCGATTGCGTCTATATGAAATTTTTCAGTGCAATCACTGACCGTGGTATAGATAAACTAAAAAAAGAACTGTTGAAAAACAGTAGTTTTTGATCAAATTTTACAGTTGTTTAAAAATTTCTGTAGTAAAAAATTTTTCAGTTATTTTTACTACATTATTAGTTATTTTTTCAGCATTTGTTAGTTTTTTTTTCAAGGATTTAAAACTAAACTAAATTTTTAGTTATTTTATCGGAAATAACCTTTGACGACTTTTTAACTGTTATTGACAGTCGATTCAAATGTGAAACTTTTTGAGTGTAATGTAGTAAGTTTTACATGGACTACATTGATTTACATAATTGTATATTTTAGTTGAACATTTGGTATAGAAAATCTCATATATTTTTACGCTTCAATTATAAAAAATGTGTTTTTATGTATTTACAAATCCCAAAAAAAATAATATTTTTTTTTTTTATTAATTTCACAAACTAAAAAGAGACCGAAAAATCTATAATAAATTAAAAATAGGTCTATACAATTTTTTCTATACACATTTTTTACGACTACCCTATGAATTTGTGTATCTTATAATAACTTTGTTAAAAATTTGGTTCGTATTTAATTGACCTTTATTTTGGGTTGTACGTTTTGGTATTTTAAAAGATTATGACATAAGAATTCTTTGGAAAGAAATTAACTTTTAGGCTGTACAAAATATTTGGTTTAATAATTTATTTTATATTTAAATTCGCAAATCTTAACAATTAAATATTTTGTATACTTCTCAAAGTACTACATTGTTGCATTCGCCTGATGTCCTCGATTGCAATTTTTCACACTTATGCATTTTTACTTTTATTTGCAAAAAGTTTTTGCACTTTTATCATTCCTTGACTAATGCTCAAGGTTTGTGTGTGTAGTATTCATAAATATAATCTCTAGTTAATTACGAAAAATAAATATTAACAATTGTTAAATATTGATTAGTTTAAAACACACCTCTTATTACTTACACAAATTGTATGTGATTGTACAGTAAAACCCAGTTAAGATATACTTTATAAAATTTAATCGAAGACCACATGATTGATTACTAAGAAGACAAGAATGGAGCAAATTGATGATTAATAGATTTTTGTTAAAGCTCTGCCTATTATGGAGGAGGTTCTAGCTTTTCTAAAACTTCAGGTTCTGATGAGATCTTTAGCCCAATCGAAATACAGTGCAAGCTCGATTTTCGCGACTAATTAAAAACCAGGCCTGTCGCGAAAACTGAATTTTCGCGATAACAGGACCCAAAATTTTATTGAAAAATTGTATGTAATTTTTAAAATTAGAATTGTTTTTTAAATTTATTTTCATCGGGATAAACATTAATTGCATTTATAGTAATTAAATGTGCTAAAGTCCCAAAACTTATTTAACAAATTGTGAAAAGTAATCTGATGTAGGCGTGTCCCTATCCGGATTTCATTCCTGCCCAAGGAAATCTTCAGGGGACTTTGTTATTAGAATTTCTAGAGATATTTGTTATGTTAAATCACAAACTCAATGAGAATTTCTTGTCCTCGTCTAGGAGCGAGATTCAAAATTTAAAATATCAAAGAAAAAACAAAAACAACAACAAAAAATTGTCACAATTGGCTTTGTCATCTTCCAAATACTACTCTGTTTTTTTTGACAGACCTAGCAATGTAGTGACGTTTATTCAATTTATTTATTGTTTTTTATTGTTTTATTGATATATTTACATTTTAAACATTTTTAAAGAAATTGGAGATTTTGAATTGCTTTTTTGGCAAATTATTTTTTAAAATAACTGCTGAATCACATAGTTCATATAGTGCTGTTGTCGGGTTATCATTTTCCAAAGCATCGTCCACTTTAATTTTGTTTTCTGCATGACCACTATCGTCTAAATCCTCCGATTCCATATCCGATAATTACATTTGCCCCTCATTACTTTCCACATGAAATTTTTTTTTGAATCCTGTTGTTTATGTCAGCATTCGTGAAAAGATGTTCCGTACCAATTTGAGCTACAAGTCTACCAATAGTTGAAAGATCTACGTTTTCTTCCTGAATTATATTTTGTAAAATATTTAAGGGCATGTTATCCTCTTCACTCTATTCACTACCGAATTTGAGCAAGGAGATTGAAATTTGTTCCCTTCTCGCCAAGCAGTTGTAGTTGTTTTTTATAATTAAATTTGACCAAGTTGATAACGTTTTGATCTAACCGTTGAATAAGCGCAGTGCAATTGGGTGGTAGATTCATTGCTATAATTAAACCATAATCACTTTTTAGTTTTCTCATTACATGTGACAAGAGTGTGACTTGGAAGCATCCTATAATATAAACCTGATTCGTCGGCATTATAGATTTGGTGAAGAGTCAACCCGTGCTCATCAACGTAATCCTTAAACTCTTTCACAAATGGATCAATAAGCTGAGGTTTCGAAGACAATTTCTAGCCCGTAATTTTTAATAATCTTATTAAATACTGAATTTTATCGTTGATCTATAAGTTTATGTGTGAGATTTTATTTGTTCGGTTTGAGATCATGACAATTTTTTCTCTAAATTAACAGAAAAATTAAAATTTTTACTTTGACTATTAGAAAAAACACAGAAAAAGTTATTAGACACTAGCATGAATGGAATGCATTTTCTGACCCACTACGGTCTTCATCAACATTTCTAATAGTCAAAGTAAATTATCATATAAAAATTTTAATTTTTCTGTTTATTTAGAGAAAAATTTGTCATGATCTCAAACTGAACAAATAAAATCTCACACATTAACTTATAGATCAACGATAAAATTCACTATTAAACCACTCACCAGGTACAGTGTAGAAATCGTTTAATGTATATGCTCGACATATGTATTAACAAAAAATCGTTAATGTTTGTTGATATGCTTTGCTTATGTAGAAGGATAGTATATGATGACATTAGAGAAAAGAATTGCCATTTAAAAGTTTTAACTGAAAGTTAAACTGGCAATTATGATAAGGACTAGAGAAAAACAAACACACTATAAATAGAAATCGTTCGTGGTAAATTTCATTCTAACTCAACACACAGAGTAATGTGGGATTTAAAGTCACCCAATTCCTTTAACGTGTGAGTTAAATAGAAGATATTTACGATTATCACTAAATGGCACGAAGAATGTTGATGAAGACCGTATTGGGTCAGAAAATGCATTCCATTCATGCTAGTGTCTAATAACCTTTTCTGTGTTTTTTCTAATAGTCAAAGTAAATTATCATATAAAAATTTTAATTTTTCTGTTAATCTTATTAAATGTTTACGCTTAAATTTCTTCAACCATCCTTCACTGGCATTGAAACCTGAATTGTTTTGATAAATTTAGGAATACAAATGACTGGCGTTTGATCGTAAAATCTCTGCTGATATTGGAACATTTTTTTCCCTTTGTTTTACAAACCACTTATGAAGCATTTTTCCATTCTTGGGTACTCAACTTTCTGCAACGTTTGCCATGGCAACTTTCTGTTGTACGTACGAACTTTTTTAATGAATTTTCTTGCTTTATAATGCGGTAAACCGAAGACTTATGCAACTTGTAATTCCACGCAAATTGAATCAATGGAATCTCCACTTTTAAATTTTTTTTTAAATCTCTAATTTTTGACAAATCGTTGGCTTTAAAATATGTTGAACTTTTCCCATATTAAGAGATGTATTTACACAACAAATGACACGAATAAACTGACAAAATTGAAGATCAAAATCATCCAAAAAGATAAATATACCAAAAGACGCGGATTTCTTTTTTTTTGGGTATACATATTGTAATCAAATAAAAAAAAAACAGATAAAAGTCGCGAAAATGGAACCCGTTTTTCGTTAAACTGTCGCGATTATAGAACCTGCAATGTAAAAAATAAAGCTGTCGCGATAGCCGGGCCGTCGCGATAATGGGTAGTCGCGAATACCGAGCTTGCACTGTACTAGTATCAACCTAGCTAATATGTTTGAGTAGCAATTAGTTTTGGAAATATACGGCTCGTCTTAAATTCAAAATAACATAAAAATAATCTCGATGTATATAAAAACAAAAAAATAATAAAATTGTAAAAAATTCAACAATTCACGTTTTATACTCTAGAAATAACGAACTACACGGTTTCAGAAATTAAGCTAAAATTTTGGAATTTCTAAAGAATTTCTTTTTAAAGAAAGCTAACCAGCCAGAAATTGCCAATGGTCAGAAAAATCAAGCACTGGTTAAAGCACTTTATTTTTAGTACCATTGGCAGAAATCAAATTAAAGAACTGGCAAATCCCTTATTTACAACGCTGTCCCAACTTTGGCAAAATGTCCTTTGCCAGTACTTGATTTAAAAAATTTACAACCGTCAAAAAGTTAAAGCACTGGCAAAGTCGTGATTTAGAAGCATGTGCCAATGTTAGTAGAACGTGCTTTTAAAGCACTGATTTGAAAAAATTTACTACTTTTTATTAAAAAAATGTTAAACTTTATGTTTGTGAAAAATCTTTCTTATACCAGCTTTTTTTCCAGCGTTGGCAAGTTAATTCCAACAAAGGCTATGCCAGTGCTGGCAAACTAGCACAACCAACAGTTAGCCACCTGTTATCACTTGTTTACGTTTTAAGCTATCAAATATTATGTGTCTCGTTAGTTCAGTGGGTAGAGCTCTCGGCTGGCAATCTGGCGATCAGGCAGGACCAAAACAAAGTTTGTTGCCAACGCTGTAAAAAAGAAAGCCCTGCCCGGTGTTATCATTTGAAATTGGCATTCATTCTCTGTGTACATAATTATACCCGAAACATGAGAACATCTAATTGTATCATATTCGCTTGGGATGTGAAGAGAAAACAATTATATTTCTAAAGCATCTATTGGATCTATGAGGATAAAGGTGGGGTTGAGGAAAGATTATTTTGTAATACAAAGATTGTTTTGTAACATATTTATTTTATTTTAAAACAGTCCCTTAATGTTTATTTTTTTACCGCCTTAATTAGTTACGTTTTAATTATCATAATTTAAAATTCCATCGCAATCGAATGGAACTCCTTAATAGGTCTTCATTGTCAGCGAGTTCCTTATAATCGAGTTTTACTGTATTTGTTTTTGTAGAGAAAAATTTCAATTGTTTCTTTTTAAGCAAAATTATATCTAGTACAACCATAAAGCTGACAAATAACACCTTCAATTTTATTGTCAACGATTTAACGTTGACAAATTATCAGCTGTCATCAAAAGTGCATTGATATCGAGCGGTTTGTGGCCAAGAGATGGTAAGAAAGGTATATTAACAGTTGTGATCTTAAAAATAGCAGTAAAATTGAAAATTTAATGTGAAGGAAAATTACTAAAGAACTGCTCCTGAGATATCGAAAAATATATGAACATACATGGTCACACAAAGGGGTTGTATATGATAGATTATATGAATGTTTGATGTTTTGCATGGGACATAGAAAATTCCCGAAATAGATTTATCAACACATTCTTGAAGGTGGTCAATTAATAAATTTGAAAACAAAAACTCTATAGATTATTTGTTAGGACAATATCCTAATAAAGAAATATAGAGTATGTCCTCAAACTTGAGGAAAAAACATAATTTTTATTTTTAATAGCAATTATATCAAACTTGTAAAAAGACAAAGTATGGTCTTGTTTACTCCCCCTTTCCATATTGTTTTTAAACAAAACAAGTGTGAAAATAAAAAGGAGAACATAAACAAGGGGCGTGTATTGTATAGCTACCAAAGGTAAAGCTTGCACATAAAAAACAAGTTTTCAATTTATTTTGATCAATTGTGATAATCTTTAACTTCGAGCTCATATATTAGTTCTCATTTAGTGGGAAAACTAGGTTGTATGAATGTTTGAAGGTTATATGAATGTTCCTGAAGGCGGTCAATTAATAAATTTGAAAACAAAAGCTATAGATTATTGTTAGGACAATATCCTAATAAAGAAATAAAGAGTATGGCCTCGAACTTTAATAATTTTCATTTTCATTCTGAAAATATATGTTTAAAACAATAATAAATACTGACTAACAGTATATCGTTAGCTGAAATGGTGAAAACCAAAAATATCAAACATATTAAATAGTGATTTTTGTGATTTATTATGACTTGTTTCGATAAAGGTAGGCGAAATAAATGCAATAATCGACATTGTGCATTTCACCTACCGATATACGGACTTAATTAAGTAAATAATACTTACTTACATTTTGGCACATTGGAAAAAATATTTGCTATATCAAAAATGTTTTAATTTTTGTAATAAAAATACAAAAATTGTTTTTTCGGGCTTTCTATATTTTCGTATATTTAGTTATAATAAAGTTCTACCTCAAGTCCACAAATATAATATGATATCGTCATATTTTCAAAAAGTTTGATAATTTTCATGATAGATAATACAATTGTTTCATTGGCATCACCCAAATCTGCAGTTGATTGCAATAGAAAAAGATAATTTGATTTACTCAAAGCTTAATACGACAATATCATATTAGATTTTTGGACTTGAGGTAGAACAATATTCTTACTAAATATAATCTATATCTTTATGTTATTAGGATTATTTATTCTTGAAAGAATGCTCATTTATATTAAAAGTTGAGTGTAGAAAATTTTTTCGGAAATCGTACTTTTTAAAATATGCTATTTTGAAAACTGATTTTTTGACTAAACGCAATTTAACATATTTTAAGTAGCGTTTTTGGATTTGCAACAAAATTCTACCCCCAAAAGTGTATCATTCTTATGCCTTGCTAATTTTTTTATTCTTCAAATCCTAAGATGAAAATCAAAAATTCCAAATTCGCACGTGTACCGTTTACGTATGCCGGATGATAGTGTACCGGTTGAGGGATAATGCAAACATTACTATACTTTTTATTTAATAAAACCTAATGTTTCATATTAAAGAAATATATATATTTTTTCAAATTTTAATTTGTTTTGCAATTATTTCAGGAAATATTCAACGGTTTGATATAAGATATTATTCGCCGAAGTCTCCAGTTGACGCGTTATGTATAGAACATCAAATCTATTAGCTGCGGTAAAAATTAGTGACATTAATCTTAAAAATAAGAATTTTCTAGTTCCTTAGAGAATCCTGAAACATTTTAAAACATAAAGAAACATAAAGAAACATTAGAATATTGAAATTATTAGCGGATGTCAACACTTTTCAAATATGTCTTCAAAATTAAAAACGGATGAAAAATGGAAGAACTTGCATCAAAAAAAAAAACATCAAGTCGAGAAGCTGTTTGTAATAATTTTTTAATGCAGAATAGTAGAATTTTTAAATATTTTTTTTTATATTTGACCAAATTCTTGAAAAAAGGAGCAGTAACTAATTTTTAATTCACAGAAAATAGTGTTTGTTGGAGGGCTTTTTTAAAAAGGGTTGTATCACGGGATGTTATTGCTAGACCCGAAAAACGTGTTAATCTTTATTTTCAGGGGCTGAATCTTGCATCTTTTAAAAAGCCTTAAAACTATGCACTCTAATGACCATACATGCTCTCATATATGTCCATAAATCTTCAGATCCGAAATTTGAGGAAATATATATGCTCGTATGAGATCCGAAGATGGGTAATTATATATAATCGGATCCGAAGACGGGTAATTATATATAAGTCATATATTGAACTATGCATGGATGTATTCGATCATGATTACCCATGCATAATCATATGCAAGACCATGTATGTTCGAAAAAATTGCCCAATTTTACGGAATATAAATAAAAATTGTTTTATAATTATTACAAACTAATTAAAAAAAAATAATTGACACTTAACTATACCATGAAATTAAATTTTTTTTATTGAGTTGAAATAATTATGAATAAGTAAAACAAAAAATTTTTTTGGCATAACTATTATTTTGTAATTTATTTTTAAAAATTGGATTTTCAATGGTTATATCATGTCTTTATAAATAATAATTATTTTTGTTTTATTATTTCTTTAAGTTTTTTTCTGTAAATAAAAAATGTTGATAAAATCAGTTTAGAACATTTTTGTTTAATATATTTTTTTTTGTAGTTCTGCGTAAAAACTAAAAAAAAATAAGAATGCATTATGAAAAATTCGTATCCTACTGGGTTTGAACTCAGGGTGATTTGATATAAGTCCACCTACCCTTCATTACACTTTCGATTTTTTATTTTTCTTATTTAATTTTTTTTTTACAACAATTTTTTTTTTTATTGAATGTACTTTTTTTTATTATTTTCAAAACTTATATTTTTTTCTGTAAACTTTTTTAATTTTTTTTTTTTGTAATTCTACAAAAGTTTTTATTGAATGGATTTTTTTATTATTTCAATACTTATTTTTTTATAAAATATGATTTTGTGAACAAAATTTTTTTTTGTACATAATGGAGTCTTCTATTATGACAAAGATGTGTAACCCAGGTTAGGTTCGGTTAGGTTGGAGTGGTAGCCGGCTCCGTGAGCACCAGCATACTTAGACTTTGAGGTCCATTGTGATGCCACGAGACTGACGGATACCGATCAGACTCCACCGTTGAACCAGTTAGAGCTCCTTACGAAGCTAAGGATGTGCGGAATACCAGCACCTGAAAGGTCCCCAAGATCGTGCAAGAACACCGATCCAAGTGTAGACCTCCTACCTAGCGCCCGCGCTGGACATGAACAGAGAAAGTGCTCAATACTCTCCTCTTCCTCCTCGTCCCCGCAGCTCCTACAGAAGTCAGGCGATAGCACCCTAACCTACCAGCGTGCCTGCCAATAAGACAGTGGCCGGTTATCACCGCCACCATGTCAGAGATTTCCCCCCCTGGAAAGCGACAGGAGCGCCCTCGTTCGCCCCAGATCCAGAGACGGCCAGATGTGCCTTGTCACCACACAAGTCACGCCATTAGCCCACCTAAGGTCAGTCGTAACCCAGTTAAGTGCTAAAAAAAACACACACACCAAATTGTAAATGCAATTTTTATTACATTTTTGAAAATGAATTATTAAAGCATAATTATTATAAACAACTTTTATTTCTTTTTCCCATGCGTAACTATTAAAAAATTATTTCAAAATATTACTTAAAAAATAATAGTTACCAATAAAAAATATTTTATTTCTTATCCATAACTATTATCATTTTATAAAAATTATATTAATTGGGATCACATAATTATGAGTATGACAGAAAATAAAAATTGCCGTGTAATAGTTAAGTAATTTACCATAAAAGTTATAATAATTAAGTCCTTGCCATTTGTTTATAAATTTTCAGTTGTTTTTTGAAAATTCTCATTTACTTATCATAAAGTTTGCCTATAATTTTGCCCACCATAGCATAAATAATTTAGTGAGTGCTATGCAAACATAACAATACATTTTCATACAAATAGACAGATTGTTATTGATGTGATAATGGTTGGTTGGTCGTTTTTTTTTTACTGGGCCCGCAGAATTTAATCTAAACAAATATGTTTATTTAACTTTTTTCATGTTTTCTTAAAGACAATAACCGCAGACCATATTGAACTAAGAAGTACTTACTTTGTGGTACGTTTATATAGAAAATATTTAATTGAAAAAAAAAAATACAAATAGGCATTTGTTTCGATAAACATTATGAGAGAAGTCATTCAGTCAATGTCTGCTATGAATAAGAACTCTACACTATAAGTTGAAACTAGCTAGTCAGAATGGGAAAAAAGAGCTTTCGCTTATTACCTTGAAAGTACACTGAAAATATAGTAAATCAATGTAAGAAATTGAAAACTGTATTAGATTTTTAGGTTTCTTTTGTATGCCAAATTAACTTTTGACAACATAATCCGTATGTCGGAAACATTTATTAGAAAGTATGATGTGAGCAAGATTATTTAAGTTTAAGAACATTTGTGTTTTGTTACACAAAAAACGGTGTAATGTTTATTTATTAATTAAAAATGTTTGCAGCCGCTAATTTAATGCAAACTTTATCTACTGACAGGTCCTTACATGTTTCACTTCGCGTCACCGAAAATCTTCAGAGGAACATTGTAGAAGCGGTAGAAGATTAACCCGAATTATAATTTTTTAAGCAAAAATATGAAAGCTTTACCCGTATTGTTTCATTTACTTGATGAGAAGTAATTAAAAAAAAAAAAAAAACATTTTTAACTAATAAACATTGTTCGTGTACACTGTACAGGCTGGAATCTCTAGTCATAATACACTATGTTGCTATGTTTACTAAATGAACAAAAACACTTTCTGACTATAGCATTAGGGCCATAAGTCAGTTTTCCCGTACTCTGCAATTTTCAAATGTTTTACTTGATGAGAACTGATTAAAAAAAAAATAAAACATTTTTAACTAATAAATATCGTTCGTGTACACTGTACAGGCTGGAATCTCTAGTCATAATACACTGTGTTGCTATTGTTTATTAAATGAACAACAACACTTTCTGACTATAGCATTAGGGCCATAAGTCAGTTTTGCCGTACACTGCAATTTTCAAATGTTTTACTTGATGAGAACTAATTAAAAAATAAAACATTTTTAACTAATAAACATTGTTCGTGTACACTGTACAGGCTGGAATCTCTAGTCATAATACACTGTGTTGCTATTGTTTATTAAATGAACAACAACACTTTCTGACTATAGCATTAGGGCCATAAGTCAGTTTTGCTGTACACTGCAATTTTCAAATGTTTTACTTGATGAGAACTAATTAAAAAATAAAACATTTTTAACTAATAAACATTGTTCGTGTACACTGTACAGGCTGGAATCTCTAGTCATAATACACTGTGTTGCTATTGTTTATTAAATGAACAACAACACTTTCTGACTATAGCATTAAGGCCAAAAGTCAGTTTTGCCGTACACTGCAATTTTCAAATGTTTTACTTGATGAGAACTAATTAAAAATAAAACATTTTTAACTAAAAAACATTGTTCGTGTACACTGTACAGACTGGAATCTCTAGTCATAATACCCTGTGTTGCTATTGTTTATTAAATAAACAACAACACTTTCTGACTATAGCATTAGGGCCATAAGTCAGTTTTGCCGTACATTTTTAACTAATAAACATTGTTCGTGTACACTGTACAGACTGGAATCTCTAGTCATAATACCCTGTGTTGCTATTGTTTATTAAATAAACAACAACACTTTCTGACTATAGCATTAGGGCCATAAGTTAGTTTTGCTGTACTCTGCAATTTTCAAATGTTTTACTTTTAAATTTTAAAAAATTAAAACCAAAAGTTTATTTTTCTATCTTAAATCATAAATTATGTTGTGAGCAAGATTATTCAAGTACAAGATTTTCGATTAATTTTCTAGAAAAATTCTTTTTTTTTGCGAATATTTCTTCAAATATAACTAACTTTGAAATTCTACACATAAAAAATAATTCCCTATTTTTTTTCAATTAAATTGGTTTGTTAAAAATTTTAAAAGCTGTCAATTAAAAATTAATTGAATCAATTAAATATTTGCTCAAATTCACAAATTAACCTTATAAGAACAAACACTACTCTTTTTAAGTGGGGCTCAGCGGATTCCCCACTGGGTGGTTGTAGTGATGTATAAGAGAATGTCCTTATTGTTAATATATTGGCGAATTGTCTGAAGTGAACAACGTTTTTCCTGCTGCCACCGAATGGCTAAAAAATGTTGACATCAATAACTTGAAAAACAAATAATTTTTAATGTGATTCAGTTGAATAAAGATCTAAACGAAAGAAAAGAGTGAACGGCGAAATCCCAGCTTAAACACCCAAAGATGATGAATTAAGTTCAATTCGAATCTTGCAAAAATGTCAATAATAGTTTTGCGATTCTTGCGAATATTAAGATATATACAAATTTCGCATTATATCTGGAAGTCGGACCTTGTGTTCTTAAGTTTTTTTTTATGTTTTCGATGTGTTCATATACTAACTCTTCATTTGAGTACAATAATGTCTCTAATTGTTCAAGGATATTTAACAAAAATTTATAAAAATGTGATATGTTATGCATAGGTCTCTGTGCAGAACGTTTTTCATAATAACAAAAAAAAAAAAAATAGTTTTTTGATCAGTACTGTATTATTGCCCATATCGTGGAGCCACGTAAAAAAGTTATACCCCTACTAAAAAAAGTATAACATTTAAATTAAAACGTTAACTAAAACATGGCTTTATTGTTATAAAAAGAAACCTATTTAAAAATACGAAACAATACTTAATTATTATAAAATATAAACTGAAATAGAATAAATTTGTATTCACTCGATTAACACGATTAATCGACTAAAATTGTTCGAGTTATTCGTTACCAGAAATTGGCAATTTTAGTTTACTCGAACAAATGTTTGATTCAAATTCAGTGATTAATCGAGTAACGGTTAACCGATTGAATACCCTAGTATATGCAAAGGTTATTCAATCGGTGGGCGTTGTGGTCTAACGGTTAGCGCGTTGAACTGTTATACAGATGGTTCCGGTTTCGATTCCCGGTGACTGCAACATCAATTTAAAAAAATATATTAAATGTGAGTTTTTTCCCCTCATAAAGGGTGTTTTTGGCACCACTTTTTTAACTGGCGACCATTTTGACAGCTGTCAAGTGATTATGTTTAGTTTGGTTTGGCATTTCAACATGAATAGACGCCTGAACAACTCTTCCAAATTGTGCAAATTTATTTTGAAAATCATGGTTCTTTTACGGTCAACATAATCGTCTATCAGAGCAATTAATTCGATTAACTATGGAACGTTTTCACACCACGTTTACTCTAAATAATAATATGCATTCACAGAGACATCGAACAGTGCGTACAGTAGAAGAAGAAATTGCTGCTGTAGAGCGTAGCGTAGAGGAAGACCCCAATCAGTCTATCCGCCAATGGTGACCGCTATAGAGCCATGATTAAAAACTTTTTCGTTCATCAATTGAGCAGCCATGATGTGCAGGAGCTTTGCTTTGAACAAGACGGCGCAACATTTCACACAGCTCGTGCCACAATTGATTTACTGAAGGAAACGTTTGGTAACCGCATAGTTTCACGTTTCGGATCCGTGAATTGGCCTGCAAGATCGTGCGATTTTTAACGCCGCTGGACTATTTCTGAGGGGATATGTGAAGTCGCTAGTATACGCCGATAAGCCCGAAACGATTTGACTACTTGAAGACAACATTCACCGCGTTATTGCCAATATACGGCCACAAATATTGGAAAAAGTCATCGAAAATTGGATCTCCAGATTAGACTACGTCCGAGCCAGCCGTGGCGGTCATATGCCAGAAGTCATATTTAACTTATAATGCCAGAAGATTATCTTTCGAATAAAATTTCATGTCAATTTAAAAATTCATCTTTGATTTATTCCATTTCAAAGTTCTACGCCTCTATAAAAAACACCCTTTATGTATCGCCTTCGGTGTTCCCATAGCACTTAACCCCACCGAAGTAAAATAATGAATCAGGGCTATGAACCAAAAAGCTTCAATAAGTTTACCAACTCTCCATCAGGTGGCGAGCAGCAATTGTTAAAAAATTAATTCTCGCGCCATTACTGTGTTGCCATGTTTGAAGCCCTTCAGCTTTTCCCAACTTTCATCTCTCCACTATCCCCTTTCAAAAGAAAGCAACACATTAATAAATACGAAGAATTTCCAAAGCGTGGCTTCTTTAAAAAAAACGTTCCTTAGCAGTTTCGCACTAAAGGTTACACACTGCGTGGGAATGGGTCCAAATGATGTCAGTTCACATTAGCTCGATTAATAATTTTGTTTAAATTTATTTTCAGTGTAAAAAGCAAGTGAATGATTGAGTAGTAAATAGAGAACTCTTTTTTTTTTTTTTGTATAGAATTTTATTTAGTATTTATAGTTTTTCTTTAGAGGTTTTTAAACTTTTCATGGTCAAATCAACCATCTATCTCGTCATAGTCAATGTCTTTATTTTTTTTCTACACTATTTTGAAAATGTCGCGGTTTATTGTTGCTGTTGTCAACGTCATAGAGTCACAGTCATCTAAAATTCCCATATATTCTACGTAATTTTTTTTTTTTTATCTTTTTTATATATTTTTTCCACAATTGCAATTGCGAGTACAAACAATTGTTGCTTTTAACTAACTTAAAGAATTGCATTACAAATATTTTACGACTTCTATAATATTTGTTTGTTCAGTTGGATATTAACTACTCGTAGATGGATGTCTGGATAGATGAATGTTTGACTGGATGGATGTATGGATTGTTTTTGTTTGCCTGCATGGTGACAATGATATCTGTTTTTAAAATTCATAAGGCCCATTACCATATAAATAACCACGCCCTTTTGAGACCTCTTTACCACAATTATTCATTAGTTTAAATGTCGTCTTGTATGATTGGTTTCGTCTGTCTGCCTGCCTGCTTGCCTGCCTGAGTTTCCATATGCCTGTCAATTTGTCTCAAAACTTTCTTATGCGTGTGACTTTGACTTTGTTGTCAATGTCAGTTCTGCGTTACTTTTCTGCATTTTTCTAAATGCACTTTAAAAGAATATATGCAAATATTATGCCTATAATTTAAAAGTTACAAACACTAGATGGGAATGGAATATATTTCGTATGAGAAAGAAAATATTTTTCCAGAATACAAACAAAATTATTTCCACCAACCCAGTCAGAAAGTGCCAGTGGGACAAAAAATCTACTGGAATGCCACTGGCTAACCGAGGAATTGTAAATATGTTACTGGTAGAACACTTGTTTAGGACCGCGTTTACCAGCGTTTCGCCAGTATTTATTTTACAATAATCAGTGCTGACACAAAAAAAAACATTGGGAAAGAATTGGCTGAGGCCGCTATGCCAACGTTGGTAAACAGTTTTTTCCCAATGCTATGCAGGCAGAAATTGCTAACCACTGGTAGAGCATTTATTTTATAATAATTCGATGCTTTTTTTAAAAAAATATGTAGTCAGAAGGTTTCGGGTTCGATCCCGGTCCCGGTCCCAGGCATACATTGATTTTTTGTTTTACTTTTTAATATTTTTTTTTTATAAAAAATTTAATTTTTTGTTTTTGGAAAAGCTCTTTTAAGAAAAACTTTTTTTTTATTTTCCCAACGTTGGCAAAATGATTTCAACAAATCTTATGCCAGTGCTAACATATTTGAGCAGCCAGCTGTTACCCAACATTTATCATTCACTTATGTTTGAAACTATCAAGTATTATCCCTGCGGGAAACGAAGGGTCGATTGATCTAAAATGACAAATCTGTGATATATGATTTGGGTGCACGTCACAAAACTGGTGAAACCAAAATTGTGGTGCACCAATAAGTGTTAATTTTGGTGAAATGACCAATCACTTGACTATAGTTATGGTGACAAAACATTCACTGGTTGCTACCAGATATATCATGTAACTAGAGAAAAAGTAACATAACATCAAAGTGTACTGAAGCAACTAGGGTGGTTTGCAGTTGAAATTATTACTGGTCATTGAACTGGTTCAAAGCCGTTAGCAGTGGATGAAAACATGGCAATTAGTGCCAAAGGAATCAGTCCCTTGACTGCAACACAGCAGACATAACACTGAAGGAATTTTACCTGTACCGACTATGTGACAGTAGAAACGAAGACATAACACTCCACTGGTTTAAAAGAACTGAACACGGAACTGTGACCAAGGCTTCCAGATATGGCGATTTCTTGCCAAACGTTGCGATCTTAAACTTAGTTTTTTGTTGGGTATAGACAAATTAGCTAATTAAAAAATTGATTGTTGTTGTGCCTTTTTTAAGGTTTTTTGAACAGGGGGTAAGACACACTGTTTTCGAAAAGTGCAGCGATTGGTTCCGGACGGGCTATTTAGCAACTCGTGCATAATATCACATACGCTGAATAAAAACTGACAGGTTACTTGCTAATTACTTTTCGCATGCCCGGCGACATGTACCCTTAGACCAGTTCAGTGGTGCGTCTCAAAACTATTTTGGTTAAACTACCCCTGTTTACAGAACACATTGCGCTTAATATGTGACTAGTTTTCCTTCAAAAATTGTTCTCCAGTTCTAAGATACGTACACCTACACCAGTTACGTGATACTTTTTTCCCACTGGTTCTGTTGCATATCACATAAATCCTAAAATGGTCATACTTTGACACTACCTACTTCTAACTAATCCCGTAGTATATTCATTTCAGACTGTATGGTGATAGGTTACCTTGGTCAAGTTATTCGATACGTCACAAAGTGCTCCACATGTAGCAATTGTCACCTCCTATGACAAGCCCATGTTAAAAGTACCGGTCACTTTCATATAACAGAACCGAAACTAAGACAGGTTCATACACACAAAGTTCTAGTCACATGAAAATTCCAGTGACTGGTACATTTCCCGCAGGGATATGTCTAGGTAGCTCATTGGGTAGAGTTGTCAGCTGCCAATCTGGAGGCCAGGGTTCCAATCCCGGCGGGACCAAAACAATTATAAATGAACTTTTTTTCGTTTTATTTTAGAAAAGCTATTTTTGGACCAAATATTTTATGGGTTTTCTACAATTTTGCCAACGTTGGAAATATTGCATCACCAGCGCTTGTCCGACGGATTTTGAACAGACGAACATTTTGTCTAATGCTGTAATCATTTTCAGATTGGGAAAGCACTTGATGCCTGTATTCGTACCACTTGTTTAAGAGATTTGCCAGCGGTAGTCCGCTTGTCGTTTTCGAACTGGGAATATTTCAATATTAATTAGATTCATGTCACAAAAAAGCAATTCATAAAACATTACAAAAATTTAATTTGTATTTATTAAATGATTCATTTACTCAATGAAAACTTTCATTAAAAAAAGTTTAATAGAAAATATCAAGGTTTTCATTAATTCTAAGAAATTTTTTGTTCCACTTTGCTAAGAAAGTTAAGTTAGTTAAGTGAAAAAATTCATTATTATATTATTTCATGTTCACGAGCTAGTATTTATAAATATTCACGATTCGCGTTTGGCAATTATTTATACTTACTCTCGCGCACGATTCATGGGAATAATTTAAACTAAACTCACATTCACATAAAAATTACATTCAATAAAATTACTATTGAAATCTCTGAGAAATGTCATCTAAATCGTAGAGTTTACAGAGAGTATTATTATAACTAGGAAAAAGCCCCAATCATGTGAAAGAATTCCCATGAATTTCATCAAAGTCTGAAAGTTTTTTTTTATATAAAAATCATTCTTAAATATAAAAATTATGGAAATATTCCAAAAAGCAAGAAATACAATAATCAAAAAAATTAAATTACTTTAAACACACAAAACAATTTCAGTCACGTGATTAATATTAGTTTCACTAACATTCATGCGTGAATCACTGAAGGCACATAATATTCGTGTCACGCGTGTCACGCGTCTATATTTGTAAAGAAACATTTAATTCGAATTTAATTATTTTTATTAAACCCTCTATCCTATTATGCAATCAAGGAGTCAGAATATTTCGGAACTAATGAAACAAAATTCTGGTACCCCAAAAACTATATATGAGTAATTTCAAAAATGATCGACAGCTGTTTTAAAACTGACTTTGGAAGCAGAAAAAGATTGTTTTCAACAAAATTTCAATCTCACTTTCAATTAAAAGTTTATTAATATGTATTAAATGTTTAATTCGCTACATTTAAAAAATTCGAAAAAATTTAAAAAAAAGTCAAAAATTAAATCATATTTTTAAAGAAAAAATTGGATTATAAAAATTTGCCCAACACATTTTCAATTACTAAATTTTTGTAGAAATACCGTTTTTGGGTCGAACCTTTCAATCACACTCAATTGATTTTATAGTTTTACCATTTTGCATTAGCTTAAGTTCAAGTTGACAATTTTTTTAGCTGAAACTTTTTTTTAATCAAACTCTAAGGCTTAAAAGAATTTCTACTATAAAATTTCTGAAAAAATCTAAGGTCGGGTAAGACATTTTGCATATAAAAAATACAATTTAATATGAATAATTAAAAAATTAATTCTTCGAGCGAGATTGCGGGACTTTTCCGGGAAATGAAAAAGTACGGGATTTTGCATTCCCTATTCCAATCTATTACAAAAAAAATTTTCAAAGTATTTTTATGTTTTTTGGTAGTGAATGGGTTCCATAAATTCATATAACTTTATTTAATCCAAGCAAAATTTGTGATTTTAACTGTGATTTTTTACTATGATTTAAATTTAAAACCGCCAAAATTTTTTGATCTGTTAAAGATAAGTGATTAACGCTAATCCACTGATAAATTTGTGTAGTACTAATGAGTTCATCCATAATAAAGGATGTTTATAGCCCTGGTAGGCTTGTTGGTAGCGTGCTGGCGTATAAGTGCGGGGGGTCGTGGGTTTCGATTCCCACCAGAGGCACTGGTCTGTTTTCGCTACAACGCGCCGAAAGCCATAGTAGCTAGTGCTCGGTTAGGGTAATAGTATATAATTTGTAATTATATGATTATTAATTAATAAAAAAAAAAAATACAATTGAAATTGTTTCTGGCGATATTTTCTATTACTTGAACTAACATTGTCTATTAATTTTTAAAAATATCGCTGGAGAAATTTAATAATTTTTGTGTTGTAATTCACCCTAACGACTAATTATTGAGTTAAACTTAAAGAGGAACTTCAAAATTCATCTTAACTCCTCAAATCTCCGACACAGTAAAATATAAAAAGAAAATTAAATTCAATTCTAAAACCTCTTAATTTTAAGTTGTCGGCGGTCAACAATAAAACTAATCAAAAATACTTCATACCGAGAGGAGCCACTTTTTTATATTTTTAAAATTAATTCACTTTTATTGCAACTCTTTTTATGATTAAAATACATACAAAGAAAAATCTGCACTTGATTGGATTAATTAAATTATGCTTCAGTGGCTGAAAAGTAAATTTTATTTTGAACGTAGATTACTTTTAATAGACAATAAAAATTAAAAATCCCAAATGAAAGCAAACTGAATGATAACACAGTGCAACAGTGAAAACAAAAAAAAAAAAAAAATACACGGACATGGCAGTATAGGTTCGATTTTACTACCAATCGGTAGTAAGATTTGGCAAGATTGGTGACCAATTTTTTTATGGGCCTCCAAAGATTCTGAAAATCAGTGGGCCAATACAGAAAAGATGTTATCAGTTTCTGTCCAACAGTTAATTGAGACTTGGGTGATGCTGCTTACTATATTTGGTAATAATTTGGCTAAGAATCCATTGAACAACTTTTGTTCACATTTTATGCGAAGAAACTAATTTTATCTTGCTAATTTAAAAAAAAAAAAACATAGGAAAAACAAATTTGTTTGCCCTCTTTTAGCATTACTTACGGGGAGAGTCCTAGTTTTCCACTGACAATATTTGGCAAAATTGTCGCCCACGAACAACTTTTGTGAACGGCATCCTAAATAGCTGATTAAAATCACTTTGTACACTCATAGCAATCATGTATAAAAATACGAAATTATTGTCAAAACTCCGATAACTTTCGTAAAATGTACACATTTTCGTTTATTTTGCAAAAAAATTTGGTTTCATTTGACGTTTTTTCGTAATTTTACATCATAATTTATGGTAACAAATCGAAAAAAACTTTTGGTTTTAACTTTTTAAAATTTAAAAGTAGTGTACCTTAAAAATGGTCGTTTTTGATTAGCATTTCCATTTTATTTTACGAATTTTTTTCGATGGTCACCAATATTGGTGACTATGTTATTTATAAAACGATTTTTTATTTTGAAAACTGTGGCAACCATGAAGATTTGAAATATCGAAAAATGAGGGATAGGGACATCATTCAAAGGCCATAACTTTCGTTGTGTGACAAATATTGAAATTATTCTTTTTGCATAAAAATAGAAAAATATGTTTTTAGACAAAAATACAAATTTAAAATTGTTTATATTTTTTTTAAAACAAGTAGCAAAATACGTGTTCTAAACCCCAACATTTTCACTATTCTTATGTAAGAATAATTTTTTTCAATATTTTTCACACAACAAAAGTTATGGCCTTTGATTGATGTCACCTCATTTCAGGGTTGCCACATGTTTTAAAATAGGAAAATAAAATATCCTTCAGAAATATCCTTACATTACATAAATATGTTTTATAAAAGTGCAAATTGATGATAAACTTCATCATATTTATGAAATGTTTCATAAATATGAATAAGTTTATAGCTTTACATAAAATGTGTTATAAATGTTATAGACATTTTATAAATGTGATGAAGCGAGTTCATACATTTTATGAAATATTTATTTGTAATCATGTAATCATTTTATTTAAAAATTAGATAAATTTATTTTCACTTAAGAATTTTCTTTTGGAATTCAGAAACATTAATTAAAGTTACGAGTGTCTATTTCCACTGAAATTTAAAAATTTAAATTTATATTCCCAAAATTTCATGCAAAATTTAGAACCGATCAAATGATTGAAATCTCAGACTTTGAATTGATGTTTTGATAGATTCTGAATTTAAAACAGAAAATCTGAACTGCAATTTAGATTTTTTTATTTTAAATAAAAATCTTAATTTCATTTGATAATTTCTTGCTTTCAACTGGAAATTCCGAATTTCAAAATTATGGGAAAACAAAAAACAATATTTTCACACGGTTACAAACTTTTTATGACTTGAAGTGAAATAATGAAACGTTTGTCATGAATTTTTATGAAACTCTTCATCATATCTAGCAAACTTCATAAATATGATGAATAATCGATGAAAAGCGATTTATGATACAGTTTCATCATATGATGAAACTTTTTTCCCTGAATGTAGACAATTCAAAATGTATTGATATGTTCACAAAGTTCTTCAACTTAACCGTGGCGCCAATTTGCCAAATATTTTTAGTAAAAAATTAGGATTCCCTGTAAGTTATGCTAGAAGTAGT
>CM037851.1:262997654-263536428 GCA_021234595.1 Delia radicum | reverse complement strand
TCGGAACTTGTTTGAAATTTTTTATATTATCGCTCAAAAACAAACAACAACACATTGATGTTGTTTTTTGTAATATTTCTGTAGTTTTTTTTTTATAAATGTTTAGGTTTAGTGGTATTAGTAATAAATATTTTAAAATTCATTTCATTTTCAATTAGATATTAGTTCTCTAAGGTTTATTCCTTTATTAAGTTAAATAATTTAGTTTCAATTGTTTAAATCTGAATATTTGTTTATTCTAAAACATTATCGTGAAATTAATAATGTAATTTTTAAAGCTCAATTTCATGTATTAAAAATTTTTTGACAGAAAGAAAATGCAAAAACTAAATCAATAATTATTTCAAACAAAAAAAATACTCTGATTTTAACGAAAGGGATAATTTCTGCAAAGAAAAATCCAAAAAATGTTGCCATAGTCTCTACGTTTCAATAAAAAAAACAAATTTCTGTGTAAATTTGTTCACATAAGTATAAATAACTAAATCTGCTAACTAAATGAGAATTTCATGCCGGTTTGAATTCAATGTTATAAAATTCAAGCTTATAAAAAACATTTGGAATGGCAACAAAACATTTGGTATGGCAAGAGCAGTTTTTTTTTTTTTGTTTTTGGGCAGGTATACGATATTGGTCACTTTTTAATCAAATGAGTTATTATTTTATTGAAAAATAATTCAATTAAAGAGCTATGTATTTCTAATTGAATTAGGAATTTTCATTGTTGACGAAATTTCAGCAAATAAAGTTATTGAATCGGTGGTTTTCGTGATTTTATTTTATTTATCATTTAGAAATCATAGGTCGCAACGCTGATGGATCAAATTTCTTTGATTTTGTTGAACGGTGTAATTTAAAAATCTGCTAATTTCTGCAGTTTTTAAACTATTTTTTTTGTAGCATATTTCTATGAGTGCAGTTTAAATGTAATAATATCTTATTACCGTTTTAGTTGAAAATTCAGAATTTATGACCTTATGTTACTTGCAAGCTACTTTAAAAAATCGAGACTATATATACATGCTTCCATCTGAATAAGAACCAATCTAATCTAGAGCTGAATGTACTTTTTGGCATACCCCAAAATGAGTTTTTATTTTTTTGTGTGTAGTCTTAGAATATTAAACAGCCCATGGCGATCACCTTCAATCTCGAAATCTATCATTAAAGCTTACCGAAAGGATTTCAGGACAACAACTACGATCCACAAAAACATTTGGAACGACAATTGAATGTCGCCTCGATCTATGACGCTATTAAAACCCAAGACCTAACCTGCATGTCACCAGGTTCAGCACTAACAAGACTTCTATGGGCCAGACTTAACCTTTTAAGAACAAACACTCTTTTTAAGTGGGGCTCAGCGGATTCCAAACTGCGTGATTGTAGTGATGTACAGGAGAATGTTCTTATTGTTAATTTATTGGCGAATTGTCTGAAGTGAACAACGTTTTCCCTGCTGCCACAGAATGGCTAAAAAATGTTGACATCAATAACTGATTCTTATCACTTTCGATTTCATAAAGTTTGACTTTAAGCATTTTTGGCAAATATCAAAAATAATATGGCAAAGCCTTAGAAAAATAAAAAAAAAATTATACTACTTTTTCGCCGTCATTAAAAAATTTGCCATACCAAATGCTTAGCAGTTTGGCTGAAAGATTTATTTTTTTTACTTTATTTCCTTAAAAAATAAATAATTTTTAATGTGAATATGTATGTGATTCAATTGAATAAATATCTAAATGAAAGAAAAGAGTGAACAGCAAAAGCCCAGCTTCAACATTCAAAGAATTAAATTCAATTCGAATCTTGCAAAAATGTCAACAATAGTTTTGCGATTCTTGCGAATATTGAGATATATAAAAATTTCGCATTATTTCTGGAAGTCGGACCTTGTGTTCTTAAGTTTTTTTTATGTTTTCGATGTCTTCGTATACTAACTCTTCATTTGAGTACAATAATGTCTCTAATTGTTCAGGGATATTTAACAAAAATTTATAAAAATGTGATATGTTATGCATATGTCTCTGTGCAGAACGTTTTTCATAATAACCAAAAAAAAAAAAAAAAAATAGTTTTGGATCAGTACTGTATTATTGCCCATATCGTGGAGCCACGTAAAAAAGTTATACCCCTACTAAAAAAAGTATAACATTTAAATTAAAACGTTAACTAAAACATGGCTTTATTGTTATAAAAAGAAACCTATTTAAAAAAATACGAAACAATACTTAATTATTATAAAATATAAACTGAAAGAGAATAAATTTGTATTCACTCGATTAACACGATTACTCGACTAAAATTGTTCGAGTTATTCGTTACCAGAAATTGGCAATTTTAGTTTACTCGAACAAATGTTTGATTCAAATTCAGTGATTAATCGAGTAACGGTTAACCGATTGAATACCCTAGTATTCAAGGGTATTCAATCGGTGGGCGTTGTGGTCTAACAGTTAGCGCGTTATACAGATGGTCTCGGTTTCGATTCCCAGTGACTGCAACATCAATTTAGAAAACTAAAATATATGTGAGTTTTTTATCCCTCATAAAGTGTGTTTTTGGCACAATTTTTTTAACTGGCTGCCATTTGTCAGCTGTTAAGTGATTTATGTTTAGTTTGGTTTGGCATTTCAACATGAATAGACGCCTGAACAACTCTTCCAAATTGTGCAAAATTTATTTTGAAAATCATGGTTCTTTTACGGTCAACATAATCGCCCATCAGAACAATTAATTCGGTTAACTATGGAACGTTTTCGCACCACGTTCACTCTAAATGATAATATGCATTCACAGAGACGTCGTACAGTGCGTACAGTAGAAGACATTGCTGCTGTAGAGCGTAACGTAGAGGAAGAACCCAATCAGTCTATCCGCCAATGGTGACCGCTATAGAGCCATATTTAATAACTTTTTCGTTCATCAATTGAGCAGCCATCATGTGCAGGTTTGAACAAGACGGCGCAACATGTCACACAGCTCGTGCTACAATTGATTTATTGAAGGAAACGTTTGGTAACCGCATAGTTTCACGTTTGGGACCCGTGAATTGGCCTCCAATATCGTGCGATTTAGCGCCGCTGGACTATTTTCTGAGGGGATATGTGAAGTCGCTAGTCTACGCCGATAAGTCCGAAACGATTGACCACTTGGAGGACAACATTCGCCGCGTTATTGCCAATATACGGCCACAAATATTAGAAAAAGTCATCGAAAATTGAACCTCCGGATTAGACTACGTATAATGCCAGAAGATTATCTTTCGAATAAAGTAAATTTCATGTCAATTTAAAGAATTCATCTGTTTTTATTCCATTTCAAAGTTCTATACCTCTATACAAAACACCCTTTATGTATCGCAGCACCCACCTTCAGTGTTCCCATTGCACTTAACCCCACCGAAGTAAAATAATGAATCAGGGCTATGAACCAAAAAGCTTCAATAAGTTTACCAACTCTCCATCAGGTGGCGAGCAGTAATTGTTAAAAAACTTAATTCTCGCGCAATTAATGTGTTGCCATTTAAATTTATTTTCATCGGGATAAACATTAATTGCATTTATAGTAATTAAATGTGCTAAAGTCCCAAAACTTATTTAACAAATTGTGAAAAGCAATCTGATGTAGGCGTGTCCCTATCCGGATTTCATTCCTGCCTAAGGAAATCTTCAGGGGACTTTGTTATTAGAATTTCTAGAGATATTTGTTATGTTAAATCACAAACTCAATGAGAATTTCTTGTCCTCGTCTAGGAGCGAGATTTAAAACTTAAAATATCAAAGAAAAAACAAAAACAACAACAAAAAATTGTCACAATTGGCTGTTTGAAGCCCTTCAGCTTTACCCAACTTTCATCTCTCCACTATCCCCTTTCCAAAGAAAGCAACACATTAATAAATAGGAAGAATTTCCAAAGCGTGGCTTCTTTAAAAAAACGTTCCTTAGCAGTTTCGCAGTAAAGGTTACACACTGCGTGGGAATGGGTCCAAATGATGTCAGTTCACATTAGCTCGATTAATAATTTTGTTTAAATTTATTTTCAGTGTAAAAAGCAAGTGAATGATTGAGTAGTAAATAGAGAACTCTTTTTTTTTTTTTTTGTATAGAATTTTATTTAGTATTTATAGTTTTTCTTTAGAGGTTTTTAAACTTTTCATGGTCAAATCAACCATCTATCTCGTCATAGTCAATGTCTTTATTTTTTTTTCTACACTATTTTGAAAATGTCGCGGCTTATTGTTGCTGTTGTCAACGTCATAGAGTCACAGTCATCTAAAATTCCCATATATTCTAAGTAATTTTTTTTTATCTTGTTTATATATTTTTTCCACAATTGCAGTTGCGAGTACAAACAATTGTTGCTTTTAACTAACTTAGAGAATTGCATTACAAATTTTTTACGACTTCTATAACATTTGTTTGTTCAGTTGGATATAACTACTCGTAGATGGATGTCTGGATAGATGAATGTTTGACTGGATGGATGTATGGATTGTTTTGTTTGCCTGCATGGTGACAATGATATCTGTTTTAAAATTCATAAGGCCCATTACCATATAAATAACCACGCCCTTTTGAGACCTCTTTACCACAATTATTCATTAGTTTAAATGTCGTCTTGTATGATTGGTTTCGTCTGTATGTCTGCCTGCTTGCCTGCCTGAGTTTCCATATGCCTGTCAATTTGTCTCAAAACTTTCTTATGCGTGTGACTTTGACTTTGTTGTCAATGTCAGTTCTGCGTTACTTTTCTGCATTTTTCTAAATGCACTTTAAAAGAATATATGCAAATATTATGCCTATAATTTAAAAGTTACAAACACTAGATGGGAATGGAATATATTTCGTATGAGAAAGAAAAATATTTTTCCAGAATACAAACAAAATTATTTCCACCAACCCAGTCAGAAAGTGCCAGTGGGACAAAAAATCTACTGGAATGCCACTGGCTAACCGAGGAATTGTAAATATGTTACTGGTAGAACACTTGTTTAGGACGCGTTTACCAGCGTTTCGCCAGTATTTATTTTACAATAATCAGTGCTGCACAAAAAAAAACATTGGGAAAGAATTGGCTGAGGCCGCTATGCCAACGTTGGTAAACAGTTTTTTCCCAATGCTATGCAGGCAGAAATTGCTAACCACTGGTAGAGCATTTATTTTATAATAATTCGATGCTTTTTTTAAAAAAATATGTAGTCAGAAGGTTTCGGGTTCGATCCCGGTCCCGGTCCCAGGCATACATTTGATTTTTTGTTTTACTTTTTAATATTTTTTTTTTATAAAAAATTGAATTTTTTGTTTTTGGAAAAGCTCTTTTAAGAAAAACTTTTTTTTATTTTCCCAACGTTGGCAAAATGATTTCAACAAATCTTATGCCAGTGCTAACATATTTGAGCAGCCAGCTGTTACCCAACATTTATCATTGACTTATGTTTGAAACTATCAAGTATTATCCCTGCGGGAAACGAAGGGTCGATTGATCTAAAATGACAAATCTGTGATATATGATTTGGGTGCACGTCACAAAACTGGTGAAACCAAAATTGTGGTGCACCAATAAGTGTTAATTTTGGTGAAATGACCAATCACTTGACTATAGTTATGGTGACAAAACATTCACTGGTTGCTACCAGATATATCATGTAACTAGAGAAAAAGTAACATAACATCAAAGTGTACTGAAGCAACTAGGGTGGTTGCAGTTGAAATTATTACTGGTCATTGAACTGGTTCAAAGCCGTTAGCAGTGGATGAAAACATGGCAATTAGTGCCAAAGGAATCAGTCCCTTGACTGCAACACAGCAGACATAACACTGAAGGAATTTTACCTGTACCGACTATGTGACAGTAGAAACGAAGACATAACACTCCACTGGTTTAAAAGAACTGAACACGGAACTGTGACCAAGGCTTCCAGATATGGCGATTTCTTGCCAAACGTTGCGATCTTAAACTTAGTTTTTTGTTGGGTATAGACAAAATTAGCTAATTAAAAAATTGATTGTTGTTGTGCCTTTTTTAAGGTTTTTTGAACAGGGGGTAAGACACACTGTTTTCGAAAAGTGCAGCGATTGGTTCCGGACGGACTATTTAGCAACTCGTGCATAATATCACATACGCTGAATAAAAACTGACAGGTTACTTGCTAATTACTTTTCGCATGCCCGGCGACATGTACCCTTAGACCAGTTCAGTGGTGCGTCTCAAAACTATTTTGGTTAAACTACCCCTGTTACAGAACACATTGCGCTTAATATGTGACTAGTTTTCCTTCAAAAATTGTTCTCCAGTTCTAAGATACGTACACCTACACCAGTTACGTGATACTTTTTTCCCACTGGTTCTGTTGCATATCACATAAATCCTAAAATGGTCATACTTTGACCAATTGTCACCTCCTATGACAAGCCCATGTTAAAAGTACCGGTCACTTTCATATAACAGAACCGAAACTAAGATAGGTTCATACACACAAAGTTCTAGTCACATGACCATTCCAGTGACTGGTACATTTCCGCAGGGATATGTCTAGGTAGCTCATTGGGTAGAGTTGTCAGCTGCCAATCTGGAGCCCAGGGTTCCAATCCCGGCGGGACCAAAACAATTATAAATGAACTTTTTTTCGTTTTATTTTAGAAAAGCTATTTTTGGACCAAATATTTTATGGGTTTTCCACAATTTTGCCAACGTTGGAAATATTGCATCACCAGCGCTTGTCCGACGGATTTTGAACAGACGAACATTTTGTCTAATGCTGTAATCATTTTTAGATTGGGAAAGCACTTGATGCCTGTATTCGTACCACTTGTTTAAGAGATTTGCCAGCGGTAGTCCGCTTGTCGTTTTTGAACTGGGAATATTTCAATATTAATTAGATTAATGTCACAAAAAAGCAATTCATAAAACATTACAAAAATTTAATTTGTATTTATTAAATGATTCATTTACTCAATGAAAACTTTCATTAAAAAAAGTTTAATAGAAAATATCAAGGTTTTCATTAATTCTAAGAAATTTTTTGTTCACTTTGCTAAGAAAAGTTTAGTTAGTTAAGTGAAAAAATTCATTATTATATTATTTCATGTTCACGAGCTAGTATTTATAAATATTCACGATTCGCGTTTGGCAATTATTTATACTTACTCTCGCGCACGATTCATGGGAATAATTTAAACTAAACTCACATTCACCTAAAAATTACATTCAATAAAATTACTATTGAAATCTCTGTTAAATGTCATCTAAATCGTAGAGTTGCAGAGAGTATTATTATAACTATGAAAAAAGCCCCAATCATGTGAAAGAATTCCCATGAATTTCATCAAAGTCTGAAAGTTTTTTTTTATATAAAAATCATTCTTAAATATAAAAATTATGGAAATATTCCAAAAAGCAAGAAATACAATAATCAAAAAAAATTAAATTACTTTAAACACACAAAACAATTTCAGTCACGTGATTAATATTAGTTTCACTAACATTCACGCGTGAATCACTAAAGGCACATAATATTCTTGTCACGCGTCTATCTTTATTCCAAATTATTAGTTTGTAAAGAAACATTTAATTCGAATTTAATTATTTTTATTAAACCCTCTATCCTATTATGCAATCAAGGAGTCAGAATATTTCGGAACTAATGGAACAAAATTCTGGTACCCCAAAAACTATATATGAGTAATTTCAAAAATGATCGACAGCTGTTAAAACTGACTTTGGAAGCCTCTTACACAGAAAAGATTGTTTTCAACAAAATTTCAATCTCACTTTCAATTAAAAGTTTATTAACATGTATTAAATGTTTAATTCGCTACATTTAAAGAATTCGAAAAAATTTAAAAAAAAGTCAAAAATTAAATCATATTTTTAAAGAAAAAATTGGATTATAAAAATTTGCCCAACACATTTTCAATTACTAAATTTTGTAGAAATACCGTTTTTGGGTCGAACCTTTCAATCAGACTCAATTGATTTTATAGTTTTACCATTTTGCATTAACTTAAGTTCAAGTTGACAATTTTTTTAGCTGAAAGTGCGGGGGTCGTGGGTTCGATTCCCACCAGAGGCACTGGTCTGTTTTCGCTACAACGCGCCGAAAACCATAGTAGCTAGTGCTCGGTTAGGGTAATAGTATATAATTTGTAATTATATGATTATTAATTAATAAAAAAAAAAAATACAATTGAAATTGTTTCTGGCGATATTTTCTATTACTTGAACTAACATTGTCTATTAATTTTTAAAAATATCGCTGGAGAAATTTAACAATTTTTGTGTTGTGATTCACCCTAACGACTAATTATTGAGTTAAACTTAAAGAGGAACTTCAAAATTCATCTTAACTCCTCAAATCTCCGACACAGTAAAATATAAAAAGAAAATTAAATTCAATTCTAAAACCTCTTAATTTTAAGTTGTCGGCGTCAACAATAAAACTAATCAAAAATACTTCATACCGAGAGGAGCCACTTTTTTATATTTTTAAAATTAATTCACTTTTATTGCAACTCTTTTTATGATTAAAAATACATACAAAGAAAAATCTGCACTTGATTGGATTAAATTATGCTTCAGTGGCTGAAAAGTAAATTTTATTTTGAACGTAGATTACTTTTAATAGACAATAAAAATTTAAAAATCCCAAATGAAGGCAAACTGAATGATAACACAGTGCAACAGTGAAAACAAAAAAAAAAAAATACACGGACATGGCAGCATAGGTTCGATTTTACTACCAATCGGTAGTAAGATTTGGCAAGATTGGCGACCAATTTTTTTATGGGCCTCCAAAGATTCTGAAAATCAGTGGGCCAATACAAAAAAGATGTTATCAGTTTCTGTCCAACAGTTAATTGAGACTTGGTGATGCTGCTTAACTATATTTGGCAATAATTTGGCTAAGAATCCATTGAACAACTTTTGTTCACATTTTATGCGAAGAAACTAATTTTATCTTGCTAATTTAAAAAAAAAAAACATAGGAAAAACAAATTTGTTTGCCCTCTTTTTAGCATTACTTACGGGGAGTCCTAGTTTTCCACTGACAATATTTGGCAAAATTGTCGCCACGAACAACTTTTGTGAACGGCATCCTAAATAGCTGATTAAAATCACTTTGTACACTCATAGCAATTCATGTATAAAAATACGAAATTATTGTCAAAACTACGATAACTTTCGTAAAATGTACACATTTTCGTTTATTTTGCAAAAAATTTGGTTCATTTGACGTTTTTTCGTAATTTTACATCATAATTTATGGTAACAAATCGAAAAAAAAACTTTTGGTTTTAACTTTTTAAAATTTAAAAGTAGTGTACCTTAAAAATGGTCGTTTTGATTAGCATTTCCATTTTATTTTACGAATTTTTTTTCGATGGTCACCAATATTGGTGACTATGTTATTTATAAAACGATTTTTTATTTTGAAAACTGTGGCAACCATGAAGATTTGAAATATCGAAAAATGAGGGATAGGGACATCATTCAAAAGGCCATAACTTTCGTTGTGTGACAAATATTGAAATTATTCTTTTTGCATAAAAATAGAAAAATATGTTTTTAGACAAAAATACAAATTTAAAAATTGTTTATATTTTTTTTAAAACAAGTTGCAAAATACGTGTTCTAAACCCCAACATTTTCACTATTCTTATGTAAGAATAATTTTTTTCAATATTTTTCACACAACAAAAGTTATGGCCTTTTGATTGATGTCACCTCATTTTCAGGGTTGCCACATGTTTTAAAATAGGAAAATAAAAATATCCTTTCAGAAATATCCTTACATTACATAAATATGTTTTATAAAAGTGCAAATTGATGATAAACTTCATCATATTTATGAAATGTTTCATAAATATGAATAAGTTTTATAGCTTTACATAAAATGTGTTATAAATGTTATAAGACATTTTATAAATGTGATGAAGCGAGTTCATACATTTTTATGAAAATATTTATTTGTAATCATGTAATCATTTTATTTAAAAATTCAGATAAAATTTATTTTCAGTTAAGAATTTTCTTTTGGAATTCAGAAACATTAATTAAAGTTACGAGTGTCTATTTCCACTGAAATTTAAAAATTTAAATTTATATTCCCAAAATTTCAAAACTTAGAACCGATCAAATGATTGAAATCTCAGACTTTGAATTGATGTTATGATAGATTCTGAATTTAAAACAGAAAATCTGAACTGCAATTTAGATTTTTTTTATTTTAAATAAAAATCTTAATTTCATTTGATAATTTCTTGCTTTCAACTGGAAATTCCGAATTTCAAATTATGGGAAAACAAAAAACAATATATTCACACGGTTTAACAAACTTTTTATGAAGTGATGAAATAATGAAACGTTTGTCATGAATTTTTATGAAACTCTTCATCATATCTAGCAAAACTTCATAAATATGATGAATAATCGATGAAAAGCGATTTATGATACAGTTTCATCCATATGATGAAACTTTTTTCCCTGAATGTAGACAATTCAAAATGTATTGATATGTTCACAAAAGTTCTTCAACTTAACCGTGGCGCCAATTTTGCCAAATATTGTTAGTAAAAAATTAGGATTCCCTGTAAGTTATGCTAGAAGTAGTGAAAAAAATAATATTTAAAAAAAAAAGTACAGGAAAAAATTATTTTTTTCTCATAAAAAGTTAATGAACTTTGTTCAATGGATTCTTAGCCACATTATTGCCAAATATATAGGGGCTTAGTATTATTAGGGGCTCATTGATTTTCCGAATTTTTGGAGACAAACTCGCCAAACCGAGTAGAGGGGTTTACTATCCTTTGTTAGTAGAATCGAACCTATACTGTCAACTTCGTGTATTTTTCAAAAAGTCTTTTTTTGTTGCATAGTGTAATAAACAAAGAAGAAATTATTTCTTTCCAACTCCAAACAACAGGCAGGGGGCCGCAATAAGACGACTTTTTAATAATATTGTCATTTATTTTTAAAGAAGCAACAAAACAAACGATTTTTCAATGTAATAGAACAATGAACAGTATGGTGTCCCGACAAATTCTCTTTTTACGAATTCGCTTGAATAATAGAACTCAAACAATGTGAATTGAAGAGCTGAATATGAAAAATAAAACGAACATTTTATTAGAGGGTACTTTAAGGTTCGTTCTGACACGCGTTTTAACATATCAAAAATTGTATGTTTTGTTCAAAAAAAGTCGTCTTACTTTTTTTATCGAAACCCAGTAAAGTAATAAAATCCAAATAAATGGTTGCAGAACAACTTATAATGTATTATAACAGGTTCTAATTTCTGTTCTGTAACTGGTTCTTTTTATATGGCGTTTGTTCTATTTGCAATATGTTCTTTACCTCCAAACAGGTTGCTTTAGAACCGGTTTTAAAAACAGTTCTGGGACAGTGACACCTTACATCTCGACTCCCAGGAACATGTTCTAGAACCGGTTCCATGTAATCGGTGGTAAAATAAGTTGTTCTAGAACAGGTTCAGAGGTAATCTGTTCTAAAAAATTTTGCTGGTCTCAAAAGTTTTGTAAGTGTCCTTAGTTAACCTTCGCACTACCGAAACCCACCCTGGTGGGTTTCTTTGATTTTCAATCATTGATAACTTTACGGTTTTTGGTCGAAACAATAAATACTTTGGACTCAGTGACTATTTTTTTTATTTTTACCAGAAACTGTTAAATTATTTAAGATTCGACTATTCTTTCATATTTTTTTGTTAGTTTTTCAATTTTTCTACGTCGTTACCCGAAACCCACCCAGGTGACTTGGTTCAGAATTTTGGTATTTTATTTATAAAAATTTTCTTTAAATAGTATAGAAAGCATAATTATTATATAAAAACATTGCTTTACTCATATAGTATTTAAAATACAAAATAATTTAGACAAATTTATCTTAAATTGTAGCGTGAAGTAGATTGGCCCATATAACAATGTTCCATTTTGTTTGGGTACAGGCGTGTTCAGCACATACTGGTTACTTACACGTGACGCAGGACTGTCTAGTATTTCTTAATTTTGTGCTCTCCCGACATCTGTAGCACTTGCCTTTATATATAATTAATTCGACCAATAGCATCACGTTCTAGTGGTTCGTCTTCAACAAATTCGTCATCGACACTTGTACCCAAGATTGGCTCTCCTAAAATAAGTTTTAAATTTAGCTACATAATTTTAAACCAATAGTTACTAAAAACATATCTAAGACGCATTCAATGGCTGTCTTGATTCCAAATCTGCCAACAACAGCCTTATTTTTGGACCGAAATTTTATGTGTGGAATACAAAGTTCTTCTCCCAACTGCTCCAGAAATAGTCGACGACGAGAACTTTTGACTGTTCCTTCTGAATTGTTTTCCATAAATATTACATAAGCTGCAAGAGCTGCTGTATCAATAAGGTTATAGAGTAAAGCCAGAGGCCAACGTCGTGTTCCTCTCTTGCACGTGTACTGAGACAACATTTTGTCTATAGTGTTTACGCCGCCTTTTCTTTCGTTATAATACGTAATTATTTCTGGTTTTCCTTTTGGTCCAGTAATATTTTTATTGTGATGCATTGTAGACATTAGAACTACAGCTTTGTTTTTTGCGGGAATGTAAGACACTAAGGTCACATTTTCTGCAAACCCAAAAAGACTTGAGTTTACATTTCTGGATTTTGAAGGCTTAAATTGTTCTGGCAAATATCGTTTATTTTTCTTCGAAGTACCAACTAACGTTAATTTCCAAAAATCAACTCGTTGACCAGTGGGAAAAATGTAAAATAATTGTCCGTAGTCACATTTCTACCAGTTCCTTTGTATGGAGCAACCAAATCTTTGACAACACGTTCGCCTTGATTTACATCTCTTGTAGTGCCAACCTTACCTGTATATATTTGACCATTTAACGGATAATAGGTCGAAGAGTCACAGGCCCACCAAATTTGTATACCATATTTGGCTGGTTTGATTGATTTTTCTAAAATACATATTTCTGCATATGCTTTCCTGGTATTTATTGATAACGGTACTTTCTACATTTTTTTATTATTATTCATTTCTTCATCTCTTCTTTATTAACCCATTGTGAAATATTGGAATAAATGCATTTTTTTATTTAAAATACGTGTAAAACATAAAGAACCCACCCGGGTGGGTTTCGGTACACTCCGTATATAAAAACCTTTGGTAGTGCGAAGGTTAAGCGCCATTTACGACTTTTTGCCAAAAAAGTCAAAATAATTGCCATAATCACACACAGAGAAATAAAATGCCAACAGAATTGAAAAGTATATATTAATGGTATCCACTTATAAATTCAGCTCGTACAACGATATTTATATTAAATTTCTGAATATTTTGGGTGTTGCAATTAAAACTCAATTGAATTAACCGAACTTTGTTGTGGAAACTAATGTTCAGTTGTAAGAACCGACAGTTGTTCAGTTGTAAGAACCGACAATTTGGCTAATAGCTAAATTTTTCTCTGTGTGCATATATATGCTGAACACTTAAAAATGCCGCGGTTAACAAAACTGTTCTAAAAATATAATTTTAATATTTTTCTTATAATAAGCTCTACATAACGAAAATATTGAGCCCTATTTCGATAAAAAGTACTAAATTTTTTTTTTAACAAAACACCATTTTTGACAACTTAAATCGCCTGTCGGAACCTAAAAGTACACTAAAAAAAATTCTTACATGTTAAATATTCAGCTTCAATATGCACCATTTGAGTACTATTACTCAAAATATTTTTAACGGGATACCCTAATGAACAGGCTTTCCTCTACAGAGTTTCCATTGATCTTTATTTAAAATGCTCAACTGACTAAATTAAGGGTCGTTTTGGGTTCTTTGTTATTGATGATAAAGTAAAAAATAAATCGTTAAAATGTTACGCATGCGTAAACTTAAATCGTATTTTTGAATGTTTATAATCTAATGAAAGAATAATGTCAATATGGATTAAGGTCAAGTGTATTATAAAACAAAACTGAACCATATAAAGACCATTGTTTGTTGATAAATAATACACAATTGGGGATCATGGTCTTTTTTTTTTAAAAAAAAGTACTTTTACAATAAAAGAAATCATTTGTTATAAGCAAGACTGAGCAAAGAACAAAATATATTCTCATAATTTGTAATAAACTTTTTTTTTTATAGATATTTTGCATAATTTTTTTATACAAGAAAAAAAGTTATTTCTGTGTTAAGGAGGATAAAAAACGACGAGAACGCCCTCCCACACATAATTTAGTTTAGTACATTTAAGTGTCAGTCTGTTTTATATTTTTGCAGGAATTATAAATCATTTTACTTTGATTTTATACATATTTTGCAACAAAAAAAAAAAAACATGTGATATTAAAAAAAGAAACTTAAAGCAGAAATTGCCAACCACAATTGTTGGGGGGAAACTTAAGATATAATAATCTTAATAGCATAACATATATTTAGGCCAAGTTTTATACACTGCGTTGAAAAAATATAACTACACAATAATTTCACTAAATTTTACAAGTTAAAAAAAAAGTAGAAGCATAAATGCAAAACCAATGGAAAATTAATATTATTTAACAAAAAAAAATTCATTTATTTTTTATTTTACTATTTAAAAGGGAATAACGCTTAACTTAATATATCAAAATTTACAAAAATTTAAGAAAAATATTTTAAAGCAGCATCAACTCGAAAATTCGATCAGATATACTGTCAACCAGATTTTTCGGAGTTCTTCCGTTATAAATCTCCACGAATCAGCAACTTCAGCTTTTAGATGAAAAACTCTTTTATATTGGCGGGTTCTTGCATTAACACTCCCCAAATATTCCCAATGGGGTTTTGATACAGAGAATATGCGGGCCATTGTAATACTCTTATATTTTTGTATGTTATACATTCCATCGTCTGACGACTTATATGTACTGAGGCATTGCTTTGTTGGAAAATTAATTCTTTTTCGTTGCTATTTTTAATAAATGGTACCAATTTCTCTTATAATACTGTAACATACTCAGAAGAATTTATTTTGGTGCTTGGAAATGCCAAATCAACCATAGCGTCGAAAAAAAGCGCGCCAAATCATTAAGGAACCGTTCCCACATTGCTTTTTTAACTTTGTCTACTCAGTGGAATGGTTAAAGGATTGTCTTCCGAAAAATTGTCTGCTTGGGTCAAAGGTAAAATATTTAGATATTTTGTGTTTTTTATGAAAATGTATTAAAATATTTCATTAGCTTCTACGGATTTTGATAAAACTTGACCTAACTATTCTCAGAAGTGTGAAACTTATATTTTGAAAGAATCAAAATTATCCCTTATTGTTATGGTGTTGGGGACAAAGTGACCCAGCATTTTTAAAATATGCAAATACACTGTTGGATGAAATATGTATATGCAGTGAGAAATCAACTTTGGAGTTTGGACCAAACCCGAGCAGATTGTAGGGCCTCTTGTTCTAAAACTTACATGGTGAAAATTTGAGCCAAATCAGCCATTCTCTAAACCATGCACCTTCGCGGTCAAAGTTAAATTTTTTAGAAATTCAGTATATTTAATTATAATTTACTTAAAACGATCGATTTATTTTTACAAAGGTTGACTAAATCTTGACAAACTTGATATGTGAATTATTCTTTTCCTTATTTTTTTTTAATTAACAATGAGGTCAAAATGACACTTCCATTACAAATAAGTTTTAAATTTAAATAGACACAGTTGACGTTCAAAGTATACTAAATTGTTTTTTAAAATATTTTCATTAAAAATAACCCTTTTATGCTATATGGGTCAAAATTTCCCACTCATTAAAAAATTTTAATCCCAAATTTCAGAAAGCGTAAAATAAACATATATGATTATATATAGTATCACATATAGTTAAACATCACATTACATCTCATCTGATCCCAAAAATGGCATACATAAGCTGATCTCATGGGTTCTAATCTCATATAGTTTGATCCGAAAAATGAGTCTATCAAATACGATCAAATTATATATAATTTGATACAATTTTTTTTTTTTTTTTTTTTTTTTTGTATTCATTTTATTTTCAGAAATAAATTCATTACAATAGTAGTGCCTCAGCGCCTTATAGGCATTGTTGAGGCGAGTTGGCAAATTCTAATTATACATTATATTTTACAATAAACATATAAATGTTATAACAAAAAAAAAAGTGAGAAATAATAATATAAATTCATATATAAAAAGAGAAGTAAGTTTTTTTACTATAGTTTACATTAAAAGTTCTTCTATATGTTGCAAAATATAATCTTTTAATAATTTTTTAAACGTTGAAATTCTATGTTCATCTTTTAAACTCTGAGGCAAGACATTAAACTCACGACTACCCAAAAACTCTATACGTTGCTTAGTTGTTTCCAACCTACACCAAGCTACTCTTAAATTTCCATTACTTCTTGTGTTTATTGTATTTTGAGTCCTTTGAAATTGTATTGTATGATGTCCTATGTTGTGCAAGCATTTATAAACATATAACAACAGTTGATATTTAAAAAGACCATAAATTGGCAAAATTGTTTGACATTTATCAGCATATAGCGAAACAGAGGGATATGTTATAGGAAGGTTGTATACCACTTTAAGAGCCTTATTTTGTGTACGCTGAAGAGACCTTAGCTCATTAGTTTTTTTAAAGCCAAAAGAAATAGCTAAATAATTTAAATGACTTTGAACAAGAGCATTGTAAATTAAGATTTTTGTATTTTTGTTAAATTTATTTTTAAATTTGTATAAGAAACCAACAGCCTGAGCTGTTTTTATTTTAAGACTTTGCAAGTGTTGATCCCAAGCAAGATTACTCTGGAGAGTTATACCCAAATATTTAATAGATTTGACTTCTATAATCTCTCTACCATCAACAAACACAGAAAAAATATTATTATGACTACTGGGCTTAAACCTTAGTAGCTGTGTTTTATTGGCGTTTTAAAACAAGTTTGTTTAATCTAGAAAACTCACATATCAAAGCAGCATCACGCTCCATGTAAGCTTTGGCAACTGTTTCATGTTTGTATGGGTAAAACAAACATATATCGTCAGCATACATAAATAGTTTTCCAGTTAGTCCCAAGTTTTTTAGATCATTCAAGAAAATTGTGAATAATAAAGGTCCAAGGACACTGCCCTGAGGTACTCCATACTCAACTGGACGCAAAGAGCTTTTTTGACTTCCAACCTGAACATATTGTTTCCTATTCATCAGATAGCTCCTCAAGAGTAACAAATCTCTTCCAAAAATGCCATAATATTTTAGTTTTTGTAACAAGATCTCGTGATCTATGAGATCAAATGCCTTACTAAAATCATAAAAAATTCCAGCCACGCCGCTGTGTCCTTCATCCAAACCTTTACAAATGAAATTAATAACATTTACAACTGCTTCCTCAGTACCACACCCTTTTCTAAATCCGTATTGAAAGTCATAAAGTAAACTGTTGCCATACATGTATTCCGATATTTGATCATATAAAATCCTTTCAAATACATTGTCAATTATTGGCAACACAGCAATTGGCCTATACATGTCAGTAGTTGAAGCATTTTTCTCCTTAGGAATCGGTATTACTTTATGGATTTTAAGAATATTCGGATATGCACTGTTTCTTATCATATTATTAAAAATGTTTACCATATAAGGGGTTAAATCATTAATACACTTTAAAAGTATTTTGGGTGAAACATTGTCATGGCCGCAGCTTTTACCAGGTGTTAATTTTAAAATTGTACTTTTTATTTCATCGTGTGTGGCGTAATTAAAGGTAAATATAACATTGTTTTGAACTAATGTTCTTAACGAGTTAAAAGTATCTGTTTGAGAGTATTGTATTTGTGATCTTAAGGTTCTTATTGATTCAACAAAATGTTTGTTTAAGACCTCTGCCTGTTGTAATTCATCGACAATTTCATCACCATAAGCATCAGTAATAGAAATAAACTTTTTCGTTGTTCTTCCTAGGGTTTCATTTAAAAATTTCCAACATTTTTTAGGATCATGATTAATTTCAACTAAATTAGTTGTATAGAAATTATTTATCGACTCTTTACATGCCTTTTTAATAACAAAACTTATACCTTTTAATTTTTTCTTAATATCCTCATTTTCAGGTTTTTTCCTCCTCATCTTTAACAGTTTTTTCTTATAAGCAATCAGTTTTTGCAAATTCCCGTTGATCCACGGAGTTATCTCATGATTATGAATTCTCTTTACCCTTTTTTGAATTGTAGAACTTATCACAGCATTTTGAAGGCAAGATATTAAAGTAGATGTATCAGTTGACGGATTTCCTGTTTCATATATTGATTGCATTGCAGCTTGAATAATATTGCTTACACTATTAACATCACAAGTTAAACGTGTTTCCTCAGTAAAATCTAAGAATGGAGCTTCGATTCCAATCCGACAAGAAACTATATTGTGGTCTGACAATTTACATTCAACTGATTCAATATACATATTGTTTCGAATGTTACTATAGACGTGGTCAATTGATGTTTTACTTTCAGGGCGTGTAATCATTTGATGACAATTCAAAAAATCATAATTTGCTAGCAAATTTATAAGTTCTTCTGAAGAGTGAACATCTAAAACATCAATATTAGCATCGCCAACGTAAACACACGGATTCCGACCGTTACAAAGCAATAGATTTTCCAAAAATAATAAAAATCTATTTGAGTCACACTTTTGTGATCTATAAAATGTAGCAAATTTTAATTTTTTCCCATTAAGTTTTAGATCATTTAATGTTAAAACAATTGAATCTATAAAATTTTTACTTTCACAAACTTCAATTTTGTACTTTAAGTTGTTGCGGACAAAAACTGAAGTGCCTCCATAGCCGTCAGATCTACAGCAATTTATGATATTATAGCCAGTTATATTGTATAATTGTACTAAATTTCTATCAAACCATGTTTCCTGTACAGCAATGATACTGGGTAGCCGTGGTAAATTAGCAATTAAATTTCTAAACTTATTAAATTTTCCAATTGAAGAAATACTTCTCATATTAATAGAAATAACGTTTAAAAATGAACTTGGTGTGCTGCTAAAATAATCTTTAAATGTTTTTAAATTATTAAAATATTGATTATTAATCATAAAAAAAAATTTGATATATATAAAAAAAAAAAAAAAATATTACAAATTATTAAATACTTTTTATTATGAGGATAAATAAACTTCTTCTTCTTCAACTGCACCATTCTGCGATCTTCGATTTCTTCCACGGTTTGTTGTAGCTTCTAACAAAAGGTTATTAACATCTTCTTCACTTCGAATAAATTTTGGCTTTGACAATTCACTTCTCTTGCAAAAGATTTTTCCACCAGCAGCATAGACAGCACGATATCCAACATTTTTTAAAGTTTTTGCATAATTTAACAAACTTAATGTCTCACGACTCAAAAAATCACCCACGAATACGGTAGACTCAGTTTCCTTTAATTTTGGCTTTAAAGACATCAACTTTTCTTTTGATTTATTTAAATTAAATTTAACGACAACAATTTTTTTTATTATTTTTGTTATCACTTGGTTGATTTTTTCTTTTGATAAAGTATGCATCATCTATACTATCAGGCAGTAATTCCACACCAGCATCACTTGAAAGCTTCAAAACTGTATCAATTGCAGATTGATCATTTGGAGCATCCACTCCAGTTATTAAGCAGTCATGTTTTACTCTCTGATCATTTAGGAATTTAACAGAATTCTTCAAAGTTTGAACTTCAGCTTTTAATATTTTGTTTTCTTTTTGAACAATTTCCAATTTTTTTTTGTTTTCAGCAACTCCTTTTATAATGTCATCGAATTGTTTTGACATAAAGTTCATGGTTTCCACAATACTAGACAGCTGATCGAGTTTCTTCAATTCTGTTTTTATCTCTTTTAACTCTCTTTTAAAGGTACCACTATTATCTTCACATAAATGACATGCATATTCTACAGCCTCATTATCTAGCAAGTATTGATATTTTGGTTTGTCTAAATCAGTACAAACTACATGATATTTTTTTTTGCATTTATCACATTCGATGAAGTCTTCTTCTTCCCCCACCTCTAAGTTACATTGGCCACAAAATATTTTATTACTTCTAATGCTTCTGCGGGTTTTAGATGGCATATTTCATAAATTTGAAACTTTACGTATAAATATATAAAGAATGCACTTAAATGTTTTTAATTAAATTTAAATTTTAATCGTTTATGCTATAAACACATAGACCACAGCAGACTGCAGAGCTACACGACTGCAAATGCCGTTGACTGCAATCGTCGCCGTGTGGTCAGCTACTTATTATTTTGGAAACGACAGCAGCATAGTAAACAGCTGATCACGATTCAATTTAAAAATATATTTTTATACAAATCAGGGATGTTAAAGTTGGTACAATTGTACTTTTTTTGGTACATTTTGACCTTCTAAAGTACCGTGGTACTACCGCGACTCATTTGGTACAATTTAAAAATTTTTAATTTTTCCCCTTTTTGAATTTTTAGTATAGCAAACAAATTGTTATTGTGTCCTTTTTCATTGCATTTATTCGTTTTATGTAATGAGCTCTTAAAATATATGCGACTATATCCGCCAGATTTTACGATTTATCATCATTTTAAGGATTTTGAAGAATAAAGTTGGCAATTTTTTTTTTAATATCGATTAAAAATTTACGATTTTTTACAAAATTTATCTGGCAGCTCTTACATATATTGACACTTGTTGCAGCCAACTTCACTTTTATTTTGAATTTATTAAAACTCTGAAGAAGTGAAAATTGATATATAGATATGGCATCACTTATAACATATGGGAAAACAGTGGACATTAGAGTGAGGTGAGTTTCTAAAAATAGAACTGTTGTGTTGTTGGAGTTGTACTTCTGAGATTATGTATGCAAGAACAAAAACACCGTGTATTGAATAAAACTAGTTTTAATCACAACAAAACTCGACCTAACTATAGCTCAGAGGGCTAAAGCGCTCTGTCTAACGTGTAGTGCGAGTGCATGTGGCATTAGAAATCAGTTTATCTATACCACGGTCAGTGATTGCACAGAAAAATTTCATATAGACGCAATCGAACAAATAAAAACATAACAAATATTACATTATTCAAAAATTCAAAAAAAAAAACAGGGTCACTGACGAACGTTCAATACCAGAAACTGCGCAGTCTAATTCAAAAAAAATTTAATATTTGCAATGTAGTTATGATTTTTAGAAAATACACTCATTCTTCTCTACCACGCCTTTCACAATTAAATTAAATAAAATTGCATATTAATTATAGTATTAACTGCAATTGTCTGAAAAAGACGTTAAAATTCAAACTCAAACGAAAATTAAATTATTGTTAAAGAAATGAAAGAAAATTTCAAACAATCTTATATATGTTTAATTTAGAACGAGCTCTCAACCTCCGTATATTTACAAAAATAAAGCAAATCAAACATATTAGCTAGGTTAATACTAGTATTTCGATCTGGTTAAAGATCTCATCAGAACCCAATGTTTTAGAAAAGTTATAGCCTCCATAATAGGCAGAACTTTAACAAAAAACCGATTAATCATTAATTTTGCTCCATTCTTGTCTTCTTAGTAAAAATATTACTTGAGCCAGAGTAAAAACTAAAATTTTTTTAACTGAAGTCGTTAAAAAATTAAAACGTTTGTAGTTTTTGGTCGGTAGTAGCTAATTTTCAAAATGAACTGAATGTCAATATGTTTCCAGACATTTCTAGTCGTTGCTGGAATTTTATCCATTCCACACTGGTCTGCAAATGTGGAAAGAGTTTTTTTCTTTTCAAAATATAATAAAAACTAAGGAAAGAAACAGACTACATTAGCCAACATTATCAAGTCTCATACAGACTAAGGATTGGTTAAGAGCGACAAATTTATGCTGCTATGATGTAGAAATTCCAAATAGTTTATTAACTAAACAAATAATTCCATGATTTGGTCTCATATATTCATAAGACTTTTTTATGCCTTATTTTATTCATACATATAATGTATGTTATTGGAAGGTTTTCTTTTTTTTTCTGTACAAGAGAATTTTTATGTATTTTTTTTTTGTTTTAATAAATTTAAAAAAAATGGTACCGTCAACGTCCAAAAAGTACAATTTTTTTTGGATGTTGGTACAAAATTGAAAACTCCATTTAACATCCCTGATACAAATTCATTTTTGTTTCAGTAGTGCCAATTACATCTTTTTTTTTCTTTATTAAAATAGAACAACATGCTTGGTAGTAGACACGTATATAAAGTTCACTTAAAAATACAATTACTTATTTATAATACATTATTATAACGTGAAAATAAATTTATATAACCCCTCTTGAATATTAATGCAATTATACCATTTGATGTTGCGACGTTTTTTGTGTTTAACAAAATAAAATATTTTTAAGCACTAATTTGTTACATATTTTGTTTTATTGTCAACACTATTTTTGTTTTGCAGCCAACAAAAATAGAAATTAACCTAAGTTGACTACAGCGGCAAAAGTAGTCGGGTAGTCGTGTAGTTGTGTTGGTGCCAAAATAATCGTTTTCATATAAACGTGTGTATTTTATTTTTGACAGGCTGTAGTCGTGTAGCTGCAGTCGTCTTTGTGTTTATAGCATTAATTTGATTTTTAAAAAGCACTGCAAAAAATTGTAAAAAATTACGTCTTTACTACAGGGTTGCCAACTCTAAGTTTTATTAATTACAAAAAAAATTTAAAATATTTCAGAAATCAGTTCTTTTTACTTTAGTACAATTAAGTACTACTTGTAATTCTTTTATAAAACATATAAACATTAATTTAAAAAAATAATGTTAAATCTAAAAATGTATGCTTTCTATGAACCTGAAGTTGAAACGTAACGTACGCTAGGTAAATCGCAAAAAAAGAACATTTATCGAGGAATAAAATCAAATTTTTAAAGTAGAAAACTTACGGATTTTTTTAAGAGCATAAATTAAAAACAAACTTTACACGTTCTTGTTATACAAAATAATTGAAAAGTAATAACAGTGTGGTCGGTATTATGGATCAATATGATATATTTTTTATGAAGGATAAAGCTCCCTATTTATTAATTCATTAATTTCAGTAGTTCAAAACCACAGTTTTTTTAACCACAAAACTATTTAATTTTAAAAATTGAAAATTTCGAGTAACTTACGCATGTTATAACAAGCCGTTTCCAATGCTCTTTTCTAAATACCGGAACTGGTTTTAAGAGAGTTTCGAAAAAATGTATTAACAGTAAAAAATATTACTTGAACCAGAGTAAAACTAATTTTGTTTTATAGTATGAATAGAACATTTTTGCCCCTCAAAGTTTAGTAACGTCATGATGCTTGTTAGGAAAACACCCTAGCCAAGTGTTTTAGCTTTTCTAAAAATTCGGGTTCTGACGAGATCTTTAGCCAGATAGAAATACATGTATCAACCTAGGTAATATGAAAATGAAAATTATTCAAGTTCGAGGCCATACTCAATATTTCTTTATTAGGATATTGTCCTAACAAATAATCTATAGAGTTTTTTGTTTTCAAATTTATTATTTGACCCTTTCAGGAATGTGTTGATAGATCTATTTCGGGAATTTTCTAGGTTACCATCATCAGAACACGTTTTAAAAGCGGTAACAATCCTAAGCCAAGCATCAAACATTCCAATAAACTTGTTTACGCACTACAGGAGAACTAATATATGCGCTTGAAGTTAAAGATTATAACCATTGATCAAAAACTAAATGGAAAATTTGTTTGTTATGTGCAAGGTCCACTGTTTTGTTTATAAACTAAACAAAAAATAAAAAGGAGGAAAAAAACAAAAAACGTGTATTGAATATCCACCAGAAGTGGACTTTGCACATAACAAACAAGTTTTCAATTTATTTTTTGATCAATGGTTGTAATCTTTAACTTCAAGCGCATATATTAGTTCTCATGTAGTGCGTAAACTAGTTTGTATGAATGTTTAATGTTTGGAATGGGATTGTTACCGCTTTCAAAACGTGTTCTGATGATGGGGACCTAGAAAATTCCCGAAATAGATCTATCAACACATTCCTTTATGCAATGTATTATTTTGACCGCCGAACACTAAAGGTTAATTGTAATAAAACTATTTTAGAAATCCTTATGGATACTTGGAACATTAATTTTGTCAACTTCAATCAACGATTGTTTTAAGTTAATTATAGCTAAATACACTGAATTTTCCAAAATTTAAAATTTGACCTAAAAGGTGAACGCCATAACATTATACGATTTGGCTAAAATTTTTACCATGTAAGTTTTAAACCAAATGGTATACGATTTCGCTCGTGTTCCGTTAAATTTCTTAAAAAAAATCCACATGCATTTCATTGACACCCTAATATGCAGTAATTAACCAAAAAACGTTTCAAGTATTTAGGGCTTTTTAAGAATGTAATTTATTGGAACAATTTTTAAGCAGGCCAAAATGCTTTGAAAAATGTTAATAAAAATCTATGCGAAATAAATTCGAGTTCTGAAGCGAAATGTAATTAACTGTTTTTGTTAAAAAAAATTGTATTCCATAAACGTAATCCAGTGCTGCCAAACTATTTCGTTGGAAAATGGAAAAATTTTGTAAAAAAAATCATTAAAATCGGAATGTTGAGTCATCAGCAGTGTTAAATGTGTAGTGTCCGACCGAACAGTTCGGCCAAAAAACTATATTTGGTTGGTTTTTTGGTATCAAGAGGCAATGAGGATACATTTTGGTATTGAAAATATGTTTGTTTAGCCGATTTCTTTCGATTTTAACTACGGCCTTTTCTTTAATTTGATACTCAAAATCGCATTAGCGAAATAAGAGTTTTTTTATTCGCCAAATTTGTCCACAATGCTTTAAAATACCGAATACCGACAAAAACCGAAAAGCACTCTTTTTACTAATTTCGAAGAGAAAGTTCTTTTTTTATCATTCAAAACTTAACATTTTTATATTTCTCTTCCAAAAATATATGAAAAATTCTTTAGGTTTTTGTCGTTTTGTTAGCAAAAAACTTTAAAAATCATCATTTTATCATATTTCACTTTAAGAATCGTCAAAATAGAGACAATTCATAAAAGTTGGCAGAGATGAACACAATCACTTATCTACATTATTGGATTTTGTGTCCCCATTATCAAAATGTTGTCTGCCTCTGTCTCTAAACCTTATTTAAAAAGTACACCTTAAAAGAAAAACCTTCTGTTAAGATTATGTATGGTGGTACCTCCTGTCTTGTAGTATTTTAATTTTTTTTCCTGTTTTATGTATGTTGGAGTTTAAAGCTTATCTTGATTACCAACCAACCAGCCAACCAACCAGCCAGGCAGTCATCCAGCCAAGTATACAATTTAACTTTTATGCTGTTGGTGCTGATGTTCTTGGCAGTTTTTTTTTCTTGGTTTTCTTTTTTGCATTTTGTTTGCTTAAATTTAATGCAGTTTTCACGGCTCCAAAATAAAATAAGGCTATTTTGCATACATTTTAAAACAGCTTTAACTACATAACAAAATAAAAAAAAGAGGTACTTAGAAAGAAAGGAAGCAAACCTCTTTACTTGATTTTTGTTCAGCATTATTCTGTTTCAAATGTAATCGTGTTTATACGTTACATGTGTGTGTGTTTTACATATCGGCCATTTCACGATAGATCGGCCAAAATCTGACCTTGGGTCTTTCGATTTGAATTTGAAGATTGGCGTTTTTATTATCTCGATATTCTAAAAAAACATGCATATTCGAAAAACATTTGCGATTTTCTTTTTTTGAACAACAGTGTTCGCTTGAGAGCCAGATTTGTAATTTATACAAAACTTAACATTCCGCTAAATTAAAATTTGTCGTAAATTTGATTTTACTGGGGATATCATAGTTAACTCATTAACGTCCAAATGAAATCTGCTGAAGTACATTTAGTAAAGAAAGATTTATATGAAATAGAATAATGCGAAATCAAATTTAAGAAAAGTTGAAAGATGTTCTTGTAAATTTTCCAAGGAGCAAAAAGTAAAAAACCGATCTCCTAATCGAACCGTTTCGAAATTCGGTATTGTAAAATGTGATTCATGAGATTTAAGTAGTGCCTGCATAAATAATAAATATTAACAATACATATGAAGGGCTTATTGTAAAAACTTGATAAGCCACATTTACTGTTTTATGGATTTTTGTCGTTTGCTAGGCATCCATTGACTGATTTTTGAAAGAAGTCTTGCTTAAACTCCTATTGCAAGTATCTTGAGTATAAACGTCCTGCAAATGTCATATTGGCTGCATTGTTGATCTTTTAAAAGGCGAAAACGAACTAAAAGTAAAATGTGGCTTATAAAGTTTTTACAATAAGCTCTTTATATCATATCACTATTATTAAAAATTTTGAAAATGAATGATCTGGCTAAAGATATCATCAGAACCCGAAGTTTAAATATTGGTAAAACATTAGTTCAAAACTGTTAAGTGCTGAACAAGAATAACTTAGATTTTAGCTGGAAACACAATTTTGGCTGGAAATAAAACTTGCTGAGAAATTTACTTGATTTACAAGATGTCTTACTAACTTTTCTACTAACTTATTATTTTGAGTCTACTTCAAATAATTTTTAGCTTTAGAAAACATATTATTAGTAATATTTCAGAAAATCATTAAAATGAGATTAATTAAATTAGCAACCAAAATTTAGTAACTAGTAAAATAAGAATAGCAAACAATTTTACTGAATGATGACTTAATACTAAGATTTAGTATAATAATAGTAAAGTGAGATTAAGAAATGTTTTAATAATTTTTATAAAAACTTTTTTTTTAGTGTAAAAGCACATAAAGTGTAATTTTTAGACTGTAGTTATATCTTGGTAAGAGGAATACTTTATGCCTAATCAGATAATGCCTAAAGATAATTTTTTGAACTGTAAATACTTCAGTAGACACAATTCTCTGTCACGCAAGGAAACAATCTCAAAAATGTAATAAATAACCTTCAAGATCGATTCATTTAAAGAAACACCATTCCCGAATTTGATTAAAATAATTATAAAAAAATTATTTGAAAATGGTGTATAAGAGGTATCGGTAAATGCATCTATCATGAAGACTACTTATTTGAATCGTAAGAATATTTCTTAAAAATTAACCCTCTAACTGGCAACACAATTGTTTATCGTTGCCTAATTAAGGCGATATGAGCCAAAATATTTTAGGGTGCATTTTGGAAACTAAAGCATATAAAAGAGAAGTTTTGAACAAAAATTATTTCTCTTACCAAGATATAACCACACTCGAAAAACTATTTTTTTTTCTGCTCCTATTTAAGAAGATATCGCGGTTTTCACTTTTTTGAAAAAGCGAAACTAGGCGAAAAAGTATCGAAACTTCAAATTATATTGTTTAAACTTCAACGCTTTGCTATAAATACTTAATGTCTTCCTTCTGCTAAATTTCATAAAAATCCGTCTATTAGTTTATAAGTTAAGATGATGTCCTTCAGAGGAATCCTGATAAAATCCTGTGAGTCCTTGGACCAAAGTAAGGACTTATTATTAATGATAAAGCTTCAATCTTACTTATATTTTATTATAAAGAGTTTTTAGTCAACTTAAATTGGTTTTTTTTTTGATTTTTGAAAACTATATTTTTTCAAAAAAAATTATTTTTTGGAATTTTACGAAATTTTGATTTTGAAACTTTCTCGCTTCTAAAGCGTGGACGGCACACGAAAAATTTCTTTGCAAAATATTTAGTTTTCTATCGGAATATATTATTTTCTAAACATAAAACGCTCATTTGAAGCATTTGTGGTAAATTTTATGAAGACGGCCCTGAGGTTAGAGGGTTAAATTTATAGTTTTTAAATGAGAGCCATTTTAAATGCGCCTTAACACCACATTTTTAAATTCAATCTTTTTAATTTTGCAGAATAAATAAAATAAAAAAATAACAAATTGTTGTTAAATGATACCAGATTTTTTCAAGTATCGATTGATAACATTTAAAGACCGTAACCAAATAAAAAAAACGATAGAGTTGTTTTTTAATAAAAATCACATATTTTGCAAATATGCATCTTTTTCAAATCGAGAGTAGTTCAATTTGTAGAAAGTGCATTTTAAAAGCAAATTGCATTTGTTTTTGAAACCGGAAAGATGTTATATTTCACAATTATAAAGTTGGGGTGTACCATCCCAATGGAAACAATAACATGCAAACCAAACTAAATATACTTGTTGAAAATGCATCCAGAGCTGGCCTTAAGGTAAACATATCTAAGACAAAAACATTGCGTATTAGCACCAACAACACCGAGCCACTAAAAATTTTAGATCACCCACTACTAGATGTAGACAAGTTTTGCTATCTCGGTAGTATAATAACTACATCCGGTGGTAGCAAAGAAGATATAGCTTACCGCATTGTCAAAGCAAATCAATCATTTGGCTCACTAATTAAAGTGTGGAAGTCCAATCGTATAACTCTTCGCACGAAAATAAAACTTTTTAATTCAAATGTAAAATCAGTTTAACTATATGGATGTGAAACATGGAACATAACAAGTGAAGACTCAAATGCACTCCAGGTTTTTGTTAACCGTTGTTTGCGAAGAATTTTACGTGTTATTTGGCCTACAACAATTTCAAACAATGATCTATGGCGAAAAACCCAACAAAATCAAATCATGTTAGATATCCGCTTGAAAAAGTTTAACTGGCTGGGTCATACCTTTAGACAAAGCCATGACGACGTCACAAGAAAAGCTCTTGATTACCATCCCCAGGGCAGCCGACGTAGAGGAAGACCCGCAAATACATGGAGGCGCCAAATAGAAAATGAACTGCTTTCAGCCAGAACTTCATGGAGAGAAGCAAAAAGACTAGCCGAAGATAGAAGTCAATGGAAAGCTTTTGTACTGGCCCTATGTTCCAACTAGGAATCCCAGGAATTTATATATATCCCAATGGAATTTAAATAGTGATTATCCGATGCGAACTTTCAAACTTTTAGCATATTTCTCATTTTTCTAAACAAACGAAATCTCCCCAAAACCGTGGATTTTTCGAAATTTGAAAAACTTAAAACGCCAATCATTAAGTGCCTCCATAGAGTTTCTGAATGTAAAATTCAATTGAAATCAGAAGACCCGAAGTCAAAATTTGCCCTGTTTTTGGCCGGTCTTCGGTGGAATGGTCGATATATTATTTTCAAGTGTTGGCGTCTGCCGTGTCTTAACAGCATAGAAATGTTTTTCTTAACTTATTTTTTTTTTTAAGTTTCTACGTAAAAAGAAGTTTTATAACTTTGAAAGGTTCGGTTGTTTGTTTTCTTATTTTTTACCTTTTTCTTCCACTAACTAAACCATCATCATTATTATTTACTTCATGCATGCATGCTTTGCTTTTGTAATGCATTCTCATTCATTGTCTGAACTTCTTTTGAAAACTCGAGTGTTGTTGCACGTATGATTTTGTAGTTGCTGTTGTTGCTGTTGTTAATGATCTCTTGAACTTGAAACTAATGTTGCATTGTTCTTTCAGTTTTTTTTGTTTCTTCTCGTTTTGCTGTTGTTGCAATTTTGCAGAAGAACACACAAAATATAAAAGAAGTTAAAAAAGATAATAAATGTTCCAAATTGTCAGATTCATATAAGTAAGTTCAGGGTTAAGTTCAGAAAGGCCATGACCAAAAATCATTGATATTTAATATTACTTTCAACACTCTTATATTTTGCTTAAAAACTGATGTAATTGTGAGAGTTGAAAAAATAATGATCGATCGTATTAAACAAAAATTTTACTGGAACTATTATTTTCATACCTTAAAGTCATCAAATATATGTTCTTAAACTTTTTTTAATCATTTGTACTTTTCGTTCGTTTTCTTATTTAGAAATCTGAATTCATTTTTGTATTTTGTATATTTGAAATTCCAAAGATATTTCATTTCGTATTGCGTATAAGTGATATAGAAATAAAGATAATATCAATCATACGCACAGTGGGAAAATTTCAATTTGGCGGATGAAAAATCATATCTTTTAAATTCCGATATAAAGTCTAAAGTCCGATCTGTAGTAATGTATAGATTAATCAAAAATGTGAGCTTTAAATAAAGAATGGCCCAGTTATAATCTGGACGCACAAAAGTAGTTATAACTTTGTAAATAACAGACACATTTTTATAAATTATACACCAAATTAAAGGAAATTTATTCAGCTTTAAGGAAAATCATATAAATAAATTAATTTTCTTTGTTACGAATAAAAGAACGGACATGTTTGTTGATGCTCCCCATTAATTTATGCACATCATTCGGCTTTACTTTTTTAGCACTCTAGTTCCATTTTTGTAACATTATAACTTCATTTTTTGCTTCTTTATTACTCTTCTTCAATTTATTTTTTACATTTGCCAAACATCTTTCGATTGGTCGAAATTGTGGGCAGTTAGGAGGACTCATGTTCAAATTTTCGAACCACTGAATGTTGGATTTTCTAAGAAAGTGTGCAAAATTTCTTCACGTCTTTTTTGTTCCATGGCGTCTGTACGAAATACTATTCGGAATGACAGACTTGAAAATTATGTCAAATAATGGTATATGTCTTGTCAACAACATATGTAAATGGTTTAAAATTTCATACACTGGGGGCGCTGTAACAACGTTATGAATGCGTCCAGATTATAACTGGGCCATTCTTTATAACCAGTTTTAAATATACGAAGTTTTGACAGAGAGTATGACAAGTGTTTACCTGTTAACTGTGTATAATTGTGTATATGAGTTACTTCAAAGATTTCCAATACCTGCTCAAAACTAACTTTAGATGATACTGGACAGGGTTAGGTTGATTATACTGAAAAGCTATGACACGCAAAGCTTCGAGTTGAAACGTCTTCATCAGAAGAACTGAAAAAAAGTCGAAATACTTTCAAGAGTTTTTTCATTAATTTTATTTTTTTGATCATAGCTTTAAACTTTCAGATACAAAAAAAAAAAAAAAATGGGTCACTAGATTTGGGAGACAGGTTCACTAAAAAAAGAATTTACATATAGATGCTTGGTACAAGTTGAACCAAAATTTTCCGATTTTTAAACTTTCCATAATGATTTTGCGCCGTTTAATGGAATATAAATAGAAATGGAATTTCCAAGTGTTTGCAGCCTAATTGTGGAAAAATATTTTTAAAATATAATGTATATACAGAGCTTCAAAGAATTCAATAATTCATTCAATTTTTCAATACTGACTATGGAATGATTGAATTCTCTAATCGCAATTTTGCAAATCGAATGAATTCTCAATTGGTCTCATTCAATTTTTTCAATCTTTGGATTTCGGTCGTTGAATTCAACCGTTGGGAATTCAATCGATTTTTACTAAATCGATTTAAAAAAATCGTTAAAATTGAAAAAAAAAACAAGTGGAAGCATTAAAGTCCGATGTGCCGAATTTGGTATTAAAAAAGATTAAATTCGGCTGTGACGAATTTTTGGATACCCTCCATCTCGGTGTTTTCATAAACCAGGGAAAGTGCAAACAATATTAATATCTATATTCTTTGTAAAAATAACAAAAATAATGTTGTTTTTATAAGTAAAACAAAATATGACTGATTGATTAATGTCTTTGGGATGTTTCAGAAGAAAAAAATGTTTAATTAAAGTTTACTAAAATGAATCTGAAATTCTGCAGTGGGTATTCAAAGGTTATTCTGATTACCTAAAGAAGAACGTGTAGTGCAAAATATATATATTTGTATAGTTCCTTATGATGTTAAAAAAACTGTAAAATTCGCCTGTTGTTTGTCTCTTTGCCTATATAATAATGAAAGAAAGTTACTAAAATATATTTTTGGATCGTTAGAAGAGATGCAATGAATACAAACGCATAAAAACAGTTTCGAATAATCAGAATTTTAGATAAATTTAAGGGAACAAAAATACACTTGCGGAGACATACATAATGAAATAATTATGAAATGCCAGTTTACATTACAACACATGTGTTTATACTATACATCACATAAGTAAAACGGAAAGTGTGATGAAACTAAGTTTGTCAAAAATTATAAAAGAAAATCTTTCGAGTGTTTTCGAGATACAAAAAATTAAAGAAACTGGTATTTCAAATTATTGTTTTTCAGCTCAGTTGCTTGTGCAATTCTCGTTTACGACTCCTAGAATAAGAACCCTAAGAAATTTTCCCAAAATTCGATTGGTTTTTACACATCAATACTTTAATTTAGATTATTTTTGTATGTATCAAATAAAAATTAGGGCTTTTAAGGAAAACAAATGCATATAATCAAAAGATTTTAAGATGAAGTATGCACCTTATATGTCTTAAATAAAAAAGTTCTGAAAGTGAATGTCCTTTAAATTGAATGGGGTTTTTAATAAATGTAATTAGAATGTAAGAGTTTCCTTGCAAATTTATTAAAGGTTGAGAATGAAAATAAGTAAAAATAGTGTACGAAAAAAAGTTATGAATTTACATTGTTGGATTCGGGGATTTTGTTCCTGGATATTTTTTTGATCTGATAACGATTAATGTGTCTGGCAACTCCGGTTAATGCAGTCAAATAAATAAAGAATTTTAACTAAACTATTTTGTTCTACCTTTTTCTTATTGGTGATTTTTTGATTTGTTGGGGTTAACAAAAAAAGGTATATGGCAAGCCTGGTATATGGAAAACAAAAGCATACTTTATAAATTAGCTTAACAATTTTTCGAGGGCTTCTCGCATTTGCACTTATAACCAGTGTTGCCAGGTTTGCAAAGCATAAAAACGACAAACTTTCTAGAAAAAATCGTCAAAATCGTCATCATATTTTGAAAAAATCGTCAAAATAAAATATATTTGTTAGAAGAGGGATAAAGTTTTAATAAAAAATAAAATACAATAATGTTATTCACATTTCAAATGTTAACGTGTTATCGTTGTAATATAACACGATTTTTGACACTTCTCTTTGGTTTAAACTTCGAAAATCATTATATTTTACAACGATATTCATATTTATAAAATGTTGAAACAGTGTGCCCCAGTAGGCTAGTTGGTAGCGTGCTGGCTTATCAGTGCGGGGGTCGTGGGTTCGATTCCCACCAAAGGCACTGATCTGTTTTCGCTACAACACGCCGAAGGCCATAGTAGCTAGTGCTCGGTTAGGGTAATATTATATAACTTGTAATTATATGATTATTAATTAATAAAATAACAAAAATATAATGTTGAAAGATCAAATAAATACAACTTTAAATCAAACAAATTTTACCACTTGAACTGTTAACCACTTATATCTGCATAATTCTGTGAACAACAATTCAGTGGCACAACTTTTTAAATATTAAATTCTTTTACAAAATTTGGAAATTCTTTAACAATAAGTCTGTTCGATTACTTTTCCTGTAAAGTTCAGTAAAAACTACTCAGTAACAAAATTACAAATAGTAAGACAAATTTACAAAAAAGTAAACGAACAGAAAATTTGTAGGAATTATTAAATTAGATAAAATAGCTTGTTTTAAATATTAAAAAAAAAATCAACTGGTCATTATGGAAAAGGAAAAAGTTAATTGAAATTATCGACCAAAAATAATTTAAATGTTTTTTAACTTCTTTCATAGTTAATTATTTAATAATTTTCACTTTCAATCCATAAACAATTAAAATTTAATTTAATTTTTGTTTTTGTTTACTAAAAATACAAGCATATTTTTTTAGTCATATGTTTTTTTCATCTTACAAATTCTTACTGGCAAAAATGTATCCAGTAAAAACTTGTAAGTTCTTTGGCATCAAACTGTTACTTTACTCTCTCTTTTTACCAGTTTTTACTGCGTATTTGTCTAAACGAACACCTTCCAGTAAAAACTTGTTCAAATTTTTGTGTTATCGAACAAACTTAATGTTATATTTTTTAATTATTAAATTTTGGCACTTTATTTATATTATTAGGCCTGTTTTTTAAGCACCGGACTTATTTTTGGATTTATTTTGTTTCATTTAAAGTTGTATATATATCATCTTTCAACATGAAATATATTCGGGCTAGAGATCTGTTTGTTTCGCAAAAAAAGTCCATGCCTTGTGTTTTAACATGAAAATTTTTTTATTTTTATTTAAATCTAACTCCAATTAAATTTTATAAAAATTTAAAGAAATGTTCTAAACACAGAAACTAAATTAAGCTAAACCCGTAATGAATTTATAAAAAAATAAATGCGGTTTGGATTAAGTTTTATTCAATTCTAGGATTTGCATTTTTGCAAAATTGTATTTCACATCATATTAGCATATAAAAGCTAGCTATCGATCAAAAAACAATGTTTTTGCTTTCAATTTTTAACGAAATAATATAAATTTAATAATCGAGCCGGCGATTTTATGAGAATGATAAATAAGTAGATCTTGCTGACATATTAAATTATTGTCAAAAAATCGTCATTTTGGAAGCAAAAGTCGTCAAATAGTCATTTAGTTATTTTGGGTATTAAATATCATCAAAATGACGACAAATCGTCAAACCTGGCAACTCTGCATGCGATTGCTACTAATTCATACGTACATACATATATATATATATTCCCGTCGCACAGTGGTTGAAAAGTTGAAATTAATACTGAATTTCATGTTTTCCGCTCATGATGAAATTTATTAATTTCATTAAAAACATATTGAATATCATGTATCTGAAATGTTAGGGCGATATTTTCATTACTTTTTTGTAGGCGTTTCCTCAAAGTGTGCCAAGTCTAACACACAACACTTGAAAGAAAATCCTAAAAAATAGTAAGAAACTAAAAACTCTTGGAATGACTTTAAATATGTATTGTTGTTGTGTATTTTCCCATAATTTAGGTATTTAAGATGAAAATTAAAAAAAAAAAAATTAAAGAAAAAAAATTTTTTTGACAAAAATTTGCTTCATCTTAGGAGTCTAAAAATTATTATTTTCATCAACTTTGATGGACTAGAACTTTTGTGCGCGGTCGAGCGCGGTGCTCTACCTTATACCAAATGAAAGCTTGAAGTCTAATTTAAACAATAAAGTTAAATTCAGCTGCTAGTTTTTGCTAGCCTTTGTCTAGTAAACCAGGTTAAAACCAGGATTTAACCAGATTTAAAACCAGGTTACATGTTAATTTTCTAATTATTTAGAAAATTGATGGGGAAAGTTGGGGTATTAGAGGAGGGGTGTGTATGGAAGATTTGGATATGATATTATTTTTAATAATCCTATGAAGTTTAGGGATTGTAGCATTGATAACAAGGGATATACATCATACTAAAAAATTTGTTATATGGGAAGTAGGCGTGGTTGTGGGCGAATTTCGTAAATTTTTTAGCCATTGATTTTAATTGCTACAAAACATATATATACCGAATTCGGTTGAAATAGCATAAATTCAAATGAAAATATTGCCATTTATATATTTCACTTGTATGGGGAGTGGGCGTAAAAGTGGGCGGACATATTTTATTCTTCATATATTTCCTAATGATGATAAAAAAAGCATCTGTAAAAAATTTGGATGTTCTACGATGACTCCTTCTATTTTTTTCCATTTCTACTATGACGATAAACCACTGTGCGTCGTTCCTATAAGGAGCATAGGGCCGTACATACATACTGTATTACAAAACAAAACAAAACAAAAAAACAACAACAATATTTTGTGGGTTTTTTTTTGTTTTTAAGTGTTGATCATGACCATGGATGGTAACCGATTCTATGTGGTTATTGGTCGTAGTAACGCTATTTTCTTTTATTTCGGTAACGGTATTTTAGGGGAAACTATACTTCAGTTATTTCGGTAACGGGATTTTAGCGTTAACGGTATTTTAGCGTTAACGGTATTTTATTTATTTCGCTAACGGTATTTTAGCGGTAACGATATTTTAGATATTTCGGTAACTTTATTTTAGGGAAAAAGATTTTTCAATTATTTTGCTAACGGCATTTTAAGGATAACGTTATTTTAGTTATACAGGTAATGTCAATGCACACCACAATTTTTAACCGCATTATGCCCGAGTTTAAATGACTGTCTAGTTTATGATCATACTTTGGGAAAATATATCTATTTACAGAAGTTTTTTTGTTCAGATCTTGTTAGATTATTTCGGTAACGGTATTTTAAGGTAACGGTATTTTACGGATAACGGTATTTCAAGAATATCGGTAACGGTATTTAAGCGATAACGATAGTTAGTTGAAAGGTGTTAGAATCGGGGACGGTACTTCAGCGATATTGACAGCCATCCCTGCTTGCGTATATTCTTGTGTATAAGCATTGAATGTATGTATGTATGTATGTATGATGAAATAAAAAAAAAAAAAATTTTAGAGGTCTTCCCACATTTTCACTCATAACTTTTGAACGCGTTAACCGATTTTGATCATTTTCACTAGAAAACTGCTCATGATATCAACAAACAATTTGACTGAAAATTAGCAGTACCTCTTCTGTATTGGAGGAGTATTTTGTGTTTCCACAGACAGACGGACGGACAGACGGACAGACGGACAGACGGACATGGCTATATCGACTTCTCTATCCATGCTGATCAAGAATATATATAGTTTATGGGGTCCCAGAATTTTTTTAAAAGAATTACAAACATTTGACAAAGTGAATATACCCTCCTGCACTATGGGATGGAGGGTATAAAAATCGCAAAAAATTAAGAAAAACAAAAACGGTTAAATTAAAAAAAATTCGCTGATGTTAAAAAAATCGCCAAAAATTAAAAAAAACGCTCAAATTTAAAAAAATAGCTAAGCTTTAAAAAAATCACAAAAAATTTTAAAAAAATATTTAAAATTAAAAAAACAAATTGATAAAAATTGTAAAAATTTAAAAAAATCTTCAAAAAAGGTTTTTTTTTTTTTTTTAAATCTTAGTGTTTTTTAATTATGGCGATTTTCTAAGTTTCAGACATTTTTTTAAAGTTTGGCTTTTTTTAAATTGAGTTATTTTTTCAATTTTGGAGATTTTTTCAGATTCAGTGATTTTGGCAATTCCCAAATTGTATATTGAGTAAAAAATCGATTGAATTTTCAATGATTGAATTCCCATTCATTGGATTCCCAATGATTGATAAAATCGTATGAGCTAAATTGATTGCATTCCAATTGAAATTCACCTTTCTAGTGATTTAACATGACCGGAAGACGTTTTCGTCTTCGACCCCTCCTAGTAAAATTTGCTGAAGAACATATTCACAGAACATTTTACCCCTTAAACACACGTTTTATGATATTTTTTTTGATATTTATGAAAGGGGACTCAGAACTCAGAATTTAGTTCAAAAGAACTATTACACTGCTTTTGGAGTCTTAATCAATACAGTGTTGGCGAAGAAATTAAATCTTTAAATGGCCATAGAACTTGACTGTATCCTCAACGGAAAAAACGCTTTGGAGGTTTTATTATACGAACCTAATAGAATCGTTCGGTATAAAAATCTTCATCAACCCCAAGACCATAACCTGCATTTTGTTACAGAGTATTATTTCGGTAAACGATATTTTAGGGATAACGATAGTCAGTTGAAAGGATTTTGAATCGATAACGGGTTTTAGTGGTATTGCCTGACATCCATACACATTCTTTTTAAATATAATCTAGTGAAAATATTTTTTTAACTTAATTTAGTTTAGCAAAATTTTATTAGCAATTTTTATTTGTTAACTTAACAAGACTGTTGTAAATGCATTAAATTATAACTGTGAAAAACTTATTTTATTATCTTCCCAATGCAGCACCAACAGCAGCACCACTACCTGCAACAACAGCCACATCCTTCGAGACATGGGCAGCTTCTTTAATGGCGTGTTTAACTTTTTTCTAAAAATTAAAAAAAATAAAATAAAAAAGTTTTAAAATTATTTTTCTTTAATCTAAAAATTGACAGGAATATGTTTTTGGGGTGTACTTTTCTTTTTTAAATTTATAATTTATTTTAACTTACCACAGCTTTATTAAACTTTTTACGAAAACTTTTAGCCTCAGTTTGTGTTGCCGTTAGGCATAAAACTAAAACTATTAATACAATAAAATATTTATAAAAATTCATTTTGACACCGATATTTTATTAAAAATTTTATATAATTTAGCAAATGTATATAATTTCACTATTACTTGTATGAAATCTCAAATTCAAATGATAGCTAATTGTCTTAAAAATTCACGTTTTATAGGTAATTAACCGGAAATATTGCGTTAATAAAAAAAAACAAAAAAATCTTATCATTTGTCAATGATGATTGAAGTGGATGTGGGGATTTTAAAGTGTTTAACAATAACAAAAATTTGATAACTCAATTAAATGTAAATATTAAACAATATAATTTTAATTTTTTTTATCTAAATTCAAAATAACTATTTAAGGGACTTTTTTTTTGCAATTGAAATGTTTTTAAAAAAGTGATAACATATTACCATGAAATCTTTATTAAACTTGCTATGCGAGAGGTTTTCGGAGAAAGTTTAAGTAATTAAAACTGTTGAAAATTTGAGTATTTGTATCCGGCTTACGATACTTAATTTAAGGTGGTACTTTTAAGGTGTCTTATAGCAAAATTAACCCCATTTTTTTAGAACTAATACGGTGTCATTAGTATTAGTTCTAAAAAAGAACTATACTAAAAAAGTCAGACGGCCTTGATTTCGCTTAATTTGCGCTTGATTTGCAAGATCATTTAATGTTCGTCAAGAATCTAGAAAATAGTTCAGTTAAGATTTTTTTTTTTATTTTTATTATTTATTAATAATTAATTAAATATATACTTATAGTAGTATGCCAAAATCGACTTTTAGCGAAAAAGAACTTTTTTATTAAGTTTGTTATGATTTTTATTAAAAATAAAAATTATGTTTTTTCGACCTTTAATTGTGTAATGAAAATGAAAATCATTCAAGTTCGAGGCCATACTCTATATTCCTTCATTAGGATATTGTCCTAACAAATAATCTATAGAGTTTTTTGTTTTCAAATTTATTATTTGGAATGTGTTGATAGATCTATTTCGGGAATTTTCTAGGTTCCCATCATCAGAACACGTTTTGAAAGCGGTAACAATCCCATGCCAAACATCAACATTCATATGAACTAGTTTACTCACTACATGAGAAGTTAAAGATTATAACCATTGATCAAAAAATATAAATGGTTTTTTAGGGCTTCAGCAGCAACTTTTATTCTGCAACATTTTCATAATTCCGTTATTTACAAAATTACCGTTATTTTTAGGTTATTTAAGAAAATCAAAATTTTGACCTTTAAGTTTCCCGAATTCAACCAAATGATGTTCGGCAACTTTGTACAACATCCTTTGGCGAGTATTTTTTCTGAACATATGAACTCATAATACTTGCAAATACAGGGTGTTTTAATGCATTTTTTAATAAAAATGAATGTTGCGCCATCTAGCGGTAATAATTTGTACTAACTATATTCAGCAATTAGAAAGGTACCCTTCGAACAAAAAACGAATTTTTAAAATCGGTTGAAAAATAAGCGAATGAGAAAGAAAAGAGCTATAAGACAATGAAATACATAGTTTCAAATTTATTATAAAATATGTATGTAACTTAAATTCATCATTGAAGTTTTGTACGTAATTTCATGAAGATTTGTACGTTTATACGGCACAAATTGGGCTGAATATTATGCCTTGAAAGTCAACATAGTTGTTGATGACTAAAATATCTGAAATTCTGCGGTGGTGCTTGAAGATTACATTTCTACTTCAAAAGTTATATGTGAAAGTAGATGAAAAGAACGCATTTTGTTTCAACTTTTTCGCTTTTTTTTTTTAATATTTTCCAAATTTTCTTGTAAACGAAAAATGCGATCGTCACGCACCACCACAGAATTTTAGATTTTGAAGTCATTAAAAACTGTGTTGAATGACAGCCCAATTTGTGCCGCAATAAATGTTAGCAGTAGTATTTTCTTACTTCCAAGTTTTGTTGTTGCCAATTTTTTTTTTCTCAGTGTATTATTGCAACAATATCCGAAGATTACTACCCAAACTAACTATCCAACAAAAAAAAAGCATTGATTTTGTACACAGAAAAAATTATCAACCTAAAATATCTAGTTAAAGCTTTGATTTGAATTAAATTTGTTTCTAAACAAATATTTAATTGAATCAATTAATATTTTAATTGACTTTTAAATATATAAATAGATATTTTATTTTAGACGTAATTCTCAAGTTATTTTTTCATACACTATAAAGTAGCTGACTCTACCACTGAAGCATTAAAAATCATTCGGCATTCATAGCTTGAAAATTAAAAAGTACATTTTTTGGCATATTGCTAAATATAATAAATATATTTACGTATTCATTTTGTACATTTTATAGCTTGGTGTAGCCAACTGTTACCCAGCAGTTATCATTCACTTACGTTTAGAGCTGACGGCTGCCAATCTGCTGGAGAGTGTTCGAATCCCGGCGGAACTAAAAACAATTATAAATGGACCTTTTTAAATTTTATTTTGGAAAATCTATTTTTAGACCACACGCAGAAAAAAACTGGGAAATATTGTCGAAGTGCTTAGTAATTATACAACTGCATAAGTTTCAAGTTAGTTTTACAAATATTTTGTAAAATATATGAATTTTTATAGAAATTTTTGTATATACAGTGAACTCGCGAAAATATGAATGCCCTAATATCTGAACCCCCCAAAATATTAAATTTTTTTTCTTTCATTAACTACTCTAAAATATGAACTTAATTCCAAAGCTTTAAAATATGAGCAGCTTATTCTTGTATTTTTAACGGATTTTATCAACCTACGCAGTGTTTAAATCTAAATCAACAGGGTAGTGGTAAAATTTTTATTCAACTGCATTATGATTTGGGGATTTCCCTGTTTAACTTTTAAATTTTGTTTCTTTTTCAATAATTAATTGTTTTTTTTAATCCAATAAACAATAAATAAAAAATTTAACATACAAAATTTTACTAAGAAGACAAGAATGGAGCAAAATTGATTTTATTAATAGGTTTTTTGTTAAAGTTCTGCCTATTATATAGGCTCTAGCCTTTCTAAAACTTCGGGTTCTGATGAGATCTTTAGCCAGATCGAAATACTAGTATCAACCTAGCTAATATGTTTGATTTGCTTTATTTTTGTAAATATACGGAGGTTGTAAGCGGTTATAAATTGAAAATAACATAAAAATAATCTCGATGTATATAAAAACAAAAAATTAATATAACTGTAAAAAATATTACTTGAGCCAGAGTACACACTAAAATTTTTTTATATAAATAGAACATTTTTGGTCTTCAAAGTTTAGTAACGTCATGATGCTTGTTAGGAAAAGACCTAACCACGTGGTTGATTACTAAGAAGACAAGAATGGAGAAAAATAGATTATTAATAGGTTTTTGTTAAAGTTCTGCCTATTATAAAGGCTCTTCGGGTTCTGATAAAACTTCGGGTTCTGATAAGATCTTTAGCCAGATCGAAATACTAGTATCAACCTAGCTAATATGTTTGATTTGCTTTATTTTTGTAAATATACGGAGGTTGAAAGCTCGCTATAAATTGAAAATAAAGAAACTTTTATTTTTATTGGAAAAAGTTTTAAAGGTAAATTAGATGCCATTCATAAAAATATGAACAATCTTGCAAAAGTGAACTGGCTTGGTTTTAATTAGTTCATATTATCGCGAGTGCACTGTATTTAAAAAAAAAATTGTAAATATTTTACTAGAACTTTGTAAAACTAAATTGAAACCTATGTAGTTGTATAATTACTAAGCACTTCGATAATATAACACCAGTTTTTTTCTTCGTGTGGTCTAAAAATAGATTTCCCAAAATAATATTGTAAAAAAGTCCATTTATAATTTTTTTTTTTCCGCCGGGAATCGAACGCTGTTCAACAGATTGGATGAGTGCATATTTGATGGTTTTACCAACATTTTGCCAACGTTAAAAATTTTATATCCCCTGTGCTTGCCCGACACTTTTGTAACATACAGAATTTTTGTCTAATGATATTATAATTTTGGGATTGGGATAGCACTTGTTGCCAGCACTTGTACCACTTGCTACAGATCCTTGCCAGCGGGGTTCCGTTTGACTTTTTCTGACTGGGAAGCTTATTGATTTAGGAAACTCGCCACAGCAGATGTACTCCAAACTCAAGGAGTGAACGATTAATTTCATCAAAATGTATTTTTGCAAAATGTAAATCAGCGGATAAAACATTTTTTGTTTGTTTTTAATCTTTCAATTTCTGGCTGGTATGCATGGGCAGGCTTTTCAACTAGTATCTACAATAATTTCCATCTAAATTCCTCTGCATTTTATTATAAGATTTAATTATATTTTTTATTTTTTGCATTTATTTATTATTTTACCACATCGTGTTATTAATTAAAGCGTTACAAATGTACTTAAAAAATCACCTTAGGTATTTATGTGTTGTATATTTGAGGCGGCATCAAGTACAAAAGTCAAGAACTCTGTACACAAATTATAAAGGGATGAGAAAATAGGGTGAAAAATCAGCCTTAACAAAAAAAAAAAAAAACACAAAAAACACTGAAACGAAACAACTGACAAAGTAATTACAACTCACACAAATAGGGGCCACATAAGTCAAATACAAAAAAATCAACTCAACAGAATCATATTCTTTTATACATGTTTCCATATGCATAAAGATAGAATCAACGTTCATAGAGCATATGTAATATGGCTTAAAGATGCAAAATTTAGATACGCAAAACCACAATAACAACAACATTACAAGGCAGCAACAACAATAACAGTCACAGGCAGAGTCACAGCAGCAGTAACAAATATCAGCAGGTTTTTATAGAAGAAAATTTGTAACGCACTTGCAGGCATAATTTCTACACCTTCTTAAATAAGTAAAGGGTGATTCAACGAGACTTTTTTTAATGAAATCATCGAAACTTCTGATATTTAAATTTGTATCTAAGAATAAGTTAAGAATAAAATATCAGCTAAATGTAGTCACTGAATCTCTTGCACGTGGTATAGACTCATTCCATATAAAACCATCAAAAAAATATCCAATTTTCGACCTATACGCCCTTTAAGTTTAACCAAACTTGGTACGGAAGGTAAGTGCTATATAAATATGTCATCGTACAAGTTTTGGGTTGTTAGTTCTAACGGTTGTGGAAATATTGCGTTTGAAAATATGAGGGCGGATCAATAAGTCCGTGACTTTTTGAATGAAACACAGTTTTTTTTGCAAATAGTAATATTTAATGAGCACTCGAAATTCACTTTTTTAAAAAAATCCACGAGGTTGTATGTTTTGAACAGCTGTTAAACGCAAAGCAAATGGCGGAACTTGCTCAAAATTTGATAGTAGTCTATTAACAGGTGGTACTTGATGGGAGCAGTGTTGCATTTCATATAACTACGAGGGAAGTTCGAAAAGTCACTGACTTATTGAGCCGCCCTCGTATGTTAATTATCAATTATTCTTCTATACCCTTACCAAATCCCTATGTGGTACTCCTGCGTGTTTATAAATTATCGGCTTTTTAGTTAAATTTTTTCACATTTGTATTGTATAAGTCTGGATACCTTAACATCTCCACGTATGGATTTGGACACGGCATAGGGAACTAATTTTTATTTCACATATATTTTTTAACAAAAATTTTAAGAAAACCAGTTTTAGAAATACCGCTTTTTGAATTGTGGTTTTTGAAAATAATGCATTTTGTCGTGAACTAGTGCGCACTAGTAAAACCACAATGTAAGTAGTTTTACAACAAGGTATCAATGACTCTCGTAGCTTAAGCCGTGAAAAAGATATGTTATAATATGAACCAATAATTTTTGAAAATTTTCGAATATTTTTCATATTTTGAAACGCGATATTTCAAGATAGGATTAGCTGTCCTTCATTTGGGCGAAGTTATACTACACAACATCTTCTATACCAATTTTGGTTGCAATCAAATGTCGTGGTGGAAATCGATTTTATGATTTTATGTGTTGTCAGTCTATATCTTTTAAGGAAATTTCCTATTACGTTTTTGCACATTTTCGGTTGCATTACGGCAATGCATTTTCTTAGGACAAGTTAGAATACGAGAAAATCCATCTTTATAATGCTTAATTCTCGCTCTATTTGTTTGGTATAGTTTTTTTTTTTTTAATGTTACTCACGAGAGAACCGTGAGTACCATAGTTTCCTAATAAAAATTATACTCTTCGATTAAAGTCACCAAAATTAGGGATTCATTAAAAAAAAATATATGTCACAATATTTAACAGAAACAATGTTGGCCAACTTAAAATGGCAAAGGTCTTATTTAATTACCCTTTTTTAAAAAATATACACTAACGAGCTGATTATGGTCTGGAATGGTTCTGGTATATTGTATCGTAACTTATTGACTCAACTCGACTCGTCTGGTTGCGTTACTTAGATGATTAAGTATGATGAGAAATGTTGTTGATGAGAAGTAGAAGCAAAAGTTGAAATCCTCTAGTAGCAAATATTCGCAAATACAAAAAAGCTACTGTATTTAAATTTCTCTATGTAGTCACATAGGGAAGGAACATCATTGAAATGTATGGGTGGGGTATATAGAGTCTTCTGTTGTAATTAGCATGTAGAGAAATAAATTTCAAGTAATAAAGAAAAATTCGTATAGTATACGATAAAGTGCTAAAATATTGGAATAACAACTTACAAGGAGACTATACCAAGCGGTTCTTTCCGATCCTAATGAAATTGGATTTGTAAAAATTGGTCCGAAATGATTGTGTTTTATCTCTTTGGAGATTTTTTTATGTCTGCTCAAAAGAATGAAAGTTATATTGAAGATCCGTCCACTATAGTACTGAAACTATTAAAAAGTTTTCAAATAAATAATGCTTACAAAAAAATTTTATCAATTTCATCACAATTTTATCAAATGAAAGGTTAAAAACAAGATTTATATATCAAATCAAGCACAAAAAATTCTAAAAATTTGCAATTAGAAGCGAAATTTAGCGAGTTTTTGCTTTTAAAACCCTAAGGGAAGCAGCACAACATTTTGTAAAATTATTTGTGTTTTATTTGATTGTAATATTTTCTAAAAAATTGTTGACTGCTGATTTCAGAAGGGAAAATCGGTATTAACAATAAAAAAAATCTGAAAAGAAACTTAAAAGTTAAATTTTAAAAAAATTATAACCAAAAGTTTTTTTTCGATCTTTTATCATAAATTATGATGTGATCAAGATTATTCAAGTTCAAGATCATTTGTTTTTTTGTTAAACAAAAAACCGTGCAATGTTTATTTATTAATTAATTAAAAAATTTCTTCATCCGCTAATTTAAAGCAGACTTTATCTACTGACCGGTCCTTACATGTTTCATTCAAGAAAAAGATCAACGCTTTACCCGTATTGTTTTATTTACCCGATGAGGAGTAAAAACCAAAATTGGAAGAATTAAACTAATTCAAATCAAAAATAAAACAGTTTTAACTACTCGTAATAACAAAAATACTTGAAAATCTTTGGGCTTAATAAGTACAGCAATTAAAAACGTTTCATTTGATACCAAATTTGTCTGTATTTACTTTTAATAGAACGAAATAAACCGAAAAAAACTAAAATGGGGTAATTTTTGACCTTATTACACAGAAAAAATTATCAACATAAAATATTTAATTAAAGATTTGATTTGAATTTAATTTGTTTCTAAACAAATATTTAATTGAATCAATTAATATTTTAATTGACTTTTTAATATATAAATACATATTTTATTTTAGACGCAATTATCATATTATTTTTTCATACACTGTATGCAGTATAAAATACCAAATACATTTGAAGTTAACAAACAAAACAAGCACATAAACAAACAGACTCAGCATTGCCACAAACACACATACCAACGTATAGATCACACACTTTTTTTGTGAGTATCATTTTTTTTGTAGTAGTTATTTATAGTTTTTTTCCTTCTTAATTTTAATAAAAGGTTTAATTGATAGTATCATTGCCGTGATAGGTGCAAAATCAATTAAAATATTAATTGATTCAATAAATTTTTTAATTGAAACCCGTTTTAAGTTTTTTCTGTGTTCCTTCAATTTTTATTTTCTGACAAATATTCGAAGTTCATTAAGATGTGCCGGTCAGGGATACCTTCCTTTTGAGTTTAATAATTCACAATTCTTTTGTAAAAACCCATTACAGATAATTTTATTAATTTTTATCACTTCTAACTTCATCAAATCAACATTTTTTGATAAAATTAACTTTACTGCCTTTATTATAAATTTTTCTTTAATTAACAAATGGAATTTTGTTATTTAAATAACAAAAATTTGTCAAAACTATAATTGCTTCGTAAAGCGATCAAATTAGTTGGTTTTACCAAAATGCACATCAATTTGAATGAAATAATTATTGTTTTAACAATAAAATTTGTCAAAAGCTACACAGAAAAAACTAAAAACGGGTTTTAATTAAAAAATTTATTGAATCAATTAATATTTTAATTGATTTTGTACCTATCACTGCAATGATACTATCAATTAAACCTTTTATTAAAATTAAGAAGGAAAAAAGAATTTATAAATAACTTCTACAAAAAAATAATATGATACTCACAAAAAAGTGAGTGATCTATACGTTGGTATGTGTGTTTTTTGCAATGCTGAGTCTGTTTGTGTGTGTGCTTGTTTTGTTTGTTAACTTCAAATGTATTTGGTATTTCATGTTGAAAATTTTCTATTTATGCATTACAGTGTATGAAAAAAAAATATGATAATTGCGTCTAAAATAGAATATGTATTTATATATTTAAAAGTCAATTAAAGTATTAATTGATTCAATTAAATATTTGGTTAGAAAAAAATTAAATTCAAATCAAATCTTTAATTAGATATTTTAGGTTGATAATTTTTTCTGTGTAACAAAAACTGTTGCTTGATTTCATTTTTTTTTTTGAAAAACAAAAAAAAAAATTGGAATTTTTATTTTCATGGAAAATAAAGTTTATAAAGAAAAACAGCATATTTGTGGATTTGTAATCCAGTTATTGAGCAAAAAAGGTGAAAAATGGGTATTTCAGCGACTTTTAAGGCACCGGATGCACTTTTTTCGGCTAGAATTGTTCCGCATTATTTTTTCTCCTATTCAATATCTACAACTTTGCTTCAGACACAAAAGAGATATTCCGTACTTTATACCGAGATATAACCGTGTTAAAATATAGAAAAAGTGCTAAAAATCCGCCTTGAGCCAAAAAATTCGTATGGCCATTTAATTATTACTGTAGCCAACTTGACAAAACGAATGATGCAGAAGTTCTTATTTTTGGGGCTACTTTCACGTGCAATTCCCAGAATTGAGTAACAAAATCATGTGTTGAAAAATGTTGTACTGTTATTTTAAATTTATTTTATAGATGTTTTTTAAATAAATAATATCTTTAAATCAAATATGAAAAATATTTGATTTAACTATGTTTTCTCTCTCTGCGTATGTACCGTATACGTATGCTCAACTCAATTTTAGTTGATACACCAAAAATATTCAGAAATCGAATGTAAATATCTTCGTACTAACTGAATTTATAAGTTGTCACCATTAAAATACACTTTTCAATTCGGTTGGTACTTTTTCTTTCTGTGTGTATGAGTGAATGTAGAGTTTCCAATTATTATACATATTTTCTACAGAAAAAAAACTTTTTAGTCATGGAAAGATTATTATGCTCTTTACTCCATTAACTTTTTTTTTATTGAAACAAATGATGATACGTAAATTTATTACAAATCTTTTGTTTTGTTTCCTAAAACTACAACTAGCTCAAGCAGAACTATCTAGTAGTATTATTCTATTGTTAAGATATGTGACTTAATAAGAATGATCTAAGGCAAATTTTCCCCAAGCAGATGGGTTTGTACGAACCAACCTTCGTTCGTTAAATGGATTCAAGAAAAGACGAGAAGCTTCCTCATTGGTGGGGCGTTGTAGTTTTGTATGATGATTGACTGCATACTTTTTAATAGTGGTTATGACACTATCAACTCCTAGATCACGGTGAAGGTCAGTGTTCCTTACGTACCACGGAACGTTCACCATTTTTCGTAAAACTTTATTTTAGAAACGTGTATAATGTTTATGTTGGATTTCTGGGCACAGCCCCACAGCTGGATACCGTAAGTCAAGATGGGAGCTAGTACTTGTATTGTGTAAAGATAAGTCAGAATTAAAATCAAGGAGGTGGCTCAACTCTTTTCTCAAGTTGAATAAGTTTATTTTTTATGTGTTCCTTCCATTTTAATTTAGCATCGAGGTTCATTCCAAGGTATTTTGCAGAGTTTGCATATGGAACTTCAACATTTAATATGTTAAGTTTGTAGTGACCAAATTTCTTGTTTGAAAAGTCTACGTGTATCGATTTTGTGCTGTTCAATTTTTTTCGCCACTTTATTGTCCATGCTCAATTAACTACAAATATTTTTTACAACAACAATCCTTAAAATTCGAGACGGGCACATGAGTGAATTTTGGCTCACACTCACTCATGCTCACGATAGAAAAAATCCACTCACGCACAATCACTCACGAACAATTATTTTCTACTTACACTCACTCACGATCACGTGAGTAAGTTCAGATTTCACTCAAAATCACGCAAATTCAAGAAATAAAATTGTAGCGGAAAAAATTAAATGCAAAAATTAAGGTAAATTGTGAATGTTAAACTAAAAATTGCTCTGAATATGTAATTTCTTAATTTATTGTGTATTTTAAAAACCCAAAACTATTAAATAGGCGAAGAAATTAATGAATATATTGTTAAAAATAGAAACATTTTTTTTTTTTTTGTAAAATTCTACTCACGCACACTCACTCACGAAGAATTTTTTCTTACTCACACTCACACTCATGGAACTTCTGCTGTAAATAATTGTAGTTGTTTGAGTTATTTTTTAGTAAAAAAACAGTCATTTATAGAAGAAATATAATGTTTTATTACAATTGTATTAATTCATTTAAAAAAAAACAAACCACATCAAATTACTGTATTAATTTTATGCAGTAGTTTTTTTTTTTTTATTTTAAAAAGAAAGAAAATGTTTGTTTATTTTTTACTGCATATGTGGTTCAGTTTTACTACAACTGTGGTTCATTTTTTGAACATTAAAAAACAAATGACAATGTTAGTTGAATTTACTGAAATGTAAGTCATCCTTTCTTTAAGTGAAATTTCATCTGTTTTTAACTACATTTGCAGTGGTCTTTACCTACATAGTATTCTATGTGTAGTTGAAATATTCAGTTAAAATTTTCTATTTAAAACAAAAAGCTGTTATATTATATTGAATATTGAAAAAACGAAAACAATCTATTGTTTTTACCGATTTGATCAATTAATTTTTCAACAGTTGAAAATAAACTACAAAATACAATTGTTTTAAAAGAAAAGGAAGTAGTCCCCTTTTTTAACTGATTTTCCATTAATTTAATGTGTATATTTAGTAGTCTTTACGGAAAAAATTTTGTGAGTGTACTTAAAACATAGTTAATTAATTTTTTTTTTAATAAGGATGAGCTATTTTTATTTTATTTATTTTATTTATTTTATTTATTTTATTTATTTTATTTATTCGTCTATGGAGTTAATCCTTACAGACTATATACACAAAATATAAAAATATTTACAAAAATAATATAATTTTAATTTATAATTTTAATTTGATGACAACAAAAAACAAAACGAAACACAATAAAAACATAAAAACAACAATTAATTAATTATTTACTTATTAAGAAAAATTATTATTTTACTTTTAATTGAGTTTGTATTAGTCGAAAAATCAATAAATTTGAAAAGTTTATTAAATTCGATGCACATTCTTCTTAAGGGGTCAGCGTCTGCATAATTTGATCTAAAAAACTTAACTGATATTGGTGAAAAGTAACGCGTCGGTCTTTGAGGAACATTGAAAGAAATATTGTTGATCAGGAAACCAGAACAAACATCACCATTAATTATATTAAGGAGAAACGAGACGTTTAGCATAGATCTGCGGCTTTTAAGTGTTGGTAGCTTAATGAGAGCAAGTCTGCTGGTATATGACGGAAGATTCAATTGATCATAATTTAAACTACGTAGACAGAACAATAGAAACTGCTTTTGTACAGATTCAATACAGTCAATATGGTTCTGGTACATAGGGTCCCAAATTATAGATGCGTATTCCAAAATAGGCCTTACGAGTGACGTATACAACGATTTTGTTACATACGGATCATTAAACTCTTTAGCCCAACGTTTTATGAAACCGAGAACTCCCCTAGCTTTATTTACCATAATTGTAATATGGGGAATGAAACTAAGTTTGGGATCTAACAAAACACCAAGATCTAAGAAGTTGTTTACTTTCTCCAGTTGATAACCGCCCAGCATATAGTTTACAGATATCGGCCTCTTTCTAACAAACGAGATACATTTGCATTTTTTTAGATTTAGTTCCATTAAATTCAAGACACACCATGCATGAAACGAATCCAAGTCATTTTGTAAAAGAGAATGGTCGGAGTATTGGTTATAGCTAAGGAAAACTTTAACATCATCAGCATACATCAGAATATTTGAAAACTTTATTACTTGTGGTAAATCATTAATAAACAATGAACATAAAAGAGGTCCAAGGTGGCTCCCCTGAGGAACTCCAGATAGAACATCAATGTTTTTTGAAGATATTTGTTTAAAAAGAACGCTTTGTTTTCTATTTGTTAAATATGAGTATATCCACTCAATACTAAGATCAGTAAATCCCATTAAATGTAATTTTTTTACTAAAAGCTTATGGTTGACTTTATCAAACGCCTTGCTGAAGTCTGTATAAATTGCATCAGTCTGTTTTCTTTGAAGGAAACCACGATTTATTATTGTAGTAAGTTGTAAAAGATTTGTTGAAGTCGAGCATCTTTTTTGAAAACCATGTTGAAAAGGAGAAATTAAAGTGTTTATTTGATGACATAGGTGATCAGTAATAATTTTTTCAAAAAGTTTAGGTATAATGCTCAACTTTGCAATACCTCGGTAGTTTGTAATATCAGATTTACTTATATTATACCTACAAAATCGCATTTTAATGCTAAATATTACAATGATTTATAACAGTTTCTAAATATCTTAAAATAAAGCATTTAATTGCCCTATAGGGGACAAAGCTGTTAATAAATTAAACGATTTTCTCTTTTTTTCATTTTCAGCAGTGATAACTTATTAAGCAGCCATTTTTATGGCACGTTTTCAGTTTTTTTCCAACACGATTCTAAAATATTTTTTTTTTTTTTATTAATAAATAAAATATATTAAGCGATTAACCCTTTAATAATAAAAATGATTTATTATGATAATATTTAATATGTATATTTTTTTGAAAAACAAAATGCTAAAGATGCTGCCTGAGAAGGGGGTTGTTAAAAAAATTAAAAAAAAAAAAATTAATTATGAAAACTTAAAAAAAAAACACACACAAAAAATATGTTTACATTGGATTCTAGTTAACCCCAACTAAATGAAGAAAAAAAAATATTTAAAAATTCTAAGAAAATTTCATTAATCTTATGAAAAGAATACTTCAGCAAATTTTTTTCCATCAAAGATGCTCAAATGTTTTCTTGTATTTTTTTTTCGTTTTCATCGTTTTTCAATGACATTGAAAACCGAAAACAATTGCTGATTTCCAACATCATCACATTTGCGGTATGGCATGGAATGAATTGGTTGGGGATAAGCTACAGAGAACAGATTGTTTTGCTTAGTTTAGGTTGCATGTTTTTAATGCATTTATATACTTTTCTGTATGTTGTTAAATGCAGGTTTAACAGAAGTTTTACAGGCCCTTGTAAGGGCCGAAAAAGGAAGAATAAGTTTTCCATAATAATTGTTATTCCATAGTTGTATACAGGTCCTTTACTAGAAATGTTAAAATGTTTTGTTTTTTCTTTAAACAAGAAGTGTATCTAGTTTTTACAACTAAACATTGGAGGTGGCACATTAGCACAAATCAGTTAAGTTTACGTTTTTGTTCTCTATTAAATATCCGAGTTTCATTCAAATCGGCGTGTATTTTTTTTTTTATTTATACACAGAAAAAACTAAAAACGGGTTTCAATTAAAAATTTTATTGAATCAATTAATATTTTAATTGATTTTGCACCTACCACTGAAATTATAGAATTAACTAAAAAAATTTGCGGACAGTTTATTAAAACTCTTTCAATTAAAATAATATCAATTAAAAGAGTTATTGTTTTTCTTTACAACCTCAATTAAAAAGTTTAGTTAAATTGATTAAAACTTTAATTGAAACTTGAGAAGAAAACAATGGTAGTTTTAATTGAAAAATCGTATTTTTTATTTTTGTTATATGCCCCCCATTAAATAAAAAAAGAAATGTAGGTTTGTAAATTAAATTGACATTTTATTTATAATAAAATTAAAGCTTTTTAATATAAAAATGTATTATAAGAAAACAAATAACAGTAAAGACAAAATTTTTGTTTTGCTTGTCTTCTTTGAACTTTTTCTTGTAATTGAATTGCTTTCTTAAAAAAAAATACACACAACTTTAAAATGATGGTTTAATGACACTTATACTTATTGAAAATTTAATTAATTACAAAAATAATAGTTTAATTGTCCTTCCTCGATAAGGTTTATTTAAATCCACATGTGCACTTTTATTACCACAGATAAAACACGAAAATAAATTAAGTTTTCGTGCGTACACGAATATCTCAACCAAAAGAGTGTTGCAAACTCTAGTGAAATAACTACGATTTTGCGCGTATTTGAAATCGGTAAACTATTCAACTTCCCAGGTGAAAATGTTCATATATGATCATATATTGCCATATATGGTTTCATGTATGAGCATATATTGTTCCATATATGGGCATATATGAACATATATGTAATGTATTAGAGCATATATGGGTAAATACATTCAAATGAAAAGTTCATATATGGATATGAATGACACCATATATGATAATATATTGCATATATTGGTTCATATATGCCATATATCTCCATATATGTATTCATATATTATTCCATATATGGTTAATATGTTTTAATTTTTCATCAGATATGACCATATATGAGGATGAAATTTTTTTATTGTTCTGCCGGTCTACGAGTTCTTGACAAAAATATATAAATTAATGTTTTATTGATTTATAAAGACGATTGCAGAGAACGAGTTTTGAATTGAAATTTGAGTTGAAAATTGTTCCATCAACTGATATTATCACGCTAAATATACCATTGGTAAAATTTGTTGGCGAACACCTCCTTTCCGGCTGAGGGGTTTAAAGTTGGAATTTTGTTTTGCGATTTTATCCAAAAGTTGTGAATGGGTCGAAAGGTATAATATGTCCCCTTTCATTAACCCATTAAAAGCTATCTTAAAATTTTGTATTTTTTCATCTTTTTTTATTAAAAATTCGCAACTAAAAAACTAATAAAACCTCCAAGTTTAAGTTTAACCAAGTTTATATATTAACGTATTATACCTTAAATGAAAGCCCAATATCTTGTTTATAAATTACTGGCCTCAAAACATACCTATAATACAGATAATTTTTAAAATAAATAAAAAAGACAGGAAAATTTAAAAAAAATACCAAATGTTAAACTGACTCGTAATGGGTTAATGAATGGGGACATATTACTCTTTGGAAATATATTTTAAACACTTTTGCGATGATGCCTTAATGATGCAGATCATTCACAACTTTTGTATAAAATCGCAAAGCAAAACTTTAAATTTGAAAAAATTTGGAAAAAAACTAAAAAAAGCTTTTTTATATACGAGAATATAGGAAAAGTAATAATATATGACAATATATGAACATTCATATATGACCATATATGAACATTCATATATGTCCATATATAAGCATATATGTCCATATACCCTCAAATTTCGGATCCGAACATATATGTATTCATATATGAACTCATATATGTGGCCATATATGATAATATATGAACTTTTTCACCTGGGTTATTAAAAGTTAATCATTTGCAATTTTTTTTCTTTTTATTTACAAATTAAATAATATATTGATATAATTAAACCTTTGTTTGATTATTTAATCTAAATAAAATAAAAAAGATAGTTTGCCAAATTTTTAAAAATTTTGTTTACATGTTGTCAACACTGTATGGATATATTAGAAAATTCTATAAATTTTTTAATTGAATCAATTAAAAAAATTGTTTAAATTGCCATTGATATTCAAACAATTGATTAATTATATATTTTTGGCCCATAATTTTTTCTGTGTATATTACTTGATATGTTTATTTATTTTATTTATTAATAATCACATAATTACAAATTATATTCAATTAGCCTAACCGAGCGCTAGCTACTATGACTTTCGGCGCGGTGTAGCGAAAACAGAGCATTTCCTCTGGTGGGAATCGAACCCACTAACCCCGCACTGATAAGCCAGCACGCTACCAACAAGCCTACCGTGAGCACTTCGGGGTGTAAGCGTTGGGGGATTCCCTTAAAAGTTAAACCACCGCACTGTGGAAAATCGTAGTACAAGACCGCCTCATAATTTGTTTTTTCAAATGTTTGAATTACGCAAAAAAAACACTCATAAAAAGGAATGGTTGGAATTCGGTTGAAACCATTACATTTTATTTGCGAAATTTTGTTTGCCAGTTTTGAATTTAGCGTATAATTTAGGGTATGAAAAAGGATGTTTTAAGCCCTATTTTTTTTTTGGCTGTCGAGTAGTGTTATTTTTCTATAATACTTTTTCAATGAAAAAAATAATTGCTTTGAAATCCTAAATGTGTCTTCAAGCAAAAACGTTGAGCAATACGAGCCTCCAAAACCAAAAGGGCCTCCTAATACCCTTTATTAGCTCCTGCTTGTTTGCATGCAAGAAGAAAACACCGTACAATGTGTTGTGCATCTTTCTGTTGTTGGGGCAATGAAAAATAATAATAAACAAACAACAACAACAAATGTATACTAAATAATCTGAACTGATCCCTCTTTACCTCCCAAAAAACCTTGAAATTTCAAATGTGGACAAAGAATTTTTTTTTGTGTTGCGCACTGCAAAAAAAAGAGGAAGATCAAAAACAACATTGTTTGCTAAAATAAACATTGTTAAAAATAAAAAAACGAAGAAGAAAAACAAACCACATTGTATAGAGTATCTCCTCTGATCAAATCCATTGCAAAAATCAAAGCTGACACATTACTATATTGGCGGCCAATTTGCTTAACTGAGGCGATTGGTTTTATCTAGAAATTCAATTTTATCTCCTACCTCCAAGAAAAATCATTAATATCACGCAATTGGATTTTGACAATACCATCCTCCATATGATCCGTCCCTCAAATACCATTCAGTTAATTCCCAATCTGTCTTTCATCAGTTTAGCATTAAATTTGGAATTTGAAAAAAATCTTATTTTTGACATTAGCTTTGTTTCCTTTTTGACATACCAAAGTTTAAAATTCATTTCTGAAATCCATTGTCAGGCCGGCCTTGCCCATTTGAAGTTGGACAAATAACACGGAGGCGTTCAAAAAACTCATCAGCGGCATTGATTTCTGCTACACAACCCTCTCTATCCAACTCAATTGGGACAATATTTACACTCCAAGCACGAATTCTTTATGTTCTTTTTAAGAGTTTCGTTGTATTTCAACTTATTTTTCTTTATTGTGGATACAAATACAAAGCCGAAGTAAACAAGAAAAATAATAATAAGTAAACAAAAAACACGAACATGATCTTTTGCTAACACTTTCAAAAGAGGATCATCATCATCAGTAAAAAATAAAATTTAAAAACAACAAAATTTTAGTCGTTTAAGACCGAACATAAAATACTCTGCAGAGTCGAAATTTTAATGAGTCCAAAATGAACTGGGCTTATGCAAAGAGAATATACACTAAGGATATTATGTAGGTAAAGACGACAGCAATTGCAGTCAAAAACAAATGAAATTTCACTTGAAGAAAAATTAATAACATTTTATTAAATTCAACTACCATTTCTCCTTTTTTTACTCTTCAAAAAATAACTAACAATTGTAGTAAAAATAAACCACATATGTTAGTACAAAATAAACAAACATTTAATTTAATGTTTTTTAAATAACAAAAAACGACTGTAAAATCATAAAACAGTCATTTGATGTGGTTTGTTTTTTAATGAACTTCAAGGTTTGTAAAAAATTAAATTTGTTCTACAAATGACTGACATTTACATTAAAAATAAAGAAACTATAATACAACCTAAACAACTACAAATTTTTAAAGCAAAAGTTCCCTGTTAATCAAAACATTTGTTTACACTAAAAAAAAAATTGCAACATGCTGACACAAAATTGCTGCTTAAAACACTCACTTTTATTTTGCTTACATATATTTTGATATTTTCTATAAAAATTTAATGTTTTTTAATTTTATATTGCTTATTTTTTCGTTAAAATTTTAAATGAATAAGCATTTTATTAAATTAATATTCAATGTATATATAAATGTCTGCAACATGTTTATATTTGCTTGGTTCGAGTTTACGACCAAATTAAAATAGAGCAGATTAAAGGAGACTGGGGGATCTAGAATTTATGTCGATAGTCAGGCAGCGCTCAGAGCACTGACAAATTACACGGTGCGTTCGCGCCTGGTCGCACGATGTAGGTGTGCTCTGAGGGAGCTCATGGAGGCATTCACTGTGAGGCTGTGTTGGGTACCCGGACACTGCAAGGTGGATGGCAATGAGTTAGCGGACGAACTTGCGAGGGAGGGTTCGAATCTGGACTTGGTGGTAAGGAACGTCCCCTATCTTACTACTTTGAGGTGATACGGAAGGGATTCCGCGAAACCCTTACGGTGTTCCTGACCGGTCATTGTTCTGTCAGGGCTTTCACAAGCAGATGGGACAGTTACATACCGGATTTTTGCAGGTTGTGCGAGGACGTTGAGGAACTGGAGACAGTTGAGCATATAATGTGCCACTGTCCTAGGTTGCAGGGTCTTAGACAGAAACGGCTAGGAGATAGATTTAACGACGAACTTGGGTGTGTCGCTGGATGCAATCCAGTAGATTTACTGAGATTTATCAGGGAAATAGGACGGCTGTTTCTAGCAAAGGGACGATAGGAGCTGGTTCTGGGGAGTATATATCCTTTCTTTCTTTCTATCGTTTCTTTCTTTCTATCCTTTCTATCTTTCTTTATATCTATCTTTCAATCTATCTTGCTGTCTATTTCTATTCTTTCTTTCTGTTTTTCACTGAAGGGATTACCAATGGACCGTATTGGTCTCCGAGTGGAGATGTTCCCTTGGGCACATAACCCTTCCTAAAGCCCGTATGACACTGTATAGTTTTTGTATTGACAATCTAAATTAAAGCAGTACAAATATATTGTTACTCAATTTTTTAACTAGTGTAAAGAGTACGAACACATAGTGCCAAATTGTAGTAAATGTCAAAACAAATACTTTTGTTATCGATAAATCAGCGAAAAATTGGGATATCTGTCAAAAGTGCAAACGAAAATTTTGAACTTTATCTTGACATTTCTCATAGGCAAATAAGTTTGTTGTCAGATTCTTTTGGAACTGTCAGTTTAAAAAAAAAAAAAACAAAACTGTTTGTTTACAAATTGTATATATGTTTCATTCGCACATTAATGTTGTTTCTTTTTCCCAATACATCTTGAAACTATACAAAAACTATACAGTGTCATAACAGCTTAACCTAACTTAACCTAAAGGAGACCTGGCTTAAGCATGTCAATAAAAGATAAGAAGATTTTTTTTATTTCTTAGAATAAACGATTTCATCCAAACAACGATTTATATTCTCTATCACACATCCGGGTGTCATCTAAATCGAAGTGTAAGCATTGGGGTGATTCCTTTGACAGTTTTCAATTTTCAGATATTAAGGGCGTATCAATAAGTCAGTGACTTTTTGAAAGCATTACAGGTTTTTTAGTATAAAAAGTATTTATTTTTAAGCATAGTTTCCTTTTAGCTCAATACACTTAGTGCAACGTTTCAGCATTTTTTTTTATTCCTTCCAAAAAACAGGATTTTCCGTGTTACAATAATTATCGTTATCTTAAGTCAGTTTGAAACAAAAACCTTCCGCACCGAATGCGATTTCTAAAACCTTCAAATTTTTTTTTTTTTTAACAATTTTAAAACAACATAACAATATTAATAAAAGAATTCTATTTCCCGGTACTGAAACAAAGAGTAACTAAAATCAGAAAAATTATTTTAAAAAGTGCCATCAAAAAAATCCTAATTCCAAACTTCATCGCATTTGTTGCGAAACATTTTTAACGATCGCGAAAAAGTAAAAACGCAATTATTAATATTTTTCCATGGACTATTCAGCATTGCCTGTTAAATTTTGATATTTGCAAAAAATGCCAAAAGTTATATGCCTACTATACACGTGTGCATTCGTGCATTGTCTTTTTTTCTTGACCAAATGGGTCGATATTTTTATATCTTGTGTTTCCCTTTTAAAGGTAATCGATGCAATCAATTATGCAGCGTGCATCCCACGAACCATTTGATGCAAATATTAAACACTCATGCTATTTCGGAGTTTGACGATTTTTTCCAAAGCTAATTTTTCCTATCTTTTGCAACAACTTGACAATCTATGCAAAAATATTAGCGCTATTTGTGCCACACTTCTTCTTTACACCCTTTGACGAATAAACTTAAAACCGTTGACATTATTTTGACGAAACTTATTGGAGCATAGAGCTAAATTTAAAAATCAGTTCACTGATTTTAAACAAAATATTTTGATGACATTAGCTATTTTTTTGCAAGCAACCTCTTGACTAAAACTTTGCAGACTCAGCAACATTTTTTTCTGACTTTACTAACTTTTTTTTTTGGGTGTAGTTAAATATTTTGTCAAAATTTAAATTTTGTATTTTATCTTAAATTATGCTTTATACTAAAATAAGAACTATTTTCGTACCTACCCTAATAATAATCCATGTTAAAAATACGAAAAATATGTCAAAACTACAAAATCTTTTGTAAAATGAAAAAATTTTCGTTTATTTTACAAAATTTTTGGTTATTGTGACATTAGGTTTGTATTTTTATGCATGGATTATTATCAGAGTATAGGTTAAAAACTAAATTTTATAATTTGAAAAAAAAATCTAATTTTGGGTTGACCTTGTAAGGCTTCTGTCAGGATACAATTCATACACTCAGAATAATCCATAGGTAAAATGCACTAAAATGGTTGTTCATAAATTTAAATATAAATTTGTATTTTTAAGCATGGATTATTATTAGTGAAGATATCAATAAGAAGCTAAATAGCTCTAGTGTCAATCACTATAAGTTTTGTTAGTGTCGTCCATGAAGCTTTCCTGAAATATAAAAAACTGAAAATGGAACAAAATTGGACGATTTTCTGCCCATTTAGTTGGATTGGAAATTGAAAAATAGTTTAGAGTAGAATGATCGGTATATAACATAGTGCTCGATGTAGATGTCAATAATACTTTATTCTTCAATTTGGAGTAGGGTATAAACATAATAAAGTGTTATATTAAAAATAAAATTAATATAATGGAAACCAGTATCCAGATATTTCATGCCAGGCCACTCACTACCATAAACTTCAATACATTGGCAAAATTGTATACACACGCATACAACCGTACTCAAGTTTTAAGTGTTTTTGGCCTTGAAAAATGAGGAATATCAACACTGTTGATTCAACAGTATTATCAGTAAGTATTCGAAAGATAGCGACGCATTTGGCTAGAGCAATACATTTTTTCTAGCTGCACAGAAAAAATTATCAACCTAAAATATCTAATTAAAGATTTGATTTGAATTTAATTTGTTTCTAAATAAATATTTAATTGAATCAATTAATATTTTAATTGACTTTTAAATACATATTTTATTTTAGACGCAATTATCATATTATTTTTCATACACTGTACGCATAAATAGAAAATTTTCTGTATAAAATAACAAATACATTTGAAGTTAACAAACAAATCAAGCCTACACACAAACAGACTCAGCATTGCAAAAAACACACATACCAACGTATAGATCACACACTTTTTTCGTGAGTATCATATTTTTTTCCTTCTTAATTTTAATAAAAGGTTTAATTGATAGTATCATTACCGTGATAGGTGCAAAATCAATTAAAATATTAATTGATTCAATAAATTTTTTAATTGAAACCCGTTTTTAGCTTTTTTTGTGTGATTTTTTACTAAATATTAGTAATTTAAGAATAGCAAAAATAAATCTGTTGAATTTACAAATATTTAGCTATATTTGAGCTAAATGTTAGTTAAGTGAAAGTAACAAAACAATCTACTAAAATCAGAAAAAACATTTACTAAATATTAGTAGACAAAAATTTTAAAAGCTTGTTTTTTAGATTTTTTTTATTGCGAATAAAAGTCTGCCCTTGTGAAATCAGTAATCTACAATTTTTTTCATACATTTCTGTAGATTTTAACAAAATAAACTGTTATTTGCGTTCTACTAAATTTGAGGTAAATATAGCAACAATTTTGTTAATATTACAGTTTTTGTTTGCTATTATTAGTTTACAAAGTTTTTGGCTAATTTTACAGCGTAAAATGCTATTTTCAATTAACTAAAATTCACATCGAATAAAATTAAAATTTTGTAAAGTTAACAGATTTATATTTGCTGCTCTAATTTTATTAATATTTAGCAGAAAAATTTGCTAAATTTAGCAGTTTTTTCTGGAAGATAATTTTTAACTAATTTTTAGTAGCTTTTTCTGTTATTTTTACAGATTTATTTCTATGAGTGTACCATTAGAAATTTCGGATACATAATGAGCATAGTGTTAATATAAAAAACCTGATAAAACATTTAAAAGCTTTTGGAGATATTGAAGATGAGCTTTTCAAGCTAAATAAAAGTGCACATCCTGGTTTTCAATGAACCTTGCCTACACTCATAAAAAACAGCCCGTGCCAATAGTTGAAATTTCCGCTACAACAACAGAAAATAGTTTCTGAATTTGCACCAGCAGAATTTTCGATGAAGTTAAGAATCACAGTCTGGTAAATTTAGGTGACCTAAATTTTAGAAGAACTAAATTTGAAATGACAGATGTAGTTAATTTAACTACAAAATTAGCTAAATCAACAGAATTTTTAAGATGAATCAACAGAAAATTTCTGCTAAAAAGATCTTTCAGGATCTGACCAGAGGCATGTCCATATTTATTAAAGGATAGTTAATAAAGTGCATTTAATAGGTACGGAGTGTCGAATTTTGGTCCATTTTGCTCTATTTCGCTTAGTTTCCGTGATATACCCTATTCTATGATTATAAAATCACGAATTACGGGATACGCACATCACAAACTTATGAAGAATTGGCGTACATTTTTGTAAAACGTACACACAGAGAAAAATTTAGCTATTTGCCACAACTAAACACTAGTTTCCACATCAAAGTTCTGTTAATTCAACTAAATTTTAGTTGCAACACCCAAAATATTCAGAAATATAATGTAAATATCGTTGTACTAACTGAATTTTTAAGTTGTTACCATTAAAATACACTTTTCAATTCGGTCGGCACTTTAGTTCTCTGTGTGTATGTTTTTTGAGTCTGACATTGTGAATGTTAGACGAAAATTTTAAATTAGATGGCATATTGCGTGACCTGAAATACTTTGTAAAAAGAACCTCTAAGTCAAAAAGACATTTTAAAAATTTTAAATGCAAAAATTTTATTTTAACTTTTTAAAAATTTTATGAAATTTAATTATTTGGTTTCGCATTTTTTTTTTTATAAAAACACATTTTACTTTGAGACAACTAAAGCGTTGTATGAATTCCGGCGAAATGTACATCAAATAAAAGATTTGAATTAGGTTAATACTAAAATGAAAAAGGCATTAAAAAATGCTTAAACATCTGATAACACATACACTAAAGGTTGTTCATGTCATACAAAAAAAAAATTGAAAAATATTTTACCTCAAAGTGTCGAATTTGAAGTTCCCCATATATTCAAATTTTTATATATCCACAAAGAAAATTAGATTTAAATGGCTGCTACTTCGCCGTTTATTGGATTGTTTAGCATGTAACATTCTGGGACTTGGTGTGGCAATTTAATTTTCAATAAATAAAACAGAAACTCTTTTTACAAATATAAAAAATAATTTGTGCGCCCCGGTAGGCTAGTCGGTAGCGTGCTGGCTTATCTGTGCGGGGGTCGTGGGTTCGATTCCCACCAGAGGCACAACGCGCCGAAGGCCATAGTAGCTAGTGCTCGGTTAGGGTAATAGTATATAATTTGTAATTATATGATTATTAATTAATAAAATAAAAAGAAGAAATAAAAAAAAAAAAAATAATTTCTTCTAACTTTTTACTTTATTTTTGTTTTTGACAGAAATTTCAAACATTTTAATTTTGTTTTGAAAAAAAAACAACAAACTAAAAATATGGAAGAAAATTAAAAATCTCAATTTTTCATATAGAACCATATATTGTCATATTCACCTGGAAAAGTAAAAAATTGTATATTAAGTTTTTTAGTTTTGTTTTCAATCTACTAAGCTACAGCAAAAAATGTTGTTGATTTTAACAAGTAGATATTAATTTGCATTGAATTAAGTGTCAGCAAAACATTTTGCTGAACTTACTAATTCTTTGCTAAAAATCAGCTCACTGAGCACACGTTTGCCGATATTATCAATTTTTCTGCAAGGATTCTCCCAGCAAAAATTTTGGTGACTCAACTAACTTTTTTGCTAACTTTACGGACTTTTTTTTGATGTGCGATTATTTTTGCAAATGGAAACTTTTTTGTTTCAATTTTTTCAACAACATTTTTTAGATGTGCCCACATATTATACTAAAATTATGACTCTGGGGTCAACTTGGAAAGCTATGCTGCCATATACATAAAAATTTTGAAAAATCACGAATTCATTTTTTATGCGATTACATGTTTTTTTTCAAAATATTTCCTATTAATTTCCTCTTTTTAAAAAACTAACACTTAACGGTAAACGCCTACATAAAACGTGAGGCGATAGTTTAAATATAAAGTTTTGTACAATAAATATGGGTCATAAATATGAACACAGGTCTTTAAGTCTTTATTTAATTCCGTCAAAACAAAAGCAGATGGATGGCTTTCGAAAAGTTTTAAATGCAAAACCGCCAAACTTTAAACACATTTTTCTCGAAATATATACCAGCATGTCCGATATTGTATATTTAGTTAATGGTCAGATCTCTATTCATTTTTTCTATGTCATGTCGTGTAATTTTTCAAAAAATTGCAACACTGATTTATATACAATACGATCCACCATTTATCGGATCAAATAGTATTTCAATTCGATATAAGGCTATATAATATTTGATACATTTCTTTTATTCATCATACTAATTTTTTTTATAGGTCCATAACTTTTTGATTCCGTGAATCGATTTTGCTCATATTTAATTCTAAACAATTTGACTATAGGAGTCCCATTTTTTTTATTGGCGGAGTATTTCGGACAACGGTAAACTGGCTTCGCTATGCTGATGAATATATGCAGTTTATGGGGATCTAGAACATACAACGGAATGATAAACTGTTATATACCCTCCTACACAGTGCGTTGGATGGTGAAAAATAATGGTATTGTATATTAAATTAGCATGACAACAAAATCTACACGATTTTCACCTGAAACTCACTAAACTGAAAAATAATTTTTAAAATTTTTTTTTAAGAAACGAAAAAATCGTTCTTTGTGTGATAAAGTTTTTTATAATCAAATTTTTACAAGTGTTTAAAATATTAGCATATTTTAAACACTTCGCTATCAGAAACCTTGCAATATTCAACTAAACTAATAAATCATTAGAATTTAATTTAAAAAACTATAAAAAAAATTGGTTAAACCCTTTCTGTCAACACTTACCCCAAAAATTGCTTTTATTTTTAAATTGCAGCATCTGAAAATAAAAAAATAACAAAAATCATTAGCATCCCAGGTAGAAATTGCCAAACGTACAAAAAAAAATAGTGCTGGCAAATCACTGATATTTTTAATCATTATTTAATAATTTTAGTTGTAAGTACTTTAAAATTCAGCTTCAGAATAATTAAACTATATTGTAAACAAAAAATATATAAAATTAACCAAAACACAGTCACATCATTCAAACCTTATCAATATTAAAAACCTTATCTTCTACATTTCCTTTAATACCAACAACCAACCACTTCTCGGAGATTTTATACCTTGAATAAAATATTTGCAGTTAAAATCGAATATTAGTTTTAAAAAAAAACAATCACTCTATCTTAAATATAAGTTTTCGTTACCAATTTTAAAATAATTTAAAGTTTTTTAATGGTTTTGGTAACTCTTATAAAATATTAAGATTAGAAACCCAATTTCTGTTGTATATACAAATCTATTTTTCGACATTAATATTAAAACTTGAAAGAAAAAAAGTATTCAAGGTACAAATATGAAAATGAAATTTCAAATTGAGTTTAAGCAAGACGGTTCGAGCCCACTTCGCGGACAAGAATTTTTTATTAATAAAATAATTTTAAAATAACATAAATTTTTTTTATAGTTTTGGTACCTCTAATAAAATATTGAGATTACACTGATAATTCTCCATGAGTAAAATTACGAAAAAATGTCAAAATAAACAACTTTTTTGTAAAATAAACGAAAATTTTTACATTTTAAGAAATTTTTTGTAATTTCGACAAAATTTCGTATTTTTATGCATGGATTATTATGAGTGTAGCAACCGAATTTATATTGCACATACAGATCTATTTTTAGACATGTATTTAAATTTGAAACTAGAAAATATTCAAGGTTGAAATTTAAAAAAAAAAATATTTTAATTTGGTTTTGGCTAGAGCTAAAGTACTAGCCTGACAAACGGAAGATCGCCGGTTCGAGCACACTTCGAGGCATATCATTTTTTTTTTAATAATATAAATTTTGTTGAATGCATGTGAATATTTTTTTTTTATTAATTAATAATCATATAATTACAAATTATATACTATTACCTTAACCGAGCACTAGCTACTATGGCCTTCGGCGCGTTGTAGCGAAAATAGACCAGTGCCTCTGTTGGAATCGAACCCGCGACCCCCGCATAAATAAGCCAGCACGCTACCAACTAGCCTAACGGGGCGCACCTCGCATGTGAATCTATTTATAGATTATTATAGTCCATAAACATAAAATATTCAATTGTTACAAAAATAATTTAAAATTTGGAAATAAATGTCGGTTGTTGCAATAGAATTAAAATTTAATAAAAGTGATAGTACGTGGAAACACAAAAATTCGGTTGGCAAAAATTCGGTTGCAGTTACAAAACTGTTTTCTGTGTGTACAACTAATATCGAAACTCTGAAATCATTATTTGGTGTGCCAGTACCACCCGCAAAATTCATTGGCCAACATTATTTTTACCAATATTACAACCAATTAGAAGCATTTTTTTAATATTTCTTAATATTTCACACATTTAAATAAGATGTATAATACTTCGGGTTCTGATGAGATCTTTAGCCAGATCGAAATACTAGTATCAACCTAGCTAATATGTTTGATTTGCTTTATTTTTGTAAATATACGGAGGTTGAAAGCTCGTTATAAATTGAAAATAACATAAAAATAATCTCGATGTATATAAAAACAAAAAACTAATATAACTGTAAGACAAAACTGTATTGCAGCTTTTTAAAATTAATTTAATTTAAGACATTTTAAAAGCACACAATTTTTTGAATTATGAACCTTATGCCAACGGTGGCAATTTCGTTGAAGCCAACGGTTGACCACTGTTATCAATCGGGTAACAGGACAATGCTGTCAATATTGTTAATCCCACTATCGTCGACGCTTTGCCAACACTGTGCCGATTGTATTTTTCTGCCTGGGATTCTTAAAATAATGACGTCAGCTGTTTTTATGATTTAATTACAAATGCGAAAAAAATTAAGCTAACAAAAATATATAAAACAAATTACTTTACAATAAGATATGATACACATAAAAAAAAAATAATGATCAATTGCACCCTAGAGAGTTGAAATAAAACGGCCTAAAAGTAAAAGGATTTTTTTTTTAAATGACAAACAAAAAATTGAGATATAACAGAAACAAATTCGTAACAAATTAGAAATTATGTAAATCAAAATTAGAAAAAAATTCTAGAAAAAAAAACAATTAAAAAAACACTTGCTTGTTATAAAATTTTTATATTTTTTTGCCAAAAAAAAAAAATTGTAACTTTTTGTGGTTTCTTCAAGTGGAAAATGTACTGCATCATCACTCCTGATAGAAAAAATGAAAAAAAAAAAATATAAATAAAGGATTTCAAGGACCTTAACGATTGTGTTTATAAGAATACTCGTTACGATTTTAGTTTAGTTTTTTTTTTAAGGAAATGTCAAACGCATTGCTAAACAATTGCATTGACAGCAGAAACCTTAATTTATGAGACGAATAAAAAAAAAAAATTCAACCCATTTTTTGGTAGTTTTTTCTTTTCGTTTTTTTTTAGCCCACAACAGAATGAGTTCTATATATTTTTTGCATTTTAATTACCTTTAGGATGAATATTCAATATTATAAAAAAAAAAAAATGTGTTGTTTTTTTGTTATTTAAATTAGCTTCAAAGGGTTTTCCGTAAAAAAACCCAAAATTTTTTTCTTATTTTTCTTGAAAAAAAGACGATTTTTTTACAAAATGTTGTTTACTAAAATAAATTACAAACAAAGTCAGTTAAATTAGCACACGCTTACGGTTTGGTGTTGTTTTAGTTTAAATGTTGTATATATTTTTTATAATTTTTTTTTTTGGCCGACCACCTTATGGCTGTATTTTTGTCGTTCTTTATGCCCCTCAGGGGTTGTTTAGTTGTCTGCTAATAAACTTCAAAGGGTTACGGAGTTTACTTAAAAAACGCATATTTAGCAAAAAAAAAAAAAAAAAAAAACGGAAATTAGTTTTACAATTTATGGCGACAAAACGCTAATGAAGAACAAAAATAAATTAACTTTTATGTTTTTCTTAAGTCTTTTTTTTTAACTTTAAATTAAACGCATATCCATATTTTTTTCAATTTCAATTAAAATTTAATATTATTTTCTCCCCCCAAAAATAAAAATGGGTTGCTATTTTACTAATTTACATTCCAGCAAAAATAAAACGAATTCACTTTTTTTAACGTGTAACTACTTAAAATTTCCTTCAAACAGAAATTCTTAATTTTAAATAGAATATCTCATTTACAATTGTAAATACAAAAATTCAAAAATTTATTTGAAATTATCGAAAATACAATTTAAAATTTTCCTAATTTCAAACAAAAATTCCCAATTTTAATTAATATATTTTTTTTTTTTATTAATTAATAATCATATAATTACAAATTATATCCTTTTACCCTAACCGAGCACTAGCTACTATGGCCTTCAGCGCGTTGAAGCGAAATCCGACCAGTGCCTCTGGTGGGAATCGAACCCACGACCCCCGCACTGATAAGCCAGCACGCTACTAGCCTACTGGGGCGCACTTTTTTTTTTTTTTTTTTAATTAATATGTTGCCAATTTTAAATAGAAAATCACAATTTCACTTGGAATTTTCCTAATTTCAAATGAAAAGTCTTAATTTAAATTGGACTTTTAACAATTTAAAATGAAAAATCCCAATACCAAATGGAATTTTCTCAAAATCAAGTAGAAAATCTCAATTTCATTTTGAATTTTCTTAATTTGAAATATAAAATCTCAATTTCATTTAGAATTTTCTCAATTTAAAATTGAAAATCACAATTTCATCTGGATTTTTTTTTTAATTTCAAATGTAAATTTCCAATTTCATTTAGAATTTTCATAATTTAATTTGAAAAATCTTATTTTAACTTGAAGTTTTCTCAATTTCAGTCGGAAATGGTGAAAACCACATCAAAATTAAGTGAATTGATCTTATATTTCATACAATGACAATTAAAACTATTATTTTTTTATTTATTTTTTTATTTTTAGCTAAATATAATTTAATGAAAGGTTTCATTAGCTCGTTAATTACAGGGCAGCTTTACTGAATTTTCTAAGTTCTTTAAAATAACATTTTTTATTTAAAAAAAAAAATTATATATATGATGATATATAAATACATATGAAGGGCTTACAGGGGCCGGCGGAACTTGCCTGACGGATGCCTTGGGGGTTATGCTGGGGATCCCGCCATTGCATATTTCTGTAATGGAGGTTGCCAGTATGGGTTCCTCTAGACTTAGTGAATTCGGAGGCATGAGGGGGGGCGACCTAAGGGGTCACATGAGGATCGCGCGAATCCTAATAGATGACCCGATTTCTAAGGTTGCGGACAAAGTGTCACCGGAGTGGATCTTTGATAGATATTTTGATGTGTTATAGTTTGACAGAGACATGTGGACCAATCAATCCTGGGAACCAGAAGATGGTTCTCAGGTGTGGTTCACTGATGGCTCTAAGCAGTCGAATGGGAACACGGGTGCGGGCGTCTTTGGACCAGGCTTCCAGCGTGCCTTACCTATGGGAAAATATCCGTCCATTCTTCAGGCGGAGATTTGGGCCATCTGTGTCTGTGCAGGGGAATGCCTGCGAAGGGGAACTCGCAGATCTCGCATCTACATTCTTTTTGACAGTCAGGCTGCACTGAGGGCCTTAATGGCTTATAAGGTGTCGTCCGGGTTGGTCATGGAATGCATTCAGACTCTCAATAGGCTCGGTAGAGGCAACTCTCTAACCTTGGGGTGGATTCCTGGTCATGAGGGGCATGAGGGCAACGAGAGGGCAGATTGTCTTGCCAACCGCGGGGCCCGAAAGCCCTTTATTGGTCCTGAACCATTCTGTGGAATACCTGCGGGGTATGTTAGGGAAAGGCTCAGGGCATGGAGAGAGTCTGAATTTTCTGGTTACTGGGAAAACTCTCCTGGTCAGCGCCAGGCTAAAAGATTGATCTCTTTTTCCAGTAGGGGGTCGAGGCGACTCTTGTCGCTTGAAAGGGGGGGGTTTGAGGTCCCTGGCGTCGTACTTAACTGGACACTGTAATCTCAGATACCATCTGCACAAGAAGGTTCAATCGGACACGGATTTGTGTAGGTTTTGCGAGATGGTGTCTGAGACCTCGGAGCATGTTCTCTGCGAATGTCTCAGGCTTTGTGATAGGAGACTTAGGTTTCTAGGTGATCGCTTCATTTCGCCTTCCGACATCGCGAATATTTTGCCTAATAGGATAATTGGCTTTATATGTAGGTAGCTTGAATCTGTAGGTAACCTTAGGCAGCACAAAAGACCTACATTGGTCGCGGTGCATAGTGCCTTCTGATCTAATCTAATATGAAGGGCTTAGTGCAAAAACATGATAAGCCCACGTTTTCAAAAAATGATTTTATGTGTTCATTGCATTAACTAACGTGGTATCAATATCCACTTAAATGATTTAAGCTATATTCCAAATACTTTCAGATCTAGAGCAAATGTTACTTTTTACAATTCGACTATATTTCAATATTTTTTTACGCAAGAACATGATATGCCACACCAATAAGATACACTTCTGAATAAAAAGATTAACTCTGAAGAAAATAAAAGCAAACTTGAATTTTTTTGTAAATATATTGATTGAAGTATGGTTCATAAAGATTATTTTCCAACAGATGATCTAATCATTTAAGAAACCATCGATGTATGATTTATTTTAACTTTTGTGGCTTATCAAGTTATTCTAAATTCTAAATAAATTTTCTGTAAAAACTTGATAAGCCACATTAATTTAATAAAATGTTTTTTACTGTCTTCTAGTCTCCCAGCGAGGAACATGTAAAAGAAGCCACATCTTTGCACTTACAACAAGTATATTTATCACTAAAATCTGTCAAATCAGCTATATATTCTTTGAACTAAAAATATTCTAAATAAATTTTCTGCAAAAACTTGATAAGCCACATTGACGTAATAAAATGGTTTTACACTCCTCTAGACTTCCGCTGACGGATATGTAATAGAAGATATGTAATAGAAGACACATACTGTCACTTATTACAAGCATTTATAGCTCGAACATCTTGCTTAACAGCTGCCTAGAAGTCATTGAAAACCATTTCTTTAAAATCAATGTGGCTTATCATGTTTTTGCAGAAATTTTATTTAAGATTTTCTTATTTTTAAGAAAAAGTCGCTGTTTTTCTGGTCTTTTATATTCTAGATACTTGCAATAAGTGTTAAGAGGTGTCTTCTAGTACATGTCCATCGCTTTAAGACTATAAGCCAGTGAAACCCATTTTTTCAAATCCACGTGGCTTATCAAGTTATTTCAGAAATTCTCTTTAAGATTTTTTATTTTGAGGAAATAGTTGCTATTTTGCAGGTTTTTCGAGCAACAGATACTTGTAATAAGTGCTAAAATATCTTGGCATTTATTACAAGTTTCTACAGCACCAAATGCCTGCAATACAGATATCATTTCTTCAAAATTAAAATATTCTAAATAAAATTTCTGCAAAAACTTGATAAGCCACATTGACTTAATAAAATGGTTTTTACTGTCTTATAGTCTTCCGAAGAAGGTCATGTAATAGAAGACACATTTTGGCACTTTTTACAAGTATCAAGAAAGACCATCTAATTTGCTACCATTTTTCAGACTATGAAATTCTTTACTTTTCTTTGTGCAATAACTTGATAAGCCACACTTTTTTTGTAAAAAAGCTGTTTCCGATGGATTTCTATCATCCATGAACGGGTATGTGATGGGAGCCTTCCTTAAGCACCTATTATGTATGCCTACAGTCTGGTTTAGTTAAATCCCTATTTTCTACATTGTTTTTAAACTTTGAAGGCGATTATTTCATTATATCAATTTTGTGGCTTATCAAGTTTTTGCACTAAGCCCTTCATATGATCTTTCAGATCCACAATTTGAGTCTATCTTCCATATATGAATCATATATGGGCTCATATATAATATCAGATATAATTTGCCCATTTTAAATTAAATCAATTTTTTTTTTACAAAACACCCGATACAACCATAGCTTATTTTGTATATATTAGTGCAGATATATATTTATACCGCTATATAAAATCGGATTAAATTGTATCGCGCCATTATTCGGATGTAATTTAATCTGATATTATCAAATTAAAACTAAACTAATGCAAACTTATATAATTATATGGGCCCATTTCGCAAAATAACGAACACAATAAGTAAAAAGTTATTTTAAATGTGTTGTTATTGGTCAACTAGTACAACTTTAATGTGAAAACTTGAAAAAATGCATTTTAAGGAAATGTACTTTTTTGCAAATTACATCAGCATGTAAAAATTTAGCAAAAATAACATATTTTTATAAGTTTCCCCGGGTTATAAAACAAAAATACATAATAAAAATAAAAAATTCCCCCTAAAAAAATTCCTAGCTACGTGCCTGATTCATGACATTAAAAAAAATTTAAATTTTTATCCTCAGTGTCGAAAATTATTGAAGTTCGCAATATTAAACTTGATGAAAGTTGACAGTTTTGACATATTAATTTTCAACAACACGAAAGGTACACTTTAGGGAACATTCCCTTAAAAAAAAATTGGAAAGTTTTAAAATTTGGAAGATGACAAAGCCAATTGTGACAATTTTTTGTTGTTGTTTTGGTTTTTCTTTGATATTTTAAATTTTGAATCTCGCTCCTAGACGAGGACAAGAAATTCTCATTGAGTTTGTGATTTAACATAACAAATATCTCTAGAAATTCTAATAACAAAGTCCCCTGAAGATTTCCTTAGGCAGGAATGAAATCCGGATAGGGACACGCCTACATCAGATTGCTTTTCACAATTTGTTAAATAAGTTTTGGGACTTTAGCACATTTAATTACTATAAATGCATATTTTAAAACTTAATTTTGATCACTATTGGGGTTTATTCGCACTTAAGAATTGCCATATGGGGAATGAGGAGGAAATTGTCCTAAAAGTGACTGGTTAAAGAAGGACTTATCACAGGATTGGTATAATTTAATACTGAAGTGGGTTAAGCAGTGTCAATTGTCCTAAAATTACCAATCCTGTGACTGGTAAAGGGAGGACGTACCACTTAACCGGAATGCTTATGAACAAGAAAACCCCAGTTGGCCAGAATTTTACCCATTGGAAGCTGTTTAGTTTTCGTTTATTTTATACGACATGGGCCTTTTGCGACAGTCCTGTGGTATGCCCATCGTCGGTTAGTTCTGTGGCATGTCACTATGTGGTTTAAAGCAGGGCAAATGACCCCCTCCTATGACAAGCCAATGTTAAAGTTGCCAGTTGTTTACATAGGGTAGGGTTTAGCAGAGGACCGGTCTCTTGCACGAAGGGACCGATCCTGTGGCACACGCAGAACCGGTCCCATTCCCCACCGGATTTTTTAGGCATGGCAGGCAATATCGCTCAAATTCCGTTATCGCTTCACAACACTTTCAATTGACTATCGTTATCCCTAAAATATCGTTACCGAAATAATTGATATACCGTAACCAATATAACTAAAATATCAATATCCTTAAAATACCGTTACCGAAATAACTAAAATACCGTTATAGCTAAAATACCGTTACCGGGTTTTATCACAAACTGGCCATTGGAACTCGGGCATAATGGTGTTACACATATCGGTGTGTATTTTTATTTACCTGTCTAATTTAAATAACGTTAAACTTAAAATACCGTTACCAAAATAACTGAAAAACCAAAAAAAAACTAGAATGCCGTTACCGCTAAATTACCGTTGCCGAAATAAGTAAAATATCGTTAACGCTAAAAAACCGTTGCCAAAATAACTGAAATATCGTTACCCCTTCAATACCGTTACCGAAATAAAAGAAATTAGTGTTAGCCTTAGCAATACCCGCATTGAATCGGTTACCATCCATGGTTTCTTTTAATGATTTTTTGTGAATTATATACAAAAATTATATTTTTGCCATTTAAGGACAGCTGCAAAATGACAAATTTTGTGGTTAAATAAAAATAAATAAAGTTTTCACATTTCGAGAGAAAACACAAAATTTAAAAACAAATAAATAAAATCGCAAAGTAAAAATATGTGGTTAAAATGTAAAAAAAAAAAAAATATCAATAAAATCCAAGTAATTGATTAAAAAAATAAAGAAAACACATTAAAATTCAATAAAGGTAGCGACTGGCTGCTTACAACAAAACATTCTTATCAAAATCTTAAAAAAAAAATTAAACCGCATTTCAATAAAAAAGATGACCATGAAAAACAAAGGTTTTGATTATATTTTATGTATTGTATGATTTTTTTTATTAATTTTTTTTTTTTTTTTGGAATTTTTTATTATAAATTTTGATATATAGGATACGAGAAAGATACTACCACCATACATAAATTTCAAGGTCTCCAATGAATAAAATACGAAAAAAATAATTTAAAAAAAAAATCACTGACAAGAAAATAAAGACTAAAACAATAAAAAATTTTACTAAAAACAGGAATGATTTTGAAATAAAAAAAAAGAGTTAACAAAAATAACGATAACGCTGTATTTTTTTTTTTTTTATAAGGCACTCAGTCAACAAGTCAGACTGTCTGGAAGCTTTTTTTAGCTGGACAAAAAAAATATATTTTTTGTATATGGTCCGTGTGTGATATCATCAACAATGAAAACATTTATTTTGTCAGTCAGTATGTGAGAAAAAGAGACTTAATGCTTCACTAACAAAATAAAAATTATTTTTTTTTTTTCGTTTGTTAATAAATGCATTCATGTATGTACTGCAAAAACAAAAAAAAAAACTATAAGAAGTTTTAAGTTAGTTATACAAATCACGGCTCACAGGCTACAAACAATAGTGGGGTAAGTAACTACAGTAATTTGCAATATTAACGATACGCCTTACAAAATTTCCAAACATTGTTAAAATTTAATAAATCTCTATACTTTTTAAGTAATTTCTGAGCGAAACCAAAACGAGTTTAAAACTCTAATTTTTGGCAGTGTAATTTTTGGGATTTTGATTCCGAAATGTATTCTAATCGGCAGTCTTCTGCATTTCGAAGTGATATTGAACAGACATGGGCGGCGTCAATTACATTTCGCAATCATTCACTAGTGAAAATTTAAAATATCATTTATAATTTCAGACCTACACTCAAAAAAATAAGTTAGTACAAAAGTTAGTAAAACGTCTTGTAAATCAGGTATACTATTTTTTAGCAAATTTTTTTGCTAAAATCGTGTTTTCAGCTAAAATTTTTGTTATACTTATTCAGCACTTAACTGTTTTATACTAATGCTTTACTAATATACTAATGTTTTACTAATTAATTTTGGTAAAAAAATTGTGCTGATAAGCACATTAATAGTGTGGGCGACAACCAGATTGAAAGATATACGCAGAATGAAGCAGATGTCGCGGCATGTCAAGATGTAGTAGAGAAGAGGAAAATGATACTAAAAAGTACAACTCTAATAAGACATATAAAAAAAATCAACCATGGAAGACTTTTGTATCTGTTTTTCATACACTCAAAAAAAAAAGTTTGTAAAGTCAGCAAAAAATTTTGCTGAGTCAGCAAAATTTTAGTCAGGAGGATGCTTGCAAAAAGTTGCTAATGTCAGCAAAATCTTTTGCTGAAAATCAGCGAGCTGATTTTTAGCAACAAAATTTGTAGATTCAGCAAAAGTTTTGCTAACACTTAGTAGATTAGAAATAAAAAAGCGTTGGTAAAAATTAATAAATTTTTTGCTGAATTTTAGTAGACTGAAATAAACGCAAAAAATTTGTAGAAAAATTGTAATTTAGTTAATTTATTTGCTGAAAATCATAAAACATATTTTAGTGATTCTTTTAAAAATAATTAACTATAATAACGAAATATAAAAATTTTCATTTTCCACATTGACGACATGAATTTATTTAATATCTGAAAATATATAGAAATAAATATATATAACATAACAAAAATTGTCTTTCAATTACTTACATCAATGGTTGTCTAAATGATGCTATCGCAACTGCCGAAGATAATTATAGAAACGAAATGAAAAAATAAACAAAAACAAACGAAACGAAAAAAACAACCCTTTTTGCAATAAGAAAAAGGAACCATAAAAAAATCTACCTAAGATGTGTTTCTTTGTCTTTCAATTTACTCTGTCTGTGTGTCTTTGTCTTTCAATTTACTCTGTCTACATTTCATTTTCCTCTTCTCTACTACATCTTGACATGCCGCGACATCTACTTCATTCTGCGTATATCTTTCAATATGGTTGTCGGCCACACTGTTAATGTGCTTATCAGCACAATTTTTTTTTAGCAAAATTAATTAGTAAAACATTAGTATATTAGTAAAGCATTAGTATAAAACAGTTAAGTGCTGAATAAGTATAACAAAAATTTTAGCTGAAAACACGATTTTAGCAAAAAATTTTGCTAAAAAATAGTATACCTGATTTACAAGACGTTTTACTAACTTTTCTACTAACTTATTTTTTTGAGTGTACATAAAACAAAATTGAGGATTAAAACAACTTAAATTTTGCATTGTCACCGGCTTGTGAAAATAATTGTCTATTAATAAAATAAAAGACAAAAGAAAATATTTAAATTTAATATGTATTTCAATAATAAATGTTAATAGATTAATAATCTAGTGTGGTCAAATTGCAAACAAACATATACAGACATGTAGACAGAGTAAAGCGAAAGACAAAGACACACATCTTAGGTAGATTTTTATGGTTCCTTTTTCTTATTGCAAAAAATGGTTGGTTTTTTCGTTTCGTTTGTTTTTGTTTATTTTTTCCTTTCGTTTCTATAATTATCTGCGGCAGTTGCGTCCTTTTAAAGATAGCATCATTTAGACAACCATTGATGTAAGTAGTTGAAAGAAAATTTTTCTTATGTTATATATTTTTATTTCTATATATTTTCAGATATTAAATTAATTCATGTCGTCAATGTGGGAAAATGAAAAATTTTATATTTCGTAATTATTGTAAATTATTTTTTAAATTATTTTGTTAGTAGGTATGTTAAAAAGAAATTCACCGATTTCAAATTTTTGAAATATATTCTATCCAAGGTAAAATTGTGCGCTTAAAACGACGACGATATAATTTTTTCGAAAAAAAAATGTTTTTTATTTGGGTTTTTAGACGAGTTTTTGTCGAAAAACTTTTTTTTCGACTTTTAACTCTTTTTTTTTTGGTTTTAAGAAAACTTCATTCATGCACTTATTGATCCGCTTCAAAACTTAGCTCAAATATAACTAAATTTTTCGAGTTGCAGTTTTTATTGCAACTATAAGTTTTAGTAGCTTTAGCAAAAAATCTTAACTAAATTGTTCTATTACTGAAGGTGTATGCATAATTTTAATTGCCACTGCATGTATGTAAATCTTTTCATGCATAAAATGCCAAATATAGTTTATAGGTTCAAGAGGAGTAGCTTCATTTCAATTTTAACTTTCATTTTATGAGGCTCAGAAAATCAAACTACAACGGGTCCATAAAAAACCCCCATTAAGGCCAGCATCTAACAAGTTTTATTTATATATTATTTTTATAATTTAATTCTTTTATAAAAAAAAAAAACAAAAAGAAGAAGCCTTTAGGTGATCATATAATGAACATGATGATCATTATTATTATAATTATGGACATGCCAATGAGGAGTTACGGCTGGCTAGTAGTGGCCGTTTAAATATAACAAGAATCTAAAAATGGAGCATAAAAGTAGCCACGATTTTTATTTGAACAAAAACAGGTCTGTTTTATTTGCAAAATGTTGATGATTATTGCAACTGAAGAGCTAGCTGGCCACATTTTCACATACTTCCAGCACGCATAACAGTGATCTGTATTTTTTTTTTTATAGGTTTTTCTTTTTTTTTCTGAAAAACTTTCAATGCTTCGTTGATTGCACAATAGTGAACATAAAAAAAGGGCTTGAAAAGAAACCACAAAATCAAAAAACAGCAAAAATGGCAACAACATTTTATTTTATTGTATGCAGCATTAACTGCATCATGATTTTCAATGTCTGCTATGCTGTAAAAGAGTAAGTACTATTAACAGGAACGTCTACCAAGTGGGCTAATATAAGACCGCTTTTCCAAAGGAAAGAAATCTAAAAAAGTTATAAAAGTGGCTTCCACAGATCATTTAGAGCTTTGGAACACACAGACTTGTGTGTGCAGTATACACAGAAAAATTTATCAACCTTAAATATCTAACAAAAGATTTGATTTAAATTAAATTAAATTAAATTTGTTTCTAAACAAATATTTAATTGAATCAATTAATATTTTAATTCACTTTTATTTTAGACAAAATTCTCAAATTATTTTTTCATATACAGTATATTAAATAGAAAAGTTTTAGTGGACAATACCAAACTGACACAGCATTACTAAAAACAAATATCCATACAAACGTGTCGTTCACACACTTTTTTTCTGAGTATCGTAATTTTCTTTGTAGATATTCAGTTATTTAAAGCTTTTTTGTTTTTAAAAGTTTTAATTAATATTATATTTGCCGTGATAGGTGCAAAATCAATTAAAAGTGGAATATTTCAAAACTTGACCCTACGGGTCAAAAGTCGGGACATCAGAATTCGTTTTAGAGGTATTGTTCTTTCGGTAAAGTTTCTTAGTTTGATCCCTAGAATACGATTTTCCTGTAAGTTGAGCGATTTTTAAATCGACCCGCCCTAGTATACATATATATTACTGTCTCATAGCAGCTATTACTTAAATTGAATTAATTTAAAAAATCCGCGAAATAGAGTCATAATCCGCGTTTTTTTTTCGCGCCCTATGTTTAAGTGGTCGGATATTTTTAATTAATGAAATTATAAGAAAATACTAAATATTTTGCAATCAAATGTTATTTTTTTAAAATTAACAGAAAAACTAAAATTAAAAACTTCATAGGATTTTTTTACATGAATCGAAATCACGAAAATCTACTATATAATTTCTTAATATTAATTTTTCATCGCCTATGCGATGCAAAATTTTATATTTGCACAAATTGCAAAAAGTTATAACCCTACCATAAACCGTCTTTGCCTTTCCTTTTGCATAGAAAAAATTACTGCCATTTGAAGACCACACAGTTTCGATTGAATCCAAAAATATTCACCATAGACCACCTCCTAGTCCTGAAATTTTTGTTCCCCAAAACCTGCTATACAAAAACCTACGATTATGTCAAAGTTGCGTTTAAAAACCCCTATTAAGGGCTGAGGGCATAAGTCTTCCGAGCTATTACACAAGTAACCTTGGCGCCTTTAAAAATCCACGATAAAGTGTGCGTCAGACATTGGCATCTTTCAAAAACCCACGATTATGTGTCAAAGGTACTTCTAACTTTAGGGTGTTAAAAAACCAACGATTGTGTCTAAAATTCGACGATTATGCACACATGACTTTTAATTTCATGCATTAAAAACCCACAATTAAGTGTTCGAAACGTTCGACTTTAGTATCTCAAGAATTTCACGAAAGGTCAGCCATTAGCATATTTTAAAACTCGTCATTTAGTGCCCGAAACGTATGACGTAAGTATTTTTTAAACAGACAACCGAGTATACAAAATTCCCGACTTTGTTCGCCGACCAAAGAACCTCACAACTTGTGTGTCCGATCTCTAATCCTGTCTTTTTCAAGAACAAAAAATGTGTGTCATAAATGTCGCACTTGACGTGCATACTTCCATATTTAGCGCATTTAAAAATAAAAAAAAAAAAAATTGTGTGCCCGGAAAACCTGTATTTGGCTTATCGATCATACAATTATTTTGCGTTCCGAAAGTCTCGCGTTGTCAATCCTAGTATCCAACATGGTCACTAACCAGTCGCTGAGGCAACTCTCAACATCCAGATCAACTAAGGCCTTGTGGATTGCATTAATCCTTACTGTATTGCATTTAGTCTTTACTATATTCAAGACCGTCTTTCTTATGGATTGCAATAGTTCCTACTGCATTGAAGGTTGCTTCTATATTCAAGAGCGCCTCTAGGCTTGCATTAGTCCTTACTGAATTGAAGGTTCCTTCTATATCCAAGAGCGCACTCCTCGTGAGCTATTTCTATTGTAGAAACCTTTCCACTACCGTCACTACCTCTTGAAAAGCAGTCTCAATGGAGAGAGCTTTGGGATATACTTGTTGACTCAAAAAGTGTTTGTATAATCCCAAGATTTTCTGTCTGTAATCAGCATCTAGTTGTTTTTCCAAAGTGTTCAGTAGGGAAGCCGAGAGAGTGATTAACCTAAAGTCCTTAGAGCTCTCCTGTCACTACCAAATTTAGGAATAAAAATCACCCACAACACTTCTCACACTAAGTGGCACCTACTTGTACTACAGACTATATATAGTGACCAGTTATATCAGGACTATTTGACTATATCATTACTTTTTGGTGTTAATGACAACGAATTGTCTTTAAACTATCTCCAAGCATACGAACACTAAAGCACTTAAGCACTACATCGCGATAAGATCGTCACCCGGCGAGTAACCAGAAAAAACTAAAATCAATTAAAAAATGTATTGCATCAAATAATATTTTAATTGATTTGCACCTATCACGGCAATAATAATATTAATTAAAACTTTTATTGAAAATTCAAAACAAAGAAAGCTATAAATAATTATTTACAAATAGAAAATTATGATACTCAAAAAAAGTGTGTGAACGACACTTTTGTATATTTTATGTTTTTGGAATGCTGTGTGACTGTTTGTGTGTGTGCTTGTTTTGTTTGTAAACTACAAATGCATTTGGTATTTTCTACTGTAAATTTTTTTATTTAACATTCTGTATATGAAAAAATAATTTGAGAATTATGTCTAAAATAACGTCTAACGTTTTTTTTTTCAACTAGTGCTTATTTCGTGAATGATAACACTTAGCTCATGTCTGATTTGACAAACCGAGTCACTGTTTGGTGCGGATTTTGGTCCAGCGGCACAATTGGGCCATTTTCAAAATGAGCAAGGAGTGGCCGTTACAGTCAATGGCGAGCGTTATCGGGCCATGTTGAACGAATTTTTGTTCACAAAAATTGAAGAGGAGGAAATACAGCTGCACACAATCGATAATGTGCTTAAAAATTGGACCGATCGTGTAGGCTACTGCATGGCCAGCCGAGGCAGCCATTTGAATGAAATTATTTTCCATTATTAACCGGAAGGATTGTACTTTCAAATAAAAAACCGAAATGTGAGAAAATATGCAGTAGTTTTTTTATAGCATTTTCAAAAAAAAAAAAAATATTTGGCGGACCCTTTATTTATATATATTTAAAAGTCAATTAAAATATTAATTGCTTCAAATAAATATTTGTTAAGAAACAAATTTAATTCAAATCAAATCTTTTTTTTAGATATTTTAAGTTGATAATTTTTTCTGTATAGTAACTTTAACTACTCGCTACGTCTCTGACTTAATGTATACGACCACAATAAAATTGTGGTCTTTAATGGTGGCCCCATACATACGACAACATATAGATAAGTGTTCTCCTCTACAATACAAATATACTTATACTATTCAAACATTTACTGGCTCGTCGTAGTATTAAGTTCCACTATGTCAGCACTACAAAAATTTACTACAGAAATGAAGCAAAAAAAAAAACAAAAACTGAAATAAAAAAAGGAGTTGAAATTAAAGTAAGGCAGGAGGTTTCTCGGGAATTGTTTCACTGAAAAACAATAGCATGAGCTAAAATAGCTCATAGCATGCTACCAGTAAACAAATCTATATGCCACAAAAAATAAAACTAGTATTTTGAAATCGAGAACAAAAGAAACAGAAGACAAAAATTAATTATTTTTATCTAAGATCTACATATTTATATGTATATAAAAATAAAATACCACCACGATTAAAATGAGGAATTCTAATGAAAAGTAATTTTATTCGCACTTGTTAAAACTTTGAAAAGAAAAACTAAATTAAATCTTTAGAAGAAACCATATGATTTCTTGGAAATTTTTAAATTGTATGTTGTAGGTTCTCCCCTTTTTTTTCTTCTACAACAGCGAAAAAACTTCAAAGTAAATTCTTTCACTATTAAAAACTCCTCCTACAAACTAAGTAAACATCAACGCCACCACCGCACGACAAACACATGATTTATTTCAAAATTAAAATAGTTTTCTATCGTTTTGTTCAATTTTTAGTTGCCCCCCATTTATCATGTTTGTTATCAGTTTTGAATAAAACTTTTTTTTTTTTGTCATTTTAAATATTTAATTTCTTTTTTTTTGGTTTTTTTTTGGAATTATTTTCAAAACAACGCAATTTCCAAATAAATATTTGTGTTTTATTCGATTGCCTCAACACATGTTGTTTGCCTTTTCACAATTTTAATAAGAAATATTTGTGTTCCAAAGTACCATAGCAAATGTGACATATAACATTTGCGCTTCATTTGCGATATTCGTATTGTTACTCCATCAAACAAAAAACGAAAGAAGTCAAAGCTACAACTACCATGAGTTTTGGAATTATAAAAAAGAAAAATTATTTTTAAAACGTAATTAAACACATATGAAATATATATTTTTTTTTAATAGGGAGAGTAAACACGACAATATTAACCTATGTCAACTAAGTAAATGGACAAAATTTAAATATAAATTACTGCTAAGTTGGCATGATTTTTTTTTTCAAAATGCATGTCAATAAAATCCTTTATTCGTTCTACGAATTATTGTAAATTCTTCTTATTGAGATTATTTATTAATTATTTCCAATATTTCGTCTCCACATAGGGTGACTTCTTCAGGAAACAAAATTATATTAATTGTTCCCTGAAGAAGTCACCTAATATGGAGACGAAATATTGGAAATAATAAATAAATAAATAATCTTAAGCTCGATTAAAATAAGAAGAACTAAATAAAAGGAGATCAACTAAAATTTAAAATTATTGTAAATATTAAACAGAGAAAATTTTAAAATCAAAGTGGTTGAACTAATCAGTTTAAGAAAAAATGTCTATGACAAGCTTGGACGGTATCCTAAAAACAAAATGTTACATCATTTCCTTAACCAACAAGTACCACGTACACTTAAATAAAAAGTTAGTAAAGTCAGCAAAAACTTTTGCTCAGTCTGCAAAATTTCAGTCAGGAGGGTATTTGGAAAAAAAAATGCTAATATCAGTAAAATCTTTTGCCGAAAATCAGTGAGCTGATGTTAAGAAACAAAATTATTATATTCAGAAAAAGTTTTGCTAACACTTAGTGGATTAAAAATAAAGAAAATCCTAGCTAAAAGTTAACAAAATTTTTGATGAATATTAGTAGACTAAAAAAAAACTGAAAAAATATAAATAATATATAAATAATTATATATAACATAAACAAAATTAAGCAATTGCCAACCGTACCAAAAAAAAAAAAAAATAGTTCTAACAAACCACTGCTATTTTGGTAAAACCCACCGTGTTAAAAATTATCAAATGTACAAATAATATTGTACTACGAAAAACTATTTTGTTTGCAAAGCATGTGTTTTGTCAGTACACTCAGGGAGCTTCTGCTTTAAAAATATGTAGTTGTTTGGGTTGTAATACAGTTTCTTTATTTTTAATGTAAATGTAAGTCATTTGTAGAACAAATTAAATTTTTAACTAACATTGTAGTTCATTTAAAAAAAACAACTCACATTCATTCTTTACAGTTGTTTTTTGTTATTTAAAACAATAAATGTTTGCTTATTTTTTACTACCATGTGGTTAATTTTTACTACAATTGTTAGTCATTTTTTAGTTGAATTTAATGAAATGTAAGTCGTCCTTTTTTTAAATGAAATTTCATTTGTTTTTGACTACAATTGCTGTCGTCTTTACCAACATAATTTCCTAAGTGTACTACCCGAAAAATTCAATATTACCACCAATTAAAAGCATTTATTGAATATTTTATTACATTTCGCACATTTAAATATAATGTATAGGACTAAGACCGAACTGCATTGTAGCTTTTTAAATGTGTTCTATTTCACATATATCTAAAAATTAATTTAATTTAAGACATTTTAAAATCACCAACAGTATGCCAACGGTGGTAAGTTCGGTCCAACCAACGGTTAGCCACTGTTATTAATCGGGTAATAGAACAATACTGTAATGCAAAACCGCGTTCTGTCAATGCAAAACCGATAGTCACCGACGCTGTGCCGATTGTATTTTTTTTTGAGTATAGCACAATATATTTCATATTAAGACGGTTTGAAAATGGACTGGCATCAGCCAGGATAAAAAAGTAAGGAAGTCCAAAAAGATGACAGAAATTGAGCCAGAAAATTTCGAGTTTCCAGGAAACAATTCGCAAAAACTTACTCCAAATGAACGTGAAACACTACAAGAGGAAGACAGGACCCAAATATAGTAAAAAAACAATTGGCAGAAATGCCAGTAAAATGCCGACAACTGAAAAATAATTTTGGATGATGAAAAATACTTTTCTTCTGCTTGGAAAAACGGAATTATTAATTCTGGATTTTATTCAGATGAATTAAAAAAAAAACTCCTGACAAGGTACGATAGTCGGCCAAAGCGAAGTTTGAACCAAAGGTACTAGTGTCGCCATTTTGGCAAAATAAATATCACATCTTTACATCCACGATTCAAAAGATATGGCTGTAAACGCGGATGCTCACACTAATAAATATTTAGCAAGATTAAGGAAGCTCTCATTATGCCAAAAAAAAAACGTTAGAATGGCTTAATGCAAAAAACATACCTTTTGTACCGAAATACGCAAATCCTCCAAAAGTCCCAAAAGCACTTTCAATTGAATACTTTTGGAGTCTTTTAGGCCAAAATGTATATGAAAATGGTTTGGAAGCAAAATACACTGAAGAATTGAAGAACAAATTTAAAAGCTGTGTAAAAAAAATTTAAATGAAATGTCGTCCAAAGCGTGATTGGAGGTATCAAGCATAAAATAATCCAAATAGAAGTTGGCGCTCTACAAAACGTGAATTAATAATTTATATTCTGTACTGTGTTATAAATAAAAATACTTTTTTAAACAAAATAATTAGTTTTTTTAATTACAAGCGTTTTAGAATTGTCCATTTACTAAAATGGCATAGGTTATAAGGAAAAAAATAAATCATTATAGAAGTTATGGGCTGATATAAATGGAAACTAGGCAGGTCATGGGAATTGAACTTAGTTCGACCAAGGAACATATAACCAGGAAGTGCAAGAGTAGAGTTCGGCGGGATTTTTGTGGGAAGAATGACTTTCAAAAGCGATTTTCATACGCCCCAGACAAAACATGTAGCACAATGAATGCAGGGCACGCTCCTGAACCCAGGCAAAAAGATTTTTATTTTTTTCCCAAAAAAAGTAGCTTTGGAAAAAGTTGGAAAATTTGACTTTATCTAACTCGTTAAAAGAATACTCCAACGCACAGTGGTATAATACGGTCATAACTCTATAAATCCATTGGTTGTTAATTTAAATAGCTGAAGTTTGACACATGAATAAAGAATATACAGGACCTAGGCTTTTAGAATATGGTCATTTGAGACACCCTGAGCTTACACAGTATGTCTCATACTCATCTCCCCTATAGCTCCTCCAATTTTTATGTGGATTCGGCCGGTAGTATAGAAGTTATATACTTATTACCACTTTTTTTTTGAAAACACACGCCAACGGTGTCAAGTTCACTCAAACCAACGCTTGGCCGCTGTTATCAATCGGGCAACAGGACAATACTGTCAAGATAGTTAATCCCACGTTTTGCCAATGCATAACCGACGCCGTCCCCGACGCGTTACCAACACTGTGCCAATTGCATTTTTCTGCCTGGGATGTTTCTTGAAAGTATGCAACAAAAAATTTCGTTTGCACCACTACCACTAGTAGTGTACACCTGCAAAAAATACTGTTCCTGTGGAAGCAGTTAGGTATTCCTCGGTTTTACTTATTGCTTCTTCTTATCATAAAAATTGTTGACAAATCATACCATGTAGGAAGAGCATATTATAAAGCAATTAAAATAATTAAATGCATACACCTGTTTTACTTAATTTGGCTCATTTTATTACTTTTTGGAAATCACAACAAAAAGCGATCTAAGAAGTCAATGAAATTTGGCATTTCATTTCTGCTATTTAAGATGATATGCTTCCTTCGAAGGAGTAAGGAAGCTGTAAAGGTTTTAACTGCTTCCCATTTTCAGCTGCGAATGTGCCAAATTCCAAGTTTTTTATTTTTATATAAATTTTACTTTTAATAATCCAAGTTTTAGAAAATTGTAATCAAAATCGTTAAAATACTACGTATTGCTCATTTCATTGCTTTTTGGAAATCACAACAAAAAGCGATGCAAACAATCAATAAAATTTAGCCTTTAATAAGAAGAACATATGCATCTTACGAAGCGGTAGGAGAAGCAGGAAGGATGCAATAAACGGTTGTTACTGCTTAATATTTTCTGTGGGTACGCAATGCTAATTATATGAAATATTTATATTTATATATCACTCATTCGTCTGTGGGGTATGTTTTTTTTTTTTATAATTAGCGTTCCTTAAGCATACAACAGCCGGTACTGATATTTTAGCATTGTTTTCATTTTTAACATTTAAAACTGAGGAAACAAGTCTACATGCTTACAAGGGACCCAAACTCGCAAACTTTAATGAACTTTGGATATGTTGTAAAGGAGCAAAAAAAAGAGGTAAAGACCACTGCAAATGTAGTTAAAAACAAGTGAAATTTCACTTATAGAAAGGACGACTTACATTTCAGTAAATTTAACTAACCACAATTGTAGTAAAAATTAACCACATATGTAGTAAAATAAAAAATAAACAAACTTTTATATGTTATTTTTTTGAATAAAAAAAACCTACTGTATAAAATGAATATAAAATCATAATACAGTAATTTGATGTGGTTTGTTTTTTATATGAACTATGTATGTAGTCTAAAATTATATTTCTTCTACAAATATTAACAGCAGAAGTTCCATGAGTGTAGGGTTAAAAATTAGTTTTTGCATTAAATCGTATCTTTAAATTATGAAAGCTACACTCAGGGAACTTCTGCTTTAAAAATATGTAGTTGTTTGGGTAGTTATACAGTTTCTTTATGTTTAGTGTAAATGTCAGTCATTTGTAGAACAAATTAAAGTTTTTACTAACCTTGTAGTTCATTTAGAAAAACAAACCACATCAAATGACTGTTTTATGATTTTACATTCATGTTTTACAGTTGGTTTTTGTTATTAAAAAAAAAAATAAAAAAAATAAATGTTTGTTTATTTTTTACTACCATGTGGTTCATTTTTACTACAATTGTTAGTAATTTTTTGAACATTAAAAAACAAAAGACAATGTTAGTTGAATTTACGGTAATGTAAGTCGTAATTTCTTTAAGTAAAATTTCATTTGTTTTCAACTACATTTGCAGTGGTGTTTACCTACATAGTATTCTAAGTGTAGATTTATTTGTACGCAGGGTTAAAGCACTAAAGAAAACAACAACTTTGATACCCATATTGCCTATGTAGTGGACCCAGTGTTGCCATATTTTTTAATTATTTGAAATATAGGAGAAACAGGATCTTCGGGAAAAGTCGCATAAAAACCAAACGGTTGTTAATATCGGAAAAAGCTAACACCCCTCGATTAATTTAAAATGACATTGCTTTTCATGATTTTTAGCTTAATGCAACTAAAATCTCTAAATAAAAATTTAATGTTACTCAAAACACACTATTTTGAATAACAAAAATACAAATCTTTGGGCATAATTTGTACACCACTGAATGTGTCTTTAAAAATCCTTTCATTTCATACCAAACTTGCCTATAAAACCCGTAAAATGGGTTTATTTTTGACCCTACGTAGTAACGCCTGTAACATTGGACAGCTAAAAAAAAACGCGTGCCTTAAATTTTTATTCTCTACAACATAGCCGAAGTTCATTAAGATCTGCTGGACTGGGCCGGGATACCGTCCTGGTTAGTTAGAATTTTTTTTTAGTAAACAAATTATACATATTTTAGAATTGAAAAACTTTTTAAAGAGATATTTTTGTCTTCATTAAATAATCTTTTTAACTTTTAGTTTTCACCCATAATAAAAAAAACCGTTGAAAAAAGGCTATAGAAATAAAATACTAGCTAAGTTTGTAAAACCCTTCGGTATTTTCTTTATACTTTTTTATACTTTTTATAAAAATAAATATATTTTTTTAAAACAAAAATGAATATGTGGAGCTCTTACGGGATTAAAAGTTATGAATAAAACTATAAAAGATCAGTGGGCTTAAGCGCTCTGTCTAACGTGTAGAAATCAGTTTATCTATACCACGGTCGGTGATTGCACAGAAAATTTCATATAGACGCAATCGAACAAATAAAAACATAACAAATATTACATTATTCAAAAAAAAAAAAAACCGGGTCACTGACGAAGGTTCAATACCAGAAACTGCGCAGTCTGATTCAGAAAATTGAAAATTTGCAATGTAGTTATGATTTTTAGAAAATACACTCATTCTTCTCTACCACGCCTTTCACAATAAAAAAAAATAATTTGTTGCAAAACACAAAAATAAAAGTTTTGCTGAAGTAGTTGCCCCGAACTATTAAACGGTTTAAGCTTCAAAAGTTATTGATACCTCATTTTAAAGTTACTTCAATCGTGGTTTTCATGGTTTACAAAGATAATTTATTTCTTGACGCTTAAATGCATTTCTTTAAAAATCCCTGGTTTTCTAAAGTTTTTAAAAAAATTTATGTTAATTATAAATTATTCTTCTCTATAGACACCTAAATCCCTGTGATATTCCTGCATGTTTCTGAGTTCGAGGCTGTTTAGTTAAATTTTTTCACATTTTTATTTATAACTCAGGTTACCATAACAGCTCCACATCGGGATTTGGACACGGCATGGGGATGTAATTTATATTTAACATTTATTTTTTTCAAAATTTTAAAATACCAGTTTTTTGAAATACAGCTTTTTGAATAGAGGTTTTTGGAAACAATGCATTTTGCCATGGAAAAGTAAACAATTTGTGTGTTCTAGTAAAACCACAATTTAAGTAAACTTTAAATTGGGGTATGAATGACTCCCGTACACTCAAAAAAATTAGTTAGTAAAGTCAGCAAAAAATGTTGCTTACACTTAGTGGATTAGAAATTAAAATACCCTTGCTAAAAATTAATAAAATTTTTGCTGAATATTAGTAGACTGAAAAAAAATCAAAAAAAATTTAGAAAAATTATAATTTGCAATTCGTTGCAAAATATAAAAATGTTCATACTCCCGAATTAACGACATGAATTAATGTTATATCTAAAAAAATAGAAATATTTATATGTATATAACATAACAAAATTATGTTTCAACTTCAATGGTTGTCTAAATGATGCTATATTTTAAAGGAACGCAAATGCTGCAAATAATTATAGAAATGAAAAAATAACAAAATATATCATATACATACAGTGAACTCTCAAAAACTTGAAGTAGGTTTTGCAAGGGGTGTTCGCGTTTCTGATTTTACTACAGAATTGATCCACTTAGAATAAATTATATTCCAAGTACTTCAGAACCAATCATTATGTTTATTATTTAACAAAAAAATAAAATATGCAAAGATTTTGAATATTTTCCTCCTGAAAAATTCTGAAATTGAAACATAAATTTTTAGAATTTTTTTTTAAATATTCAGACACTTGCCTATAGAAAAATATTAACACTTTAACAAATTTTTCGTATTAAAAAACTTTCTAATTCTGTGACTTTTTTAAATAGACCAAATTCAGAATTTAAGACAATTTTTGCATACCCAAATTATTGATTTTAATACGTTTTTGATATTTAACAGTTCTTAATTTCTAATGCATTTACTACAAAAATTACTGCTAATTCTATTTAAATTTTATTTTATAATTTTAAAACAATTTTGAAATAAAAAATTCTTAAATTAGGAGATACAGGAAAATAGTCAAAGAGTTTTTCTGTTCACGTTAGAAAAGGTGTTTACTATAAGAACGTGGTTAAATTATTATTCGGGAATTACCCAAATTACTAAAATATTGAAGAAATAGAAACATTTCTTATAAAAAAAATGTGTTTACGTTGTAGAGCTATTGAACTGTGTTCCCGTTTTGGGATAGTCAATGTAAAAAAAGTGTTCATGTTTCTGGGACGTTCATGTTATTATATGTTCACGTTTCTGCGAGTCCACTTTACAACCCTTTTTTTGCAATAAGAAAAACGAAATATAAAAATCTAACTAAGATATGTGTTTTTGTCTTTCGCTTTAGTCTGTCTACCTGCTGTATATTTGTTTGCAATTTGACCACACTAGATTATAAATCTCTATAAACACTTGGTTTACAAATACACATTTAATCTTTATTAAATATAAATGTTTTATTTTGTCTTTTATTTAATAAATAGACAATTACTTTCACAAGCCTCACCGGCTTGTGAAAGTAATTGCACAACGCAAAATGGAAGTTGTTTCAATCCACAATTTTGTTTTATGTCTGAAAAACAGATACAAAAATCTTCCATGTTTGAGTTTTTTTATGTCTTGCTAGAGTTGTACTTTTTAGTACCATTTTCCTAATCAACATCTTGACACATCTAATTCATTCATTATGTGCTAATCAGCACTATTTCTTTAGCAAAATAAATTAGTAAAACATTAGTATAATATTAGTAAAACATTAGTTCAAAACAGTTAAGTGCTGAATATAGCTGAAAACATAATTTTAGCAAAATATTTGCTGAAAAATAGTATATCTGATTTAAAAGACGTTTTACTAACTTTTCTACTAACTTATTTTTTTGAGTGTAGATTAAGACATTAAAAAGATATGATTTATTAAATACGACTACTTTTTAAAACATTTCGAATCGTTTTCTTATTTTGAAACACGATATTTCAAGACCCGCTGCGATTTTCTGTCCTACATTTGGACGAGGTTATAGTTATTTGTTATACATCTTCTACACCATGTTTGGTTGAAATCAGAAGGGGTGGAGGAAATCGAGTGGTTGATTTTATATGTTTTCACTCAATACAACTACAGGTGGCGCATAAGTAATCCTCCTATAAGAAAATGCTATAAATTTTACGATTGGCCCCTAATGTCAGTTCTGTTTTGACATTTGTGTAGTAAACACATGCGAAATATACGTTAATAAACAATGTTACGCTACACTGCTCCAGAACGCGGAATATTATTGACACCAAGAGGAAGATGATTTTTCATCAAAAATAATCATGAGTGATGAGGCCCATTTCCATCTTAGCGGGTACGTAAATAAGCAAAATTTACGCTTCTGGGGCACTAAAAATCCGCGTGTAACCCACGAAGAGCCATTAAACCCGCTCAAAGTCACTGTATGGTGTGCTGTTTTCGCTGGAGGAGTCATCGGACCTTTTTTCTTCGAAGACGTCGCGGGCCAAGCGGTTACTGTGAATGGTGAGCGCTACAGAGCAATGATCAACGAGTTCTTTTTGCCGCAACTTGATGAATTGGGATTGGAAAACATGTGGTTCCAACAGGACGGTGCAACGGCACACACTGCACGTGCCACAACCGATATGCTGAAGGATGCATTTCCCGGGCGCCTAATCTCCCGTTTTGGCGATTTGCACTGGCCAGCAAGATCGCCTGATTTGACCGCTCCAGACTTCTTTTTGTGGGGTTTTTTGAAGTCGCGGGTTTATGTCAACAAGCCTCAGACTCTTGCAGCTCTTAAAGACAATATCCGTCAAGAATGTGAGGACCTATCGCCGGAAGTTTTGGCCAAAGTTATGGAAAATGCCATAAAAAGGGCTCAAATGACAATCAACTGTGGCGGCGGCCATTTACATGACATCATATTCTCGACTTGATGTAAAAAAAATTAAAATACCAAATAAAAATAATCCACAAGACGAATCAAAGTTTTTCATTTTGTTTTTAAATTACAGCCAAAAAACATCGGAAGGTTATTTTTGCGCCACCTTGTACTATCGTATGGGTGTTATTAATTGTCAAGATTTTTTTTCAAAATCAATTTAGTCTTTGGTGAATGTCAAGCACTGTGCAATTTTGAATCTGGCAACCGTACACTGATAATAATCCATGCATAAAAATACAAAAAAATGTCAAAATAACAAAAATATCATAAAATATACGAAAATTTGTTCATTTTACAAAAAATTTCGTTGTTTTGACATTTTTTTTTTCGAATTTATAGCATGGATTATTATGAGTTTATAATACACCCCAACGACAGTGTGAAATGCGTGTAATAACAAATAGGTTTGAGGTCGAAAAGTTAAAAATCTCCGATAGTGGCATTCAGTAAAAGTGTTGTTAATGCCCTTAATTTCCTCATGGCATATTATTAAAACGTCACAAAATAAATTCACACCTTTACTCGAATATATAAATTTAAATAACAATTAGGTTTTGCTTAACACCTCAATTAATTAATACAAAGTTTTGTTACTTCCAGAGCAACAACCACAACTTATCATATCTTAATTGTTAAAAAAAAAACTTTGGTATAATTTAATTAAGCAGTTGAAAATAAATGATTTTCAGGTAATTTTTTGTCATTTCGAAAAAAAACACTTAATACTTTCATAAAAATAACAAAAAATTAAACAAAAAAACTCAAATTAGTTCACAAACACGAAATAATATAAAGCCACAATCAACAACTTCTGCACATTTGAGCAGGAACAAAATTATAGCCGAGAAAAAAAGTTGAAATTAATTTGAATAAAGCTATAAAAATCATTAAATTAAATTGGTTAATGATGATGATAAAAAAAAAACTGAATTGCACAAAAGAATCAAATTTTCGTAAAACAAGGAATTACACTCCAGTAAATAAATGACCATAAAAACCAAGAAAATTGTGTTGATTTTTTTTTTTTAATACTTTTTGTTAAACAACAAATGCCCGTAGAGAGATGAATTTATACACGTTTCTTGATTTTTCAATTAATGAACAAAATTATGATTGTGCTCAAGTCCAATAAAATGTTAATGTATTCAGTTAATTTTGTATGTGAGTTAAACAAATAAATGGTGGCTTCCCTAACTCACATTTCATAAAAATGTTTCAACTCTCTCTTTAGTACCCGATCTTTTGATATCCCAAATTTGAGTTTCATCTTCTCTACCAAATATTAAAGATTAAGAGCAAACGAAGTTTTAATTAAGAGAAAATTATTGTGATAGCTTCGTTCTGTAATAGAGGTAAAGGACTTGGGACCAACATATCAAGGACTTGGGACCAACATATCAAGTTACTCGCTTTAGCCGTTTCATTGGCTGCCAAAAGGAAACTTTCCCCCTTTTAACCCCTTTTTTATCAAGATCCTGGGTAAAATTCCAAAAAGGTTTTATTCGAGGGAACGCATTTTATTTAGTCCCGCCAAGGGGATACTTTTTCCCTGGAATTCTACTCGGAACTAGTCACCCACGTACCAAATTCCAAGTTCATCGCCTTAGCGGTTTGTCCAGGCTGCGAAGGGGTGAATTGTCCCCATTTAAAATCTATTTCCGCCACGTTCATGCCAAGAAATTCAAAAAGTATTATATCAATGAGTTACATTATACTCAAAGAAATATATATCAATTTTTTTTTATTTCTAGGCAAATGTGCTTGCGGAGGCCACCATGGATGATACTCTTTCCCCTCTTAACTCCCATTTTTACGACGTTCCTGTACAAAAATCCAAAAAGTATCATATCAGTAAGTTACGAGTAGGTTATATTCCACGGAACATATATTTTAAATTTCTAGACAAATTTCCCCCAATTTGACCCCCGCGTCAAATTACAGATCCCTCCGTAGGAAAACAAAAATTTTAAAGTAGTGAACTTTGAAGGGCCATTTCTCCTAAATTATTTCAACAATTTTAACACCGTCTGAAAGCTGTAACTGTCTGCTTTCCAATTTGTAATTAATTTAGTTTTTAATTTAAATTTTTTGTTTTCGTAAATGCATTCTTAGTGCAAATTTAATTTTTTAATGTATTTTGCACATTTTCCCGCTAAGATTTCTGAAGCGTTGTAATTTTTGCAAAAATTAATAATTTTTGGAATAAATAACCATTTTGACTTTTATGGGCATGTCTAGTATTAAAGCCCGTGTGACACTTGCTTTTTTTCAGCAACTTTGCCAGGGGTTTTCTATAAAATATTTTAAAAAACTAACTGGAATATAAAAAATTTTAAGTTTCTAATAGAAAAGCACAGGCAAATCCACTACATAAAAGCATGTATCATATAGGCTTAAGCCTAAGGTTCGCAGGGTTTTTCTATCAGAAACTTTACTTTTTTTGACATTCCGTTTTGTTTTTTAAAATATTTTATAGAAAAATCCGGGTAAAGTTGCTACAAAAAAAAAGGTGTCAGACATGCTTAACTACCGTTTTCAGTTCCTTAAATAGTGTAAATTTTTGTTCGCGATTATCATTTTTTAAAAAATCGAAGCTTTAAAATCCTAACAAATTTTCTTTTTATATGAAAAAAAATGTGGTTAGTTATTGTATGGTACTTTTGGAATTTTAACCAGGAACGTGATAAAATAGGGTAAAATGGGTGGAACAACCAAACTGCTAAAGCGAGGAACTTAAAATTTGGTAAGTAGGTTCAAAGTAGCGCGTACACATCCACTTATTCGGAATTTTTGGAAAATACTACGGGGAGGGGAAAATTGATATTTGGAAATTCTTCTCGTTCATGTCGCATCCAAAACCATTTGACACGAAATTCGATAATTAATTGTTCCTTTGAATATGACCTTACACACTGATATGATACTTTTAAGATTTCTGACTATCGAATATTTTGGTAGTTATCAAAGAATTTATGTTGAATCAATCGAAAATCTGTAGTTGTTTTAGAATTTCTGTACTTTCAATCGATTGATTGTTATCACAACCAAAACATTCGACTGTCGACATATACGGTAGCAACGACCTAGTCTGTTTTCTGGGTGAACATTTTGTATATAATTTTAAGGAACGTATTCCAAATGTAAAAAAATATTGCTTTTGAACGTTCTCTCATAGAATGAACGATAGATTTTAAAACTCAAACCTACCAAAACGCCAGTTACTATGTTCCCTATGGCGAAAGGCACCGGTCCAAGATGGAAGGGTTCTGACCTTGATCGGACTTTTGATATGAAAGGGATCGTTTACTTTTTACATACAGTTGTCATAGGGACACATTATTGAACAATTTGCTAGGCAAACCCTATATCGTCTGAGATAATTTTGCGTGAGCATATTATTAGCTAACAGCAAAGTTATATTTTAAACGTGTGTTTCAAAAAAATTTTTTTTCCACTTTTTTTAACTTTACTCAAACTTAAATGGACTATTCCATGATGAATACACGAGTTTGGTGTTACAAACTCGTCAATAGATTCACAACATTTTCCCTAGATTTATGTAGGGCATTTGAAAAATCACAAATAAATTTCAACTTGACGATAACCAGTCACATACACTTAAAAAAAGGTTAGTAAAGACAGCAAAAAATTTAGCTGAGTCACGAAAATTTTAGTCAGGATACCCTCCTTGAAAAAAATTATCAGCGAGCTGATTTTTAACAACAAAATTGGTGGAATCAGCAAAAGTTTTGCTAACACTTAGTTGATTAAAAATTTAGTTAATAGACAATTAGAAGGACAAGTCGGTGACAACACAAAATTTAAGTTTTTTTTTTTTTTTTTTTCTAATTCACATTTTATTTGTATGAACATTGTTGGCGTCCTTTTGTTTTATGTATGAAAAACAGATACAAATTATTTTTATATGATTATAAAAAAAAAATATGTTTTACAAGAGCTATACTTTTTTGTATAATTTTCCTCGTCTCTACTACGTCTTGACATCCAGCGACATCTACCTCATGCTGAGTATACACTGCGTTGCATAACTATAATTACAAAATATTTTTGCTAATATTTCATATATTACAAACATTTTTTTATAACTTTTAACTGTTTTTAAGAGTGTGGTAACTGATCTCTTATTGTGTAAAAATTAAGAAATTACTTAATTGATTTTAGAGAAATGTTGTGTAATAATATTTTGTTAGTGTTTCATAACTACACTCACAAGAACTTTTCCATAAAAAATCAACAGTTGTTTAAAAGTTTAATCGGTAAAGTTGTTTCAACGGAATATACAGTTAAATTACCAAAGAAATATATTTTTAACGTTCTGTCTGTTATTCAACAAAAAAAAATAAACAAAAAACGGACTTTCCGTAATAGTTCAAATATTCAGTTAAAATTTTCTATTGAATTTTTTTATTTTTCTTCGATCTTTTTAAATAAATTTTTGTCTTTTGGAAATAAATAATTATAATTATAAAATAAAGGATCTTTGGCTCAATAAAACAAAAGACAAAAATTTTCTATTTAAAACAAAAAGTTGTTATGTTATATTGAGTATTGAAATAAACGAAAACAATCTATAGTTTTTATGGATTTTGTCAATTAATATTCAACAGTTGAAAATAAACTAAAAAATACAATTGTTTTAAACGAAAAGTAATTAGTCCTGCTTTTAACTGATTTTCAGTTAATTCAATGTGTATATTCAGTAGTCTTTACGGAAAAAATATTGTGAGTGTATAATTAGATATAACGATAAACAAAGAGGAATAGCAAAAAAAGAAAAATTAACGAATTTTTTTAGTTTTTTATGTATTTTAATCAATTTGCAATAAAATGCATTTAAATAAAATCTTTTTGAATAAGATCAAACTCAAGCCTGTTTAAAAAGTAGCTTAAGTTTTCGGGAAATTGCTAGAAAAATAAACAGTAGGAAACCACGACATTTTTCAAAAAGAAATTTCGGAGGCCGATGCTTAATGGTTTTGGGCGCTTTTTGTTTCAACGTTATGGTTGATTTAGCATTTCCAAGCACTAGAATAAATTCTTCTGAGTACATTACAGTATTAGAAGAGAAACGTGTGCCATTTATTGAAAATAGCAATGAAGAACTCATTTTCCAACAAGAAAATGCCTCAGTACATGCAAGTCGTCAGACGATGGAATGGATATCATCAAAAAATATAAGAGTATTGGAATGGCCCGCATGTTCTCCAGATGAAAATTGAGAATATTTGGGGTGTATTAACACGTCGAGTTTACGCAAAAACGCGTCAATATGAAAGCGTTTTTCATCTAAAAGAAGCAGTTAATGATGCGTGGAGATTTATAACGAAGAACTTTGAAAAATTCTGGTAGAAAGTATGTCTGATCGAATTTTCGAGTTGATAAAAGGAGACTTACGCAGTATTAAAACTGCAGCTTTGAAATATTTTTCTTAAATTTTTGTAAATTTTTATATATTATGTTAAGTGTATTAAGAGTTATGAAACACTAATTGATTTTGTTATTCCCTTTTGAAAAGTAAAATTAAAAATAAATGAATTGTGTTTTTGTTAATTATTATTAACTTCCCATTGGTTTAACTTTTATGCCGTTTAAACTTTCTTACTTTTTTTAACTTACGAAATTAATGTGTAATTATAGTTTTGCAACGCAGTGTATCTTTCAATCTGGTTGTCGTCCTTACTCCCAATATGCTTTTCAGAACTTTTTTTAGCAAAATAAATTAGTAAAACATTAGTTCAAAACAGTTAAGTGCTGAATAAGTATAACTGAAATTTTATTTGAAAACGCAATTTCAGCAAAAAATTTGCTGAAAAATAGTATATTTTTTTTGAGTGTACTACAGCAAAACTTTTGATTTTATAAGGATTGAGAAAAAAACAAAATAAAAAATCGTATGTATAATGACGTTAGTCTTGCCTTTAGTAAAATGTGTGCATGGTTGTGTTTTGACCACTTGTCTTGTTTAAAACTTTAAGAAATGTCTTGTCAAATTGCCAGGTTATAAAAAAAACAGAAACAAAAGACCAAAGCAACAACAACTTGAGACAAATATATTTTTAAATAAAATCTTCTTTTGTATACATTAAAGGGAACCTGTTAAACAATTGTGTTGTTTTATTTTTTTATTTGTTTTCTAAACATAACCTTCACTGCTGTCGCGTCAAAAACATATCCTATCGAGAGTTCTTTTTAATTTTATGTACAAATACATCAATATATAAAAAAAACACCAATCCTTAAGAAACCTTTAAAGCTAAAAATACATTTAACCATTTGGCAAACAGCCAAAATAAAATAAGACTCAACTTAGCTTCAGACTTTCACGACCGAACTTAAACTGCTGCCAAATATCCAATTTTTTCAACGGATTTGTGTTTCTGTACAAATGTGTTGTCAAAAATATTTTTTTGCAACTCCTTCTATGAAAAAATCCAATGGACATATATATGCCATTGGTTGTCAAGGGTCAAAATTAGTGAACGAATACCTCATCCAAGTAAGTCGAGGGGGCAGATTCTATAAGAAAAGCGATATATTGATATCGTATTGACGATGTTGCTTTTAAAAACGTTAAACAAAATGATGGAAAATTGTCGTTTTTTATCAAAATTGTTAACATTATTTAAAATTAGTATGTAATATGGTTGTAATTTAACTTGGAAAAAGAACGAGAATCGTCGATAGTCCTACAGAATGCCTAGCGATTATCTTATTTAGATCATGCGACGCATGGTTTTTATTTATTTTGCTTTGCTAAACAAAATAGCTTGCGTCGTAAATCGAGTTTTGACTGTAGTAATATAATATCATTCTCGACAAATTTGGAGACCTGTAGTAATAATTTTTAACGATCCGACAATCGCAAAATATATCGACAACTTTAGTTGCTTGTTTCACTAAGTACTCCTTAACGATAGTCGACAACTCTACTTTTCTATTTAAAAATTTAACTTTTTCTCGATTGAATAAACAATACAAAAAGTGTTGTCGATTAGATAACAACAACAGCTGACTTTAACAATAGCGAATATCGTTTAAAAATGTTAATGAAAAACAAAAATCGTTTATTTTGTTGTTTACTTTTTTAAACAATTCGATTATCGTTAAAACAAATTACTGAATCGCACTACTGGTTTGGAATCAGGATGTAAAAATCTATAAATGAAATCGAACAAAAACTGATTTAATTTCTCTACGAACAAAAAATAATAAACTGAACAAAAACTTCCTCTTTTTTACATTTGACGACCAATATGATATATGTCCAATATTGTAACAGTGTTCTGTAGCGAATGGATTGAAACAATTCCAAATATCGCAATGTTTCTGGAAACTTGTAGGATTGGACTATGACCTACCAAAAGATTCAACCCCTATGACCAATAACGTTCGAGTAAATAAGTACCAAAAACGATGAAAACATATAACAATTTTTGATCTTTGGGGTTACTCTCTTCGGCTCTGAGACCAAGTGGTTAGTATTATCTGAACACTATATCTATTCTTTGTCGATAAACATCACAATCGGAAAAATCGGTAGAAAAGTTTAGCTAATACAACAAAACTAAAAATGGGACATATATCAACCATTCGTTGTCAAAGGGTTAATTCCGGTGTTACAATTGCAACTACATAATTTTTTAATGTGCAACATTTTTATATAACTTTCGCAATATTTTAAGTGATGCTGAACAACACTACTTGGCTATGAAACACATATTTTTTAATAGTCCTATGTACGTTGAGTCCAAATCTGCAGTTTTTGAAATATTGTGGTTTTTAAATTTTCAACATTTTCCCAAATTTTTCGTATATTTTGCTTAATTTTTCGAAAGTTTATCTCAAAATCATTAAATTTTTTAGGAATAGAAATCTACTCAAAATTATCTCAATTTTGAGTATAGTCATGTCGGATATAGCACTAGTATTGCAAGGAAATTAAAAATTGTTCTTTTAAAGATTTAGCCTCAAAAGTTTTATGCATTTTAAATTTTTTTTAAATTTAATCATTGTGCATAAACTAAACGTTCCATTCCATTGTAAATGTCCTGAAATATTTACAAAAGAATTTTTCACATGATCCAAATACCAATGTAAAAGAAAATTCCCATCATTTAAAAATATACTAAACTGAGCAATTCGAAAAATAAAACAAGAGTAATGACCAGGGCAACCAGAAATATGCTGTATCATGTTTTCCCTGTACTTCGTATTAAAAAATGGATGAAATATTTATGCGTTTCAGAGCAATTGACGAATTCAGGCATCGATTTGTTAAATCTAATTTTTTTTTTTTCATATTTTGCTCTTAATTGCATATATTTGCATTTTTGGATCATAAGAGCATATTTTTGATATAAAATCAAGTTTTTGAGCATATTTTTGTACTTTTAGCACAATAACCTATTTTTAGAGCTTTTTTCGGTGTTTCTTTCGTTATTTAGCAAATATATTGTTAAATAAAAAATCTTCCAAATTTTTTATTAGTTTTCTGATTTTGGGAATTCAAATTATTTTTGCAAATTTGAATTTTTAATTTTAATACTACCGATGAAGGTATAATTAATCTTGTATCTCCTGTTTTGTTAGCAATTGAAATAAATTTCCCAAAAATTTGTTCAACTGTAAAATAAAATAAGCTTTAAAATACTAAGTTTTAAAGAGAAATGTGTTTTTAAGAGCATATTTTTAAAATCTTCCGAGCATATTTTCCGTTTTTAGGGCATTTTTTATGGGCATGAAATCGATTTTTTAGAACATGGTTGCCCTGATGATGGTTGACCATTGATTCTCAATGTTTTGGCCACGCTGATTTTAATGGCGTACCCAGTTTTTTCACTTATAGGCCAAACTTTTTCGCAAATTTGCAATTGGTTCACGCGGTTACTGGTTCACAAAAATAATTTCCTTTGACGATAAAATGAATTTTTTTCAAAAACCGTGGTTCACAGCTGTATTTCAAAAAAACCGGTTTTCTAAAATTTAAATAAAAAATATACTCGTTGGTTTATTATAAATTATTCTTCTATACACTCATAATAATCCATGCTAAAAATACGAAAATAATGTCAAAACAACAAAAACTTTCGTAAAATGAACAAATATTGTTTTACTTTACGAAAGTTTTTGTTATTTTGACATTTATTGTTATTTTTATGCATGGATTATTATCAGTGTACCGTTGCCAAATCCCTATGTGGCACTACTGCATGTTTCTGAGTTATTCGCTTTTTAGTTCAATTTTTTCACATTTTTATTTATAACTCAAGATACGGTAAGAGCTCCACATAGGGATTTGGACACGGTATATGTAAGTAATTTATAACCAACATATATTTTTTTTAAATTTAAAAAAAAACTAGTTTTTTGATGTACAACTTTTTAAACAGCGGTTTTTGAAAACAATGCATTTTGCCGTGGAGATGTGAATAATTTGAAGAACCACATTTTAAGTAGCTTTAAAATTAGATGTCAATTACTATCGTAGTTTAAGCCGTTAAAAAGATATGGAATATTATTTACGCCTAATTTTTTAAAATTTTAGATTATTTTTCATATTTTGAAACGCGATATTTCAAGAACCGCTGGGATTAGCTGTCCTAGATTTGGAAGATGTTACAAGTTTGGTTGAAATCAGAAGGGGTGGAGAAAATCGACTAGATGATTTTATTTGTTTTCAGTCCACTAGTAATATTCATGATACAAACAAAAGCTTTAAATGAAACCCGATGTTAAACGGGATCTTCTAAGGTTTTCGGTTTTCGCGAATTCGATAGCTAAATAATCAATCGACACAATCAAATATTCATGTAGTGCAAATAGTCATTACTGAAGAAATATATCTGTACGAAAAAGCTACAATATTTTCTTAAGGCGTTTTTAATGCAAAATCCGTGATTTGCCAAAAATTGTACATGGCTTTACAAGATGAACTCAAGGTCCAACTTTAAGTATGATATATGAAAGCTTTTCTATAGTATATGTCGAATTTTTCTGGCAAAAAAAATTGTATACCAAAACTCTGGCCTCATCTCGAAAAGCTACCATATACAATTTTTGACACATAGCGCATTTTGCATATGAGGCACCAAATAAAATACTTATTTTCTTACTGAACAAACTTTTTATCATTCTATTGCAGATTCTATTCTCATTCGATTGCTTGACCATTTGTCAAGATCAATTGCAAATTTAGCAGAAAAGTTAGCTTAAACTTTAAAAAGTGAGAAAAACAAGAGAAACCTCTAATCTATGGGTTTAATCTCAAGTTTTGTGAATAAAATGTGCACCTTAAATAAGACTACAGGAGTTGATATTACATTTCAACAGCAAGAGGTCAGATTGGTTGTATTTTAAAGATTGGTTGTATGTAAAAATCTGCATGTAAAGCCGCCAAACTTAAAAAATAACTAAAATTTAATTTAGATTAGATTGTCCAAAAAAACCAATGAATTAAAAAAAAAAAAAAACGATTTTTGGTTTTTAAAACAAAGAACATTTGCACGTACCTGTATAATCTTATTTAACCGGAAAATTTAAGTTATAGCAGCATAAACAAAGTTAAGATCTGAGTAAACACTATGAAAACAGTTATCTTGTAAGTTACACACAAAAAAAGTAAAAACTCATTTCAATCACAAAAACCGCCAAGTCAATTATTTTTATTGCTGAAATTCCGCCAACAACGAAAAGTACTCCTTCAATCAAAAATTGATAGATGAATTATGTTCAATTAAATTTAAATTCACATTTGATTAGGATTTTTATCATATTTATATACACGTTTGATTAAAAATTAATTGATCCGATTTAAAATTGCTCAATATTGTATACCATTATATTTCCTATGTACTCGTATATAAATTTGAATAAAAATCAATTGATTTGATTGATTTATAATTAATTATTTTTTTTTATTAGTTTTTATTTGCGCTTGAAATGGAATTAAATTTTTCAGATCTCGTCTGCATAACTATTTAAAAATATTAAATATGTTAGGATGCTAATAACTTTAAATTAAATAAATAAAAATTTTAATTTCCGTACGACTTTAGTTTTTCTTTAACAAAAAAGTCAGGCCGACTATTAGATCATCACATGTCGACTATTGGATATATTGTATGCCGATTACTGGAAAATACGATGATTTTTACAAATTCAATAAATACTTTTTTAAAAACAGTTAACTTCATCCAAAACAATAACCATTTTGAAAGCGGAATATCTAATTTACATCAAAATAACAACTTAAAAAGCCGACTATTGGGTATATTACGCTATACTCCATTTTTTTATATAAAATTTTTCTTTTATAAAATATTTCACTATAACTTCAATGGAATTGGAATTTTATTCCGAAAATGAGTTCAGTGGAATGTTTAGTTTACGCAGAGTGATATTTTTTTTTTTTTCTATATAAGGATAAAACTTAACACGCGAAGTTTTCAGCTTCCTTGCAATGCCGGTAAGTTATTTTGCAGCAAACAACGACTTGATTATACTCAAATGAAAGAGAATTTTGTGTAGATTCATATTCTGAGAAACAAGTTTAATGATTTTGCGGTTAAAAAAATTAAGCAAAATATACGAACAAACTGTGTAAATGATGTGCATTTTATATATGCGCAATATTGCATAAAATAAGTATAAAAAAAAAAATTTTACCAAATTGGATTTAGTGTATCTAAGTCTATCAAAAAATATGTATTTCAAAGACAGGTTGTGCAGATATAGTACAATTGTATTTCCACCGTCTGCAGAAGGGTTAAATAAAGTGTTTAACATTCGATATACCCTTATATTTTCTGTTTGATTTTTTTACTCTTCTAACCCCTTTAAATTTGTTTGCAGTTTGCAGTTTTTTGTTTTGTATCTTGTATATATTATTTTCTTAATTTTTTTTTTCTTTTTCAAGGCTTTAATAGACAGACCTGCTTGTATATTAGTTTAATAGGTCACCATCATACATGTAGACATAACAATATCCATGCAACATTTATTATATGCTGCTGCTTCGGCTACACATGCGCACTGCAATGTTTTCTTATTTTTTTATTTGTTATATGTTCTTCATTTCCCGATTAAAAAAAATTTATATGGAGCTTTATGAAGTCATATCAATTTCTATGTGACGCTATATGTTTAATAAGATAAATTTCATCCGAAATATGGGCTCATATAATTGTATGGGTTTAGATCTAATCTGATGCCATTAGATAAATGTTCAGCAAAATTTTATCCGAATTATGGCCCGAAAGAATTGTGTTAGCTTGTATCAGTTTTGTATCTAATTGTATTGATGTATATCTAAACTCATAGAAATTTATATAATTATATTAAAACCGTATATTATTGTATCCTCATTTTTACCTGATATAATGGTATATGATTTTATGTAAACTGATACATCTAAAAATATTATTAGATCCGAGTTTTGGTCTGGAAAAATTGCACTAAATGTTATATTTTTGTATGTGATTGTATGAAAATATACATAATTGCATCATCCAACCATATAATTAGGACCATAAAATAATATAAAGAACCATATTACTTTTTTCCGGTTTTCAGAAAAGTTACGGCATAAGTCTTTTTTAAGTTTTAATGCACATTAGGGTGGCCCGGAAGTGTACAATTTGATGTAATAGTGCTGAAATGATGAGTAATATCCAGTTGATTATGGAAAGTTGTTGGATTTTTGTTTAAATTTTGGCTGACGTTTGGTAATGCTTAGCATATTTTTGGAAATATATTTATATCAAATTTTCATGGAGTAACTTTGGTCCACTAAATTTTTCAATTTAAAATAAGTAATAAATAAAATTACTTGTTTGAAACTAAATGATGCTGTGGTGGACTAAAATCAATCACTGGAAATTTTATAAATGCTTTTCCCATAATATACTCAAAATCGATAAACTTCTAAGCTCTTCTTTGTCCAAAAATTATAAAAATACACTACGAAGCAGACTTGGGCGAAGTCAATTACATTTCAAAATCGTTCACTAATGAAATTTGTAAAATCTGTAATACCAAACATGGGGATTAGTTATAACATCTGTGTATTTAATTACAGGCCAATTACTTTTTTATGTTCAATTACATGTAACTGGGTGTAATTGAGTAATTGCCCTGTAATTAAATATCCAGATGTTGATACTAATCCCCATGTTTGGTATTACAGATTTAACAAATTTTCCAAGAAAGCGATTAAGCTCACAAGTGTGAGTGTAGGTCTGATATTATTAATGATTAAGAAAATTTCATTAGTGAACGATTTTGAAATGTAATTGACGTCGCCCAAATCTGCTACGAAGGCCGCGGACAGCTACTATAAAAATATACCTTAAAAACAAATTTTGGTTCAATAATACCTATCGTTTGTGTACGTGACGAAATTCGACAATTTTTTAAATTCGGTTCAGGCTAATATACATCCATCAGACTTTAAATGCGGCAATATATAGTTTTATCCAAAAGAAGATATACTATTTTCTGGTATAAAACAATATACATATATAACCACGAATAGGTCAAGATATCGTTTTATCCAAAATGAAATACATTTTTTTTTAATATTACCCTATATGCTATTATACATGATTTTGATTTGTAATAATACATGTTTTCGTACATAATTAGATTAACCATATATAATTGTATAATTGTATATGTCATATACGATAATATATATTGGTAGGTAGGTAGTAAGCGGTAAAATGTGTCATCGTATTAAATAAATTTAGAGAAACATATTTTTATATATAAACATATATAAACATATATATTCACATATAATAGCATGCAATAACATATATATTTATATAAAACAATGCATGATTATATATAAAAGTTTTTACTCGGGTTATTATTTCTTCCTTTGCCAAGAAATTGTATGGTTTTTTTTATCTAAATATGTGTATTGAAGTTATTTAGGTTTCTATATTAGTAGTTTAAAATTTTAACATCACATAAATTAAAGGGAACTTTTTGCATTCTTACATAAATTTATAGCTTAAGGTGCCCATTCTGCTGGAACTAAACGAAAAAGGATAATATGAAAGATGTCATAACTTATGACTAAACACTTTTACAAAAAAATGGAATTCTCATGGATCTCATTAATATATGATGACTGAAATTGTTCCACTTATAAGATTTGATATTTTGAATATAGCAAATTAGATAACCGATAATACACGGAGTGCGAACTCGCAGATTTTAATGAACTTTGATTATGTTGTAGAGGACAAAAAAAAAAAGAGACACACATTTAAGGATTAAAATTTAATATGTTTTTGTATGAAAACATGCCTGAAATTCACGAAAATTTGATTTAGACAACCCTTGGAATAAATTGAATAGGCAATATTATGCATAACGTTGGTCAGTTTTGACCCCACTTAGTGAAACATTACCTTAAGATTCCTCTTCCCTACAAAGATTCATAAAGATCTGAGGGTCCGCATCGGGATACATTTGCTGTAAGTGAGGTCACTTAGAGAAGTTGTCCAAAACTATAATATTGCGACTCAAACCCTTAAAAGCAATTTAGCCAGTTGCAGACCTTAAATATTAATTCAGAACTTTGAAATGCAAAATGGTGAATCCAATATGGCGGCCGTAAATATTAAAATTTGAATATATGGAATATTTATCAATTGTTTTTAGAGGATTTGTGATTGTGGATTATGAATCAGAAATCAAAAATTCAAAATGGCGGTCATATCTTTTCAAATATTAATATGTTGGATTTAAAAAAGTTTGTTATAATTATTATTTAAAAAATAAAAATTATGTTTTTCCGACCTATAATTCTGTTATGAAAATGAAGATTTATTCAAGTTCAAGGCCATTCATTATTAGGATATTGTCCTAACAAATAATCTATAGAGTTTTAATTGTTAGTGGTAATTTTATTTTCAGACTCAACTTAATTTTCATTTGTTTTAACAAATGGGATATATATAAGTGTTTGAGTTTGTAAATGAGGTTACCACTGCTTTCTAAACTTGTTCTGATGATGGGGACCTAGAAAATCCCCGAAATTGAACCGTCAACAAATTCTTGAAAGTGGTCAATTAATAAATTGAAAACAAAAAACTCTATAGATTATTTGTTAGGACAATATCCTAATAAATAAATATAGAGTATGGCCTTGGACTTGAATAAATTTTCATTTTCATATCTTAGATTTATATTTTTTTTTTTTTTTTTTTTTTTAAAAGAGAGGCAACACTCAGGAAATACTTCCTATATTTAGCGTGTTGCTTTCTTTGGAAAGGGATAGTATAGAGATGAAAGGTGGGGAAAGATGAAGGGCTTCAGACATGGCAACACTGTAATTGCGCGAGATAATAAGTCTTAGAACAGTTGTTGCTCGCCACCTGATGGAGAGTTGGCGAGCTTATTGATGCTTTTTGGTTCATAGCCCTGATTCATTATTTTACTTCGGTGTGGTTAATTGCTATGGGAACACCGAAGGTGGACATTGCGATACGTATGAGGGATAGAAAAAACTCATACATATTATTTTGATGTTGCCGGCACCGGGGATCGAACCCGGGACCTTCTGTGTAAAAGTCCAACGCGCTAACCATTACACCACAACGCCCGTTTGCTAAGAAATAATTAAAGCTTCAAATTGGCGGACCCATAATGGTGGTCATATTTTAAAAATAATAATATTTAGGATTTTAATCAATAGTTTATAAACAATTCAGAATTGCTACTTATTTGTGATTTTTTAAAAACTAGAAAGTAATGACATTTTGTGCCAGAAAGTCATTTATATGTTTATCTATAAACCATAACATGTGGAGATAGCTCAGATGGTAGAACGCTTGACTGACAACCTATAGTCTCATGTTCAAATTCCGTGTGTGCGCATTTTATTAAAAATAAATAAATTAATAAAACTAAATTTAATACAAAAATACTTTTTTTATTGAATTTTTTTTTTTAATAAAATGCGCCACACGTTATTTGAACCCTAGCCTCCATTTTATTAGTCAACCGCTCTACCACCTCAGCTATATCGACATGTTATACTTGATTGATAAAAACGTGAATGACTTGCTTGTGCAAAATGTCATTACTTTCCAGCTTACAAAAAATCTAAAATATGTTGTTATATATATACTTACTGGAAGTGAAAAAATAATGCGTCCAAAACCAGATTTTCGAAAAATTTGTAGATATTATATATTTAAAATAATAATTAAAATAAGTACTTATGGGTAACGCCTTTATTTTTGTATTGAAATAATGGGACCATTAACTAATTATTAGTAAACTCTTATTCTTTGTGGTAAAGTAATACAGAAAGTAAGATAATGCCATTAGAAAAGTAATGTCATGTCCTTACCGTTTAGAAAAGTAATGTCATGTCCTTACCGTTTCTACACTGGGACTGAAATTCAAAAACAAAATCAAATTTAATAATATTTCTTTTGTTAAAACTTTTTTTTAGTAAAATTTGTGGACATGGGATTCGTACCCGTTGTCAGTCAGCTCTACCTTCTGAGCTATCTCGACATGTTATACTTGATAGAAAATAGGTGTCCACTTGTATTCAATTTGCTATCAAAATAAACAGCTTTCATTAAGAAATGAAGTTTCATGCAGTAAAGGGTTAAAATCAAGCAGTAAAAGGTTGAAGTTAGCCAATTTTTTTTTTTTTATTAGATACTAGTAATTTGTTTAAATTAAAATTTATTTTTATTTATTATCTTTCTGCCATTTCTTTATTTGTTATATTATAAAAATTTGGACAAAATTTTTGATAGAAAGTGATTTTGTACTAAAAACTCGTACAAAGACTGTAAATTGGGATATAAAATATTTAATTATCTTTTCTACTTACTTTATTATTTAATTATGTGAATAAGTTAAGACATTCGAAAATGAAATTTCGAATGTCATATTTAAACAGAAATATGTACTTTAACTACACAGACAAAATTATCAACCTTAAATATATAATAAAAGATTTGATTTAAATTAAATTTGTATTTTATTTGAGACAAAATACTCGAATTATTTTTTCATATAAAGTATGTTAAATAGAAAAGTTTCAGTGGAAAATACCAAATGCATTTGTAGTTTACAAACAAAATAAACTCGCACACAAATACACAAACTGACACAGCATTACTTAAAACACATATGCATACAAAAGTGTCGTTCACACACTTTGTTTTGAGTATCATAATTTTTTTTTTGTAGATAGTTATTTATAGCTTCTTTGTTTTTAATTTTCAGTGAAAGTTTTTATCAATATTATCATTGCCGTGATAGGTACAAAATCAATATTAATTACTTCAATCAATTTTTTAATTGAAACTAGATTTTAGTTTTTTTCTGTGTGGATACAATGTGATTTTTAGCATATTTCGTAAACATCCTCCCATCTACTTTGAGTGCATTATTGTTTAATTTATATTTGAGGGATAATTAGCCCTTTTTTGCAGCAGAAGAAAAAAAATATGTGCCATAAACCAACATATTTTTAACATACATTATTTTTATGTATTAAATTTTTGCTCAATACATAAAACACACAATCCTTTTCGCAAAAAAAAAAATATTATTAAATAAAAATTCCAAAAAACCAGTTTATGCATTATTTTTTGCTGCAGCCCAAGCGCATGTTTATTTCTTTTTTGTACATCATGATGGTTTTTATTTTATAAAAAAAAATTGTTTTTTTCATTATATTTTTTATGTATTTTCGCTTTTATTTGCAATATATTATGCTAAAAACGTATAGGGAAATTAAAAATTTTTAAATGACATGGTGTGTAAATGTGTAAAAAAAAAGGTGTTCTATTAGGAAAAAAATAAAACAAAATTATGAAATTATTAATGAAAATACGCAATTTTTGTAAAATAAAACAGCAACAACAACTCAGTCAAAAAATTCCACTGACAGAACGTTGGCAAGACGTTGTAAACTGTAATGTATATGTTGGCAACACGAATTAATTTCAATGTTTACGGTGTTCTTTCAGCGTCTAAATGATAAAACCATTAAACGGTAATACGAATCCACTCGACGTTGGCAAAGCAAAAAATACATTACACCAAAAATGCAGTACTTTGCCGACTATATAAACAGCAAAAGAATTATTTTTAAAGGCAATTTTTACACAAAAAACACTTTTTTAAAATTTAATAAACATTCATTCAATCAATTGTATTTCAGAGGTTATCAATTGTATTTCAGAAATTGTCAATTGTATTTCAGATTTATCAATTTTTCTTAAATATTATCAATTGAATTTCAGAAACTATTAAATGTATTGCAGCTTTAATAATTGTATTTCAGAAAATGTCAATTTAACATAAATTTTATCAATTGTTTTTCAGAAATTAACAATTTTATTTCAGATTTAACAACATTATTTCAGAAAATATCAACTTTATTTAAGTTTTATCAATTATTTTTCACAAATTTTGTAAAATCTAATTTAAAAAGTTATCAATTTTTTCAGAAATTACCGATTTAGAAATAGTCAATTGTATTTCCGAAATAATCACTTGTATTTGCGAAATTATCAAAAGTATTTCATTATTATTTCTGAAATATAATTGATAATTTCTGATAAACAATAAATAATAACTTAAATACAGTTGACAATTTCTGAAATACAAAAATTAATTTCTAAAATATTTTTGACAATTTCTGAAATACAATTGACAATTTCTCAAATACAATTGACATTTCCGAAATACAATCGGTAATTGCTGAAAAACAATTGATAAAACTGAAATAAAATATAAAAATAAAATTGATAAGTCTTAAATACAATTGAAAGGCTCATTGAAAAAACATGATAAGCCACATTTGTGGTTTCATAAATTTTTGCTGCTTTCTAGACCACCATTGATTAAGATTTGATAGAAGTCGTTCTTAATCAATTTTTACAAGTGTATAGAGTATACATGCAAGTAATATTTTTTACATTCTTTCAACCTTGAAAAGGCGACAACAAACTAAAAACAAAATGTGGCTTAACAAGTTTTTAAAATAAGCCCTTCAAACAATTGTCAATTGTGCAAAACAATTGAAATTTGTTACGTTTTTCTTTCTGAAATTATTCATTGTTTTGTTTTTCTTTCTGAAATTATTCATTTTTATTTTTCTTTTAGAAATTATTAATTTTTATTTTTCATCAAGGTGGGCTTTTCTTCCTCCATTTCAATCTTCTGCATTAGTTTTTTTTTTAATATTTCGCCTTCTTTCTCTTCTGGAAATATTAAAGCCAACTTATGTTAAAAACATTTTAAAAACTTTTGTTGAACTCATGCCACATTTTAATAGCTAAAAATCGCAGACCATTTATGTTCATAATTTGTTAAATAACAAATATATAAAATACAAAAATATATATAAAAAATCGTATCCAAAAATTTGTTTATTAACACTAGTAAAAGAAACAAAAAAGTTGTAATTTACATCTTATTTCAAAAAATAAGTTAGTAGAAAAGTTAGTAAATCAAGTATACTATTTTTCAGCAAATTTTTTGCTGAAATTATGTTTTCAGCTAAAATTTTAGTTATACTTATTCAGCACTTAACTGTTTCGAACAAATATTTTACTTATATTTTACTAATGTTTTACTAATTTATTTTGATAAAACAATTGTACTGATAAGCACATTTATAGTGTGGACAACGACCAGATTGAAACATATACGTAGAATGAAGTAGATGTCGCTGCATGTCAAGTTGTAGTAGATACGAGGAAAATGATACTAAAAAGTACAACTCTTGTAGGACATATAAAAAAATCAACCATGGAAGATATTTGTATCTATTTATCATACATAATAAAACAAAAGGACGCCAACAATGTGTATCGTATACATAGAAATTGTAAATTAAAAAAACTTAAATTTTGTGATGTCACCGGCTTGTAAAAGTAATTGTTTATTAATTAAGTTAAAGAAAAACTAAAATACTTAAATTTAAGAAAGAATAAATGTGTATTTGTGAACTTATATAATATCAAATTGCAAACATATATATGTTCAGGTAGACAGACAAATGCGAAAGACAAGAACATCTTATGTTTCCGTTTTCTTATTGCAAAAAAAGGGTTGTATATTTCAGATTATGTTATTTCGTTTTGTTTCGTTTCTAGAAAGATGCCATCATTTAGGCCTCCATTGCTGTAAGTAGTTGAGAGATAATTTGTTTATGTTATATATAATTATTTCTACATATTTTCAGATATTTAATTAATTCGTGTCGTCAATGTGGGATTATGAACATTTTTATAACATAATTTGTTGCTAACTAATTTTGTTGCTAAAAATCAGCTCGTTAATTTTTAGCAAAAGATGTTGCTGACATTAGCAATTTTTTTTGCAAGCACCCTCCTCACTATAATTTTGCTGACTTAGGAAAAATGTTGGTTGAGTTTGCTAACTTTTTTTTTGAGTGTACTTTCCTTGTGAATGCAACTTTAACTTCTCTATTAAAAACACCGGCAAAATATGTAGTCTTGAAAAAAAACTGAAATAGCAATGTATATTTAGTAAAAACAGTACTGTCAATGTACTGCTTTGGGTAGTACCGGAAAAACACTGGTTTTGCAAAATATCCGCAGTTCACTGGTAATTAATTAATTTTTTGAACCGTCGGCAATTTCTGGCTGGGAAGGTAACGTAAGTTTTTACATATTTTTGGTTTCAAAAATTGTACTATATTGTTGCTAAACAGAACGAGCTTAAGATTTTTTATTTATAAATTAAAATTTTGTGTGATTTCAAACTCACATTATATTAAAAGTTTAATAATATATATTAAATATTTAATTGAAGATGAAGTTAGTGAACACCCATTATGACAAATTTAAAAAAATCACAAGTTAAAATATATCGCAAAATTTTAAATAAAAAAAAAAATCTATTAAAGTAAAAAAATCGTAAAAATTAAAAAAAAAAAAAAAAAAAAAAAAAACTGTGCGCCCCGGTAGGCTAGTTGGTAGCGTGCTAGCTTATTAGTGCGGGGGTCGTGGGTTCGATTCCCACCAGAGGCACTGGTCTGTTTTCGCTACAACGCGCCGAAGGCCATAGTAGCTAGTGCTCGGTTAGGGTAATAGTATGATTATTAATTAATAAAATAAAAAATAAAAAAAAAAAAAAAACTGCCATTAAAAAATCAGCAAAATTTAAAAAAATCGCAATAATAGATGGTAGTAGTGACATTACACTTACTAATAAGAATTTTATGTTAAAATCAGTTCCCGGATGATTCTATTCAATGTAATAGAGAAATATCGGTAAATAAACATAGAATAAAGACCACGAGCTTGAAGATTTAATTTATTGGGAAATAATAATAAAAAGGTCGAACAAAATAATAATTGTAATTATAAATCGCTAAAATTATAAAAAAACACCAAAATTGAGAAGAAAAAAAAGTATGACAACATTTAAAAAAATCATCAAAATTTACAAAAAAAATGGCCATAATTGAAAAAAATGTAAAAATTACAAAAATATTGCAAAAACTAAAAATGTTTTCGAGATATAAACGTATAAAATGTTGTTGTATGATTTGTCAAATTTCAACGATTTCATTTAAATTTTAGCGTTTTCAAAATGTTGTCTACTTTTATAGCATAGTGTACATATGTACAATTTATAAGGTACATAGTACATTCAAAGTCTTGTATATAATGTAAATGTACATGCAATAAAATACTTTATTGCATGACAACCCTTTTCCTGTGTTGATTTTTCTTTTCTTTTTTAAATGCATCATTTCGCATACAACAACAAAAGTTTAATACATAATTTGCTGCTGCACAACAAAAATCTGCAGCTTGCTTTGTCTGTTTATTTTGCTGCATGCATGCAAGCATGCATCCATACAATCATGTACTCTACACAAAGCTTTAAGTACATTATTGCATTATGTACTTTTTGTAGTTGCTGTTTATTATTTTGTTGTTTTTGTTGAGATGATAATAATGATGATGATGATGATGATAATCATCATCTTCATCATCAAACATCATCAATGTGTAGCACATATGTTGGTTGCATGTTGTGTTTTTAAAGCTTATACGCGTGTTTAGTTTATCTTCTTGATATTCCTTTTAAAAATAATACCCTACACCAAAGAAAAAGGCGGTATATTAAGTTAAGTTCATGCAGTTTTCATACAAAAATGTTATCTAAGCATAAAATAGATTTTTGTGTAAAATATCATCAATCTCAATGTAGCAAAATTTTAAACACTTCAGGCTTTGTTAGAGGTCTTTGTAAAAATAACACTGGTAGCGTATGAGTATTATCATATACATAATTAAATGTATAGTATACGCTGTGTATACAGTTAGGTCGTCACAAGGTTATGTGAGACATTTTTTTTTTGTTGGTCTGTCGGGGCACCCACCTAAAATGAGCCAATAGGCTAGAAAATGTGATTGGCTAAGATTCAGATCAATTCGATAATATTGACACGTGATTCACGAGATTAAAATTATGAAAAATAGGAATTTAAAAAAAAAAGCCCTAGTTTTTTTGTCCTTAACATTGAAAACGTTTCCGCTGGGAATCCGTTTTGAGTTTTATTCGATAAGAAATTTTAGGCTCTATGAAACAAGACCCCAATGAAATAAGTCCCCATTTTATAAATATATATTTTGTAAATATACGGAGCCCAGCAAAACTTTGGTAATGGGTGCGATAAAGTAATGCATTACCTTGTAATGTGTACTCCTTACCTGTATCATTATTTTCCAACAAGAAGTAATGAGTTACCAATAATTGAACACTCATGGATTACCTTGTAATGAGACCTCATTACATTTTACATTACTTCAAAACATAAAATAATGACTTACCGATCATCAATTACATAATGCATGAATTATAAACGTAAAGTAATTATTAATATATATTTTTGAAAATCTATTTATAGACACATTACTTTGTGATTTTTGTAAGCATAATAGTAAGGTGTATATTTTTGATATCACGAACGAAAACACGAAGCACAACAACTCATCTATATGTTATGCAATAAAATATTGTATGTATCGATAGCTCAGTTGGTAGAGTTCTCGCCTAACTAATTGTTAAATACCAGATACCGCAGGATCGAATCCCAGCATGACCAAGTTATTTATTTAATAAAAAAAAAGTTATTTATTTAATTAAAAAAAAATATCTGTAAAAAAAAAAATTTTTATGCATTTTTTTTATGAAAATCTATTTATAGACACATTACTTTTACCACCATGTAACCATATAAGTAACCAGTTACTTTACCCACTACAAGGTAATGAGTTACTTCGAGGCTCATCCCCTGTAAAATTCATCAGTGAAGTAACGTGTAAAGTAATGCATGAAGCACTATGGCGACACATTACTTTACCCATGATTTGGTAATGTGTGGTTTTGCTGGGAGGTTGAAAGCTCGTTATAAATTAAAAATAATATAAAAATAATCTCGATGTATATAAAAACAAAAAACTAATATAACTGTAAAAAATATTACTTGAGCCAGAGTACAAACTAAAAATTTTTATATAAATAGAAAATTTGTTTCTTCAAAATTTTGTAACGTCATGATGCTTGTTAGGAAAACACCTAACCACGTGCTTGATTACTAAGAAGACAAGAATGGAACAAAATTGATTATTAATAGGTTTTTTGTTAAAGTTCTGCCTATTATGGAGGCTCTAACTTTTCTAAAACTTCGGGTTCTGATGAGATCTTTAGCCAGATCGAAATACTAGTATCAACCTAGCTAATATGTTTGATTTGCTTTATTTTTGTAAATATACGGAGGTTGAAAGCTCGTTATAAATTAAAAATAACATAAAAATAATCTCGATGTATATAAAAACAAAAAACTAATATAACTGCAAAAATGAAATAACTCCCCATTTTTTGGAATTATGAAACAATGCCCACAAAAAATTAAACAATGCCCACAAAAAAAAAATGAAAAAAGTCCCAACAAAATGAAACAAAACCCCAAAATAAAATGAAATAACGCCGCAATTTTTGGGGCTTTATTTCATAATGAAGTAACGCCTCATTTCAAAAATGAAATAAGGCCCCAATTAATAAAAAAAACTAAATTATATATTACATTTAAATTATTTTTTATTCCTAATTAATACATAGTTTTTGTGTATATACCTGCAAAGAGTCCTCAGCTGTTTGACGGCAAGAACATAAGAAAAATTAGTAAATGAATCCTGTAAATATGAACATTAAAATATTTTACTAAAAAATAATTTTAAACAATATTCACTGGAAGATTATTCTTGTACCCTAAAAAAATATAGCAAACGAATTGATAGTTTGTTTTTTGTGTCGCACGCAGAAAAAAACTTTATTTGGCGTAGCCGCCTGCCGCGTTCTACCGAGAAAAAAAAAAACCCTAAGAGCGGCCGAAGGCCGTCACACAGAAAAACTTGATTTTACAAATCCAATGTCGAATCCGTTGAAATCTTATTTTTAAGACAATAAGTAATATAATTTGACCAGTCAGAGCTTTGTCATTTAAACAGCTAATTGATTGTTTCTTATCTTCTGTTTATTTAACGTTTAGACACTTATATATACGTAAAATTTTTAATAAAATAGACTTTTAAAAAAATAATCATTAAAAAACAATAAATCTTGGTGTGGGTTGGTATTTTGGGACATAAAAAGTTAGGACAGGTCAAATAAATGTTACTTGATGTCTTAAAAATATAAGATTTCAACGGATTTGACATCTGATTTGAAAAACAAGTTCTTCTGGGTGGCGGCCTTCGGCCTTCGGTGCTTTGAATCAGATTGGTTGCTTACATTCCTTAAAAACTTTGATTTTTAAGAAAATGAAATAACACCCCAAAATATTATTTGGGGACTTTTTTCATTTCCCATATTGGGGCCTTATTTCATTATGAAATAAAGTCCCAAAAAAAAAATGAAATAAAGCCCCAAACAATTAAATAAGACCCCAATTTTTTTTATTAGAAATTTTTGGGGCCTTATTTCATTTTTGGTTTGGGGACTTATTTCATTGGGGTCTTGTTTCATAGAGCCGAAATTTTATTCTTATACATTTTCGTCATGTTATAATTTTTGTTAAAACTGATAGATTTAACATTATTAAGCATTAATCAGGCCAGGTCGTAGTGGCCACTTTAAAAATCAAATAGAAATGTTTTTTTTCAGTTTTTGCAAACATTTTTTAGTGTCGTAATAGCTTTTATTCTAAATGGTAAATTAGTAGATATATACAGTGGTGGAAATAAAAATAACGCTTGTTTGAATTTTCTAAATTTGATAAAAATGTTTGTTACAGTAAGTCCGGGTAATGTGGAACACCCCTTTATTTCGGAAACTAAGGACTATTTGAGAAATGTTTGTTGGTGAAAATGTTACATATTCATATAAATTAATGTCACGCTTACATTTTTAATGACCTGTTTTTGTATGACGTGTCACTTAAAAATTCGTCTAAACGAGTGATAAAAATGACTTTGGGGTTCTGTATCACGAATGTCACTTTGTAATGAGTGAAAACGTAAGAGTTGTCATTTTCGTTCTCTTTTTTCGGTTTCTATATTGCGATTTGAAACGTCACAAACGTCAAAAACAGACGTCATGTAAACGTTCGTCCGAAAAAAACTTTCATTTAACTAAAAAGTTTAATAAAAACATAATTATGAGCAGCGAAAAGAACAAAAAAAGTTAAATATGCATTTTGAACACAAAACACGTTGTTTTTATTTTTTTGTTTGAAAATTTTAGCTTAAAGAATCCCACAGCAATTGACCAGAACATTTTTATTTGTGAATTTGTTTAGTTTTTTTTATTACGCAAATTTAATTTTTAGAACTCTTTTATTATTTTAAAATGAATACAATATTTTTCCAAACAAATAACAGCTGTTTTTGTTTATATTTCATTCACACTGTTGGGTTGCCATCTACCAACACAAAATGTGTTATTTGTATACGAAAAAAGCTAACAAAACCCGAAAAACAATATCATGGCAATCTCTACTGTTTGACATAACATAAAGCTTTACGTACTTAAACGTAAGTCAGACAAACGAATAATAAAAACTCAATTCCTTACGTATTCGTTCGGGTGCCACACGTTCGTCTGAAATTATACACGTATTATAAAAACAGGCCGTTAGACTTACCGTAAGACTTAATTAATTGAAAAGTAAAACTTTATATGCTTGACTTTGTTTTTACATGTCTTCCAGGGTTGCCACTTGATTTAATTCGCAACTGTCGGTATTACTGTCAGTTGCGAAGTTCTTTAAATTAATAAAAAAATTTTAAAATTCATAAAACTTTTCATGAATGTCTGGAAAAATGCATTGGAACTACGCCAGAACCGCTTCATATGATTTTTAAAACAATTTCATAGAAGTCCAAAATTTATAAAAGGCTATATAGAAGTAATAAAGCACTTTATAAAACATATGTCGAACACTTGAGAAATAAATATTAAAACAGAGTTTGAAATGTAAGAAAATTAATGAATTTATGAAAAAATAAAAAATATAAGTCTTTGAAAAAATTGCATAGCTCTAAAGAAAATTTTCGTTGAATTTATGAAGAGATATTTTATGACATCAAATGATTGTCTTTTTATTAAACTATGAAATTTTATGAAAAATAGTTTATGAAAAATTTCTTAACCCTTTCATGTCAGAATTAAAGTGGGCGTGGTTAAAAATATTTTGAATATATTAGGCTATTGTTAGAGCCTTGAATATGAACTGATATTAATTTCAAGCCTCTACTACTTCTGGTTTTACCGTTATGAGATGTTGCTTATAAGCAACATTGAGCATTGGTGGTACATTTTAAAACACAAAGATACATTGATATTTTATGTTATTTTTATCAATTTTTTATACATTTCATGTGTGATATGATACAAAACAATTTTTTTGTGGATTACAACATAAGTATACCTTACATTTTGAACATTTTGATTTTGGAATACCGGTTTGGCATAATCTACACCTTCCTTTGGCTCCCCATTCAACCCAATGACCAACTTGATCAAGACGCATGGATTTTGGAGGTTCCGATATGTATGATCGCTTTGCTGACTACGATGAACTTTGTGACGAAACGTTTGAAATGTCAGATGGTGCTGGAGACGGTGAATCAGATTGCATGCTTGGAAGGATTGCCGATGGGTGTCCTCTTTTGCAATGGTTTACTGGCGCTATATCAGACGCATGTAGAAGCTCGTTTGCTATACTCAATTGAAAATCCAACAATGACATATGGTTCGTTCTTCCGTCTTGATCTTTGAGGTCTCTTCTATACAACAACCAGCTAAGTGCAACACAATATCTGATGAGATCCCTAATCCAAAAGGGGGACACGTTCCTTCTCCTACATAGAGAGCAAAATCGTATACGATACCTGGAACTCAAGCTCTTGTAAACATTTTAAAACCCCACTTATTGGCTTCATTGGTAGGTATTGTTTTAGATTGTGACGTCCTTTATATTTAATCATTTGTTCATCAATGCTCTGGTGCCCCTCCTGGTCTATTTTGTTGCATTTCTCTTTCATTTTATCCAGTAATGGTCGTATTTTATAAAGTTTGTCGTGATCCACGTTCCGGCTGTTGAGTATTATTATTTATGTGAAAAGATTCTTTGATTTTCTCAAAGCGTGCTCTTGATAAAGAATCTGCAATAGCTGATAATCTGAAGTTTGGCATCCAAGCCATTCGTAAATTTGGAACTTGTATTACTCCTAAATAAAGAAGTACACCGAAGAATCGACTGATCTCGAATGGTAAACAATTTAGCTCTACACCTTTCGTTTGCATCGAATATAGATTTGTTTCGTTGCAAATCTTGTTTATAATTTCATCATCGAAGAACTCACTAAAATATTTTATTTGATCTTTGACTTCTCCACAAACTGTTTCTTCTTTCCAAGCAGTTTCACAATCGGGTAAGCTTGTGTTCCTCCATCTCAAACCCTCCAGATTGATTTTTTCAAAACTTTCCGTGACGATGTTCAGCATGTTCATCTTCTTCAATAATTCTGGTAATCAAATTTATTTCAACGTTTTCTCCTCTTTTCTTTACCTGTACGGGATTTTATTAGATCAATATAACTAAATATATAACTAACTAAAATATAATAACACTTACCTGATCAATTGTTTCTTCAATGACTCTTTCCAAATTGGCATCATATAACTCTTCTTTTTCTTCACCTTCTTCATCATCAGAATTATTCCAGTCGAAATCGAAAATTCGTTTATTTCTGTTTCTGTGAGACCTTTTGGGCGCATTTCTAAACAAAAAACAGAACTAAAATTATTGCTACTATGGACAAATGTTGCCTATAAGCAACATTGTGTTCATGAAATTCCTGACATGACAACAACAACTTTTTTTAAGTTTTGCAAACTTTATTTTATTTTCTTACCTGTTATTTATAATAAAATTCACTTTTTATAAAAAAATTCTTGCATATTTAGATTTTATTTGAACTTTTGTAAAACAACTTTTTCGACTTTTTTTTGCACACGTCTGAACCCCGCTGCAACTCGCTCTCAAATTAACACTTGTAATAATTTTTAAAATGTAACATCATAAACAAATGCTCACACATGTTAATTTTAATTGGAGAAAAACCGTTAGCAAAAATATCAAAAACTGTAGTAACTATGAACGAAAATATACAATGTTGCCTATAAGCAACATTTGACATTAAAGGGTTAATATTAATAAAATTTCTTTCTACGAAAAAAATTCTATAAAATTTGTTCATTAATATTATGAAAGATAATTCTATCATTGTAGGGATTCTTAAAAAATCATTGTTACCGCTTTCTTTTGCTTGTTTTTGTCACAATCACGTTGTTTGTGCATGATGCATTTGCAATTTATGCAATTTGTTTTGCGTTTTTTTTTTTTTGTTTTTACTTTCCACTTTTTTGCATTTTGTTGCTTTTATTACATGCTGCATTCGAACGTCTGTTGTTGTTCGATTATTGTGGTAAATATTTATGTTGATGATGTTTTTTCATGTTCTCTTCATTTTTGTGTTTTATTTTTTTATGTCGCTTTTTTATGTGAAGTCTGCTCCTTAGACCTTGACCACTAACATAGAAACAGCAAGAATTGCAAACATAAAAATAAAAAAACACAACAATTACAAATAAAACACTTACGAAAATATTTTTGTGTACACCCAGAAAATCAATTCGGTAATAGCAACAGTATTTGTTGCCAATCGAATGCTTCGGTTGTTGCAATCGAATTTTTAGGTTTTGACAACAATCATTTGATTAACACAATTGTAATTCTGGAACGACAATAGAATTTCGATTGCCTCAACAGAAATTCTGTGATAACTACAGAAAAATTTGATATCTACAACCGAACCACTCGATGGGCTACAAGAACGGTTGCTACTACTGAGCAAGGTTTACAAACTCTTGAAGTGAAAAAATGGCTAGAAATGGCTACATTTTGAAAATGTTACTAAAGCTTAATTATTTTAATAAAAATTATTAACAAAAATTACCAGGACAGCAACTTTCATGCAATTACATATTTGTAGTCAGTAGCTCATGGCTTAGCTAGACCGTGATCGCTGCCGAACGCAAAATGGCGTTGGCGTTTATTATGATTAGTCGTAGTCGTCGTCGTAGCAGCAAATTGTTTAATTATTTTTACCGCGTGCAAAACAAGTTTTATTATTCGTATCGTGTGCAAAATAACATTGTTTCGTATAAATTATATTTTAAAATTTAGTATAAATAGACAAAATTTTTTAGGTAATTTTTAAATGAGTTCTTGCTCAAGTAATAGCAGCAGTTTATCATCAAAGTGTTCCTATAATTATTCCCCTGAAATAATAATACAATGAAGAAGAAAGTAGCGCTACACAGAAAAAATTATCAACCTAAAATATCTAATTAAAGATTTGATTTGAATTTAATTTGTTTCTAAACAAATATTTAATTGAATCAATTAATATTTTAATTGACTTTTAAATATATAAATACATATTCTATTTTAGACGCAATTATCATATTATTTTTTCATACACTGTAATGCATAAATAGAAAATTTTCAGTATAAAATACCAAATACATTTGAAGTTAACAAACAAAAGAAGCACACACACAAACACACTCAGCATTGCAAAAACACACACATACCAACGTATAGATCACACACTTATTTTGTGAGTATCATATTTTTTTTTTTTTGTAGAAGTTATTTATAACTTTTTTTTCCTTCTTAATTTTAATAAAAGATTTAATTGATAGTATCATTGCCGTGATAGGTGCATAATCAATTAAAATATTAATTGATTCAATAAAATAGTTGAAACCCGTTTTTGTTTTTTCTGTGTTCCGGTTCTAAGCGATTGTGAGTCACCAGTAATATCCGAAAGCGAAGAAGAAATAATAATTCCTGGTCAAGAATTAATATTCTTAAGCTAAAGAGACGACGATCATGCTGTGAATGAGGAGAAAACAGTAACGATGAAGAAGAAAAACAAAAGAATCAAAGAATTTGCAACAAAATGGCATTGATTTGTTTTTGCATATTTTTTAAAATCAAAATTAAGATTTACTTAAAAATAAAGAAAATGAAGAATTTAAAAAAGTGCTTATTTTTTTAAGTTTAGTGCAATTTTAATTGCATATTTTCGATTTTTTTTTTGTGGATAAAAGTCGCTATCCTGATAATGAGTTTTAACACAAATTTGATGATTGTGCTCAATAAATTTAAATGTTTTCCTAATTTCTAAAATATTTTTAGTAAAAGTTTACTAAATAGCATAATTTTAACGCCTTTACTACCGACTTTATGTTTGCGGATATATTTTTTTTTGGAAATCAGATTCTTGTTAGGGCTCCTTAAATTAGAAATAAAAAGCATTACATGTATGCCCCCTCCCCCTTCGGTCCGATAATCGAATTTTTTAAACTTCTCAGTCCATTTTCACCATCTAAACATTCGAATATGCACAAATGATTTGTTTGATTTTGTTCTACTCATTTGATGAAGCTACGTGCCGAATTTCAACGTTTTGGCTTTGGTAGTTTAGGAGATACACCAATCGCCTTTTTTCGCAGATTAAGGCTGATTAAAAAATATGGACTTTGTTAACAAATATCGCGTCTATATATCCCTGATGAAAGTGTAATGCATATAACGAATTTTTTTCAATGACCAATATCCTAATGGAACATATTAAAACAAAAATGTTAAGTCTAATTGCTTTATCAATTTTTTATATTTTTTTTAAAGATGTGTACACTGTAATGTAAAAGGGTAGTGAAAGCGTTAAATAGAATGCAAAAATTACATCTGAAAACTACTTGTCGAATATTGAAAATGCACTTCTGTTTGAAATTAACTGAAAAAGGTGTAGGAAAAAATGGCTAGGGAAAAATTTAATGGCTACACTGATAATAATCCATGCATAAAAATACGAAAAATGTCCAAATAACAAAAACTTTCGTAAAATACACGAGCATTTGTTCATTTTACAAAATATTTCGTTGTTTTGACATTTTTTTCGTATTTTTAGCATGGAATATAATGAGTGTAAATCTTCCAGCTAGATACAATCTAGCGATTTTTTAATGGCTAGAAAAAAATATTAGAAGTTCTGAAAATATGTACCAAAAATGTCCTTCAGAGAGGATTTGATTTAAAATTTAAACTGTATTATATAAAATATTTATAAAGCAAACATTTTGCTGAATTTAGCTACTTTTTTTTCTGATATTAGCAATTTTTCTGCAAGGATCCTCCCAGCAAATATTTAGCTGACATTACTGACTTTTTTATTTTTGAGTGTACGATTTATAATCGAAAGTCCAAGTTGAAATATCGTAATATAAAACTCCCAGATAAAAGATATAAGACGAAATTAATTGTTGATCCCAATTAAAAAAATATTAGACGACTAATAAATCTTTTTTAAGTATCTGTAATGTCGGATCTACCATTATGAATTTCGAAAATCACCCAAAATTTTCCGATAAATCATTAAAAATTAAACCTTTTAAAAAAACTATCCTCATAACTGAATCTGCCATCTTGAATTTTGATAATCTGATATCAGAAAACTATAAGGTATCAATTTAAAAGCATATATCTAATCCCTTTTCTGGTAAAAATAGTTACATCTTCCCAGTCAGAAATTGCCAACCGTATCAACAATTAGTAGTGGCAAACCACTGCTATGTTTGTAAAACCCATCGTGTTAAAATTACCAAAGGTACAACTAAACTAAGGACCCACCATTGTGTTTACAAAGCATGTGTCTTGCCAGTACCACCCACAAAATTCGTTGACAAATTGTTTTTACCAATATTAATATTTATTTAATATTTTATTCTATTTCACACTTATAAATATGATGTAAAATACCAAGACCGACCTATATTGCCATATGTAAATGTGTTGTATTATATACTAAGGATATTATGTAGGCAAAGACGACAGTAATTGCAGTCAAAAACAAATGAAATTTCACTTGGAGAAATTACGACTAACATTTCATTAAATTCAACAAACATTTGTCATTCGTTTTTAATGTTCAAAGAGTTACTAACAATTGTAGTAAAAATAAATGTTCGTAAAAAATAAACAAACATTTACTTTTTTTATTTCTTTAAATAACAAAAAACAACTGTAAAAAATTAATGTAAAATCATAAAACAGTCATTTGATGTGGTTTGTTTTTTTAATTGAAATACGAGGTTAGTAAAACATTAAATTTGTTCAACAAATGACTGACATTTTCATTAAAAATAAAGTAACTATATTACAGTCCAAACAACTACATATTTTTAAAGCAGAAGTTCCCTGAGTGTACATATTTCTCAAAATTAATTTTTGAAAGGAACTCATTTTTTTAACTACCAACGTTTTGGCAACTCTGGCAACTTCGCTCAAACTAGCGGTTGGCCACTGTTATCCATCGGGTAACAGGATAACACTGTCAATATTGTTAACCCCACGTTCTGCCAACGCATAACCGACCGTCGCCTACGCTTTGCCAACACTGTGCCGATTGTATTTTTTTGCTTGGGCAACTACATAAGTCATATAGTAATAATCCAAATATATGTAGTGATATAAGTTATTTTATATGTGCCCATGCTAAGTCTTATTAAATTAAATGTCAATCAAGACCCCTTTGACTCTTCCATGAAAAGAGAACATTTTAACTTAAAAAATAAGATCAAGGCGAATTTTGTATCTTGTCTAGTTTAAAAGTTATAGTCCAATTTTTACGGATATTATAGTCAATTTTTAAAGTTTTTTGCAATTTTCATGATGTCATATTTCGAAAACCAAATGGTCCAGAGCCTGAAATTTTTGTTTCATCGATTTCTTGTCGAGTATGATAGTTATGATGAATCTTATTGAAATCGCAGATGTTCGATAATACGTTTTTTTTTAAAGTTATTTCTGAAATTAATGGGGCAGAAAAAGTATGTACGAGGGCGGCTCAATAAGTCCGTGACTTTTTGAATGAAACACAGTTTTTTTTGCAAAAAAGAAAATTATTTTTCAACATAATCTCCTTTTAGCTCAATACACTTAGTCCAACGTTTCTCCTATTTTTGTATTCCTTCCAAAAAATAGAATTTTTCGAGGTCCATAAAGTAGGCATTTCTTGGTCATATGGGGTCGTATTTTTTTTTTAAATCCTCGTTAAATCGGTGCAATAAGTTGGCATAACATTCTTCGTTGATTGTTTTCCCCTTTTGAAGGTATTCGATGTGGATTATTCAGAGTGCAGCCCAAAAAACTGTTGCCATCACCTTATTGGTCACGATTACGTTTATGGTCAATTGAGAGCGGCACCCATCTTGTAGACAGCTTTCTTAAACCCAACTAATCATTTAAAATCGAAACCACACTGCCATATGAAATGCTTTTTTCACTTTTTTTCCATTCTTGAAAAAATCCACGAGGTTGTATGTTTTAAACAGCTCTTAAACGCAAAGTAAATGACGGAACTTGCTCAAAATTTGAAAGTAGTCTATTAACAGGTGGTACTTGATGGGAGCAGTTTTCCATTTCATATAACTACGAGGGAAGTTCGAAAAGTCACGGACTTATTGATCCGCCCTCATATCTCTCTACAAACAAAAAAATCACGTTTTTGTAATATTTGAGCTTTATATGATTTTCCCTCTTCCTGTTCAAATTAAGCTTTAAATAAAAATCCGCCATATACATATAAATTAAATTTATATTTTGGGAATTTAATTTTTATAATTATCTCACCAAATTTTTTATCACTAATTTATGTACTTCTTGTAAATATTTGTAATCTGAGAATTCACCAACTCCAAATAATGGTGTTTTTTATTTTAATCTTGTACGTAAATAAAGTGGTCATGGTAAATTAATTTATTTAAAAATATAGTACAAAACTGTTAAAAAATGTATATTTAACGCCATTCAAATGGTCATTCATTTAGTTCTAAAGGCTGTTAAAAATACACAAATATAAATTAAAAAAACAAAAAATTAAAAAAAAAAACCTAAAAAAAGGAACAAAAATATTTATACGATTTTTATTCACTTAAACTGTCAACACAATTAATGGTCTTTTGTCACGCTTACCACCAAAAAAAAAAAACAAAAAATAAACTATAATAAATTTTTGAGTTAAGACAAAAATCATGTTTAACTAAAGGGGTTTAACAATGATTTTTGTTTTATATTATTTAGTAGAAATATTTTTTTCAAAATATTTGAAAATGTTTATTAAACACGAAAAGTTACTAAAAACGTGCTGAAATTACGTAAAAAATGTGTGTTTGTTTTGAGGATTTATTATTTGATATTTTGTAACCAAAAAATAAATTAATTAGAAATTATTCTTTAGCTGTTAATTGTTTATAATTATAAGGTTTTATATTTTTTTTAATAAATAACACGATTTTGTTAAATACAATAGCAAACCATTCATTTCCTTATCGATGTCATTTGGCTGAAAAAACCTCAGTTGGAAAATATGACTACAAAAGGAAAAAGTTTTCGGGGGAAAATGATTTTGTAAAAGTTTTTAAAAAACATTTTGTATGTCACAATCGAAGTTCTACTTTAAAAAGGCCTTCCATGGTCAGGAGCGGATACAAGGGAGAAGGGGCAAGCATTAACCACCCTCAAAAAATAAGTTAGTAGAAAAGTTAGTAAAACGTCTTGCAAAGCAAGTATACTATTTTTCAGCAAACTTTTTGCAGACATTTAATTTTCAGCTTATAAAATTAGTTACATTTATTCAGCACTAATGTTTTACTTATAATTTACTAATGTTTTACTAATTTATTTGGTGCATCGAAAATGAGATAGGGATAAATGTATCTAAATGTTGTACAGTGTCCTACACTCGTTGTTTTAATCCTATAGTTTTCGATTATGATATAGGTGGTTCTTCACTTACACGTTCAATTGAGGTGAAGGACTTAGGAGTTATTTTCGACAGCAAAATGTCTTTTTCTAGCCACATAGACTGTATAACTTTTAAGGCTTATAGTATGCTTGGCTTTGTAAGGAGAAATTCCAAGGATTTAAAAGATCCTTATACGCTTAAAACGTTGTTTATTTCGTTTGTCCGTAGTAAATTGGAATATTGCTCTATTATTTGGTGTCCTAATCAAATAGGTACATCAAATCGAATTGAACGTGTTCAAAAGATTTTTGTTAAATCGGTCTTGAAATTAATTTGGCCTTATGATTTACCATCCTATGATGTTAGGAGGAAAATGCTAGGCTTACAATCTTTGGAAGATCGTAGGTTATATTCCGCAATAATGTTTATTTATAATGTTATAACTGGTGAAATAAATTGTTCCGAAATTAGGGATCATTTTATATTATATGTATCGCCCTCCAAGAGATTTAAGAGTAAACCGGATTTTCGAAGAATCTGTTCATAGAACAAACTACGCCGAAAATGAGCCGATTGCAAGATGTTTAAACTTATGTAATAGTTTTGCTCCAATTTTAAACTTTAATGTAAATAAAGATAAGTTTAAGTTGTTTTTATTTAAACATTATAATTAGTTTTTAAGCTTTCTTCTAGTTTAGTAGTCTGTAAGAATTAAATTCTGATGAAATGAAATAAATAATAATAAATAATAAAATAAATTGTGCTGGTAAGCACAATAAAAGAGTGGAGGACACCCAGATTGAAAGATATAAGCAGAATGAAGTAGATGTAACGGCATGTCAAGATGATAAAAAGTACAACTCTTGTCAGACATATGAAAAAATCAAAAATGGAAGATTTTTGTATCTGGTTTTCAAACATAATACAACAAAAGGACGCCAACAATGTGTATCGTATACATATAATTGCGGATTAAAAAAACTTAAGTTTTGTGTTGTCACCGGCTTATTAAAAGTAATTGTCTATTAATTAAATTAAAGACAAAATAAAATATTTAAATTTAATAAACATTAAATGTGTATTTGTAAACTAAATGATTATAGCAGCTATTAATGTAGTGTAGTCAACTTGCAAACAAATATAGTTTCAGGTAGACAGACTAAGGCGAAACACAAATATCTTACGTAATATTTTATGTTTTGTTTTTCGTATTGCAAAAAGAGGGCTGTATATTTAATATTTTGTTATTTCTTTTTGTTTCGTAAAGATGTCATATATGAAAGTAGTTGAAAGATAATTGGTTTATGTTATATATAATTATTTCTATATATTTACAGATATTAGATTAATTCGAGACGTCAATGTGTCAGTATGAACATTTTCATATTTTGTAATGTATTGTAAAGCACTCTCCTGACTACAATTTTGCTGACTTTACAAACTTTTATGTTTGAGTGTACATAAAGTGTAAAGTTAGCAAAATGTAGTCATCATAATTTTCACTGGGAGGATGCTTTCAGAAAATTGGCTAATAGCTGCAAAAGTGTTTTGCTGAACATCAGTGAGGTGATTTTAATGAAAACATTAGTAAATTTAGCAAAATATTTAGCTGACACTTAGTTAAATGCAAATTAAAATCGACTTGTTGAAATCAACAAAAAAATTTTGCTGGATCTTAGTAGATTGAAAAAAGCTTAAAAACTTAGTACAAAATGTTTACTTTAGTTAATTTCTTTTTGTGAAATTTAAATCTATTTTTTTGTGTGATTATTTTAAACATATGTATATAAAAATGTCAGGACTTCTGGAAATAAACAAAATATTGTACACTCAAAAAGAATAAAAATATTTAACTAACTTTCAGCAATTTTTTTTGCTGATATCAAATTTAATTGAAACACTTTTAGCAAAAAAACTAACTGTGAACTTATATACGTTGCTACCAAAATATTGCTGATAAACACATTAATAGCATGGATGGAATTTGTAAACGGTGTGTGGAGCGATTAATTTCCAGGATATTTTTCATAAAAGTAATAAGCTTTTCATTAATTTTAAGAAATTTCTCTTTCACTTTATAAATAAGAGTTACATAAGGTTACTAAATTTTTTTTATTATTTTTGTCCACTAAACCGCCGAAATTATTCTGCAAAACATCAGTATCGGCGCTAAGAAATAACCCCCAATGAAATAACACCCAAACGACAAAATGAAATAATCCCCAATGAAATAAATCCCAAAAAAAATTAAATAAGTCCCAACAAAAAAAAAATGAAATAATACCCAAAAGAAATGAAATATTCCCCAAAGGTGAAAATGAAATAACACCCAAAATTTGGGGGTTGTTTCGTAATGAAATAACTCCCAAAGGAAGAAATGAAATAACCCCCAATGAAATAAGCTCCAAAGAAATGAAATATGTCCCAAATTTTTTTTTATTTTTTGTTTTCATATTTTTGATTCTTTTGTTACACTGTTCAGTTTTTCTGCGTGGCGGCCTGCGGCCGATCTTAGGGGTTTTCTCCTCCATAGGACGCGGCAGGTGGCTTCGCTGAATACAGTTTTCCTGTGCGCGTCTCATTATCTTCCCTAGTGTGACGCGCGCAGGGAAACTTTATTCAGCGAAGCCACCTGCCGCGTCCCATGGAGGAGAAAACCCCTAAGAGAGGCCGCCACGCAGAAAAACTAACAAATATTAAAAAAATTTCACTTTTAGCTAAATGAAATATCCCCCAAAAAATATGAAATAACCCCCAAAATAATTGCATATGAAATAATCTCCAAAGAATTTAAATTTTGGACTTTATTTCATTGGGGGTTGCTTCATAATGAAATAATCTCCAAACCGTAAGATGAAATAATCCCCAAAAAAAATGAAAAAACCCCCAAACAATTTTACACAATTTTTTTGGGGGTTATTTCATTTTTGGCCGTTGGGGGCTATTTCATTGGGGGTTATTTCGTAGCGCCATCAGTATCCCAGCAGAAATTCGGAAGCAGAGTACCGAATTTTGCATTCTTGACATATGCTAAAGAAAATATTTTAAATTAAGAAAAATTTTCATAAACAAATCAACAAATGGAAAAGCTGGATCCTTGCTTGTCCATTAGAATGCAGATCCAAAAAATGTTTGTATTTTCTGACTTTTTCCAATTGGTACTTTTTAAGAGACACAAACACTTACTTACATCATATCTTCAAATTATAAATTTATGAAACTTAACATTATAAAATTGTTTGAACATATGTTTAAGAACGTGTTATAAAGTGGTTATTATCAGGGCTGCGACTTTCATGCAAATGCATATTTGAATTCAGTAAACCAAAATCAATGTTGACCAAATACTTTTCAAAATCAAAGATTTTGCAACAAAATCACATCGATTAGTTATTACATATTTTGGCATTTTTTGCTGCATATTTTCAATTTTATGGCATACATTTGCATATTTTGTAAAAATTAACATTTCTTGAAAAATAAACAAAAGAAAGCATTTGTAACTCTTAACACAGCATCTAGTTGTCATTCGTTATATATTTTCATTGGATTTCGTTATTAAACCAACGCAATCGACTAATAAATCGATTTTTGGAAATCCAAAAATTTCAAGTGCATATTTTGGATTTTTGAATTTTTAGTGCATTTTGTTTGGTTTATAGTGCATATTTTGGATTTTGGCTGCATATTTTAGGCACATATTTTCGATTTTTTTTTTCAATTGTATGAAAGTCGCTGCCGTGATTATTATCATTTTATTCAATATCCATAACATTTTTAATAATAGTTAGTTGTTGTGTTTTGTTTACTAAACACATCTGCATTTCATGTATGTTTTTTTGATAGTTTCCGTTATGGTTATTTAAAGGGTTAAACTGTTACCTTGCTACGAGTATATAATGTTAGGTACTACTATGCTATAATCGTTTTATATGTACATATGTATTAATATATGTTTACTTCGTATAAAAGGTACAAAATTATGACCTAATTTTGATTATAGTTTTTTTATGATTCCTCGTTTTTATAAAAAAAAAAAACCCCAACTACTGTGAAACCTTTCAAAAACGGACTCTTCAAATAGCAAACACCTCCATATAACGAAAAATCTATAAGCGATGGTGCCGCGAATAAAAATTCAACATTTAAATAACCTCTCACTAACGAAACCTCCCTCAATCGGTGTGATAGGCTTTTTGAACTCTTGTGAGAAACATTGTTTACTTGTCGAAAATACTATTTTTCCATTTTGTGTCATCAGGGTTGGCATTCAATAACTTTTCAATAACAGTACTTGGTTAAAACGGTAACATCAAGACCGAAATGAAAATGTTAATAAAGATATATCATTAATGAAGTGTTTCTTCTTGTAAAACTTAATTTGTTTGCTATTTTACAGTTTTCATTTTGAAATTTAAATAACGCTAAAATACCGAAACGCATATTTAAAACGGTATTTTATAGATATAACAAAATTTACTGGGTACAATTTTGAAATAAACCGTGTGATATTTGTAGGCACTAGCCACTATTGGAATGGGAGTTTTAAAATTTGTATATCGGCATTGGTGTTGGCGTGTGATAGAAAAATTTTAAAATTGACTAAACTCTAAATTTCTTTTTGATAAATTCGCTACTATAATTAAATTTTAATTAAAAAATTAATATTTTACACACAAATTTTGTAAATATATATAAAGGGTATTTTGTATATAGGTATAGAACTTTGAAATGGAATAAAACAAAGACGCATTTTTAAAATTGACATGAAATTTACTTTATTCGAAAGATAATCTTCTGGCATTATAATTTAACCCTACACTTCATATTGTATCACTGGTGATACACAATTTTATTATTAGATAACGGCTATTTCGCTCTTGTTTTCGAAAAATATTAACTCATATTACATTATATTGATCATTTTTGCACAATAAAAAAAAGAACCGTGATGTGATTCTCAATAGTTCTGTATTGTAAACTCAGTTTTTTAAACGTCTTACAGTTTAGGTGAAAGTATCCGGAGTGCTTACACAAAAAGCAGCTGCACGTTTTGAATTTTTTACGTAAAAAGCGTAAGTTGAATTAAATTTGCGCTATAATATACTATATGTATTATTACACAACATTTTATTATATAACTTATTCTTATTTCATTTATAAATAAATATTATTTTTCCAATTTTTTGTGAAAATGATTTTTTTATGAAAATTGCATAATATACTAACTACTACTAAAATAGTGATTTAAAATTTTTTTGAATATTTTTCCTGAACTCAGACGGTAATTTCCCCTTAAAAAACATTTTTTTCGATCAAATATAAAAAGTCATACAGTGCCCGTGTATTCGCAATAACGCTGCGAATGTTGTCCTCCAAGTGGTCAATCGTTTCGGGCTTATAGGCGAAGACTAGCGACTTCGCATATCCCCACAGAAAATAGTCCATCGGCGTTAAATCGCACGATCTTGGAGGGTAATTCACGGGTCCGAAACGTGAAACTATGCGGTTACCAAACGCTTCCTTCAATAAATCAATTGTGGCACGAGCTGTGTGACATGTTGGGCCGTCTTGTTGAAACCACAGCTCCTGCACATCATGGTTGTTCAATTGATGAACGAACAAGTCAGTAATCATGGCTCTATAGCGGTCACCATTGACTGTAAAGTTCTGACCAGCATCGTTTTTAGTGAAGTACGGAGCAATGATTCCACCAGCCTATAAAGCACACCAACCAGTCAGTTTTTCTGGATGTAACGGTGTCTCAACATACACTTAAAGATTATCATCACTACAAATACGGCAGTTCTGTTTATTGACGTATCCATTTAACCGTATTGAAATGTTGAAATGAGACACGTATTTCGAACATAACCATGATTTTCAAAATAAATTTGCACTGTTTGGAAGCGTTGTTCAGGCGTCAGTCTATTCATGTTGAAATGCCAAACCAAACTAAACATAAATCAATTGACAGCTGACAAAATGGACGCCAGTTAAAAAAGTGTTGCAAACTGAAATAAAAAACACCCTTTTGTAGTCAAATTAAAATCACGTATAATTCATTGATTTATATTTAAATGTTCATTCTTATGGGGACAAATTTAAATTTGATTTATATTTTTTTAGGACATCAAATTTTCATTTTAAACGAAATTTTTATTTTAATTTAATTTAAAAAAAAAAAAATTTTCTCAATATTAAAATGGAACAACGTATACTGTATTATAATAGCTTATAATTTCAGTTTTACAACCGATTCTTTTTTATTTAGTGTTTCCTATTTGCAATAGGTTCTTTACATCCAAACGAGAACAAGTTGCTTTAGAACCGGTAGAAGAACCAGTTATAGAACTGGTTCTGGGACAGTAAAACCTGACAATTTGACTTCCAGGAACCTGTTCTAAAAACGGTTCCATGTAACCAGTGGTAAAAGGAGCTGTTCTAGAACAGGTTCATAGGTAATGTGTTCTAACAAATTTTGCTAGAGGGTTTGTTATTTGCAATGTAAATCGATTTCGCAAAATTGTAAACTATTTTCGTAAAATATTTTACGATTTTTTAGTTACAAAGAAACTGGCTTAGGAAATTTTTTCAGTTTTGGATTATATATAAGTATGTCTAAAATGCCAGAAGACATTTTTAATGTTTGCATTTTATATAATTACGTATTGGGTTATATCTAATTATATAAAAATTTAATAAAACTTATAAACCATGTAGTATTATCATATATAAAATTCAGAATATTATTTTTTTATACATGATTGGATGTGCTTATACATGTTACATACATTTTGAAAATATTATTATATATAAATACACATTGATACATATGCTATTTTAGAGATAGAAATATGATTTTTTGAATAACAAGTTGAAATGGTGTAGAAAAATTCTGCAACCAATAGAGTCCGAAATGCTCTGATGTCGCTGTCCTTTATTGGTAGGTTTCCCTGTACTCATGTCATAAATGTTTGTCTTAAATACGGGTTTGTTGTTGTTTTCTTGAAAACATTGTTGTTTTTTTTTATTGAAATTTGATCCTCAAATGATAAACATAATCACGTGTTTTCAATTTTGATTTACTGCTTTTTTATGTGCGTTAGATCCCCCCTTGATAAAAAAAAAAATTTTTTAAGAAAACAACAAATTTGACTCCCTCAAATTTTAGAAGAAAAAATTTAACCTTGTTTAAAAGTTTTAAATTTCAAAACAAGCAATTACTTAAACCTGCAACGGGCAAACGCTGTTCTCCAAAGAAATACATACATACCATGCTGTTTTTCCAACTTTTTGAAACCAAAAAGCGCAGAAATAATTGCAAAAAGCTTAGAAAACGTAATTTTTTGCTTAAAAATGCGTAAAAAAGCACCAGACAGTTTTTTTTTAAATTTGTTTACAAATTTATAGCAATGAACTCAAGTTGGCCGTTATACAATTTTATAGTAATTCATTTTTCTTCACGAATGAATTCGGTGTTTAGTTCAGTATTTTGTTCGTACTATTGCGAAAACAACTGTCCAACTTTATGTAAAAAAATAATTTTTCGAATCAATTTAACAGACAAAACCATGCAAAACTTTAATGAGAATTTAAGAAAAATCATTCCCTTAAGTGAAACAAATGGGTACACCATTAAAATCAGCGTGGCTGAGATATTAAGGACCAACGGTCGTTACTTTTGTTGTCGATTTTAGGGGTAAATTTTGTTGCGCTGTGTAATTATACACATGTTTCTGATTTTTAAATCGTAAAAATTCGCTTTATCCATGCGAAATAATTAAAATTGCAGCCAATTCAAGATAAATATGAAATTATGGGGAAGTTTATTAAACGCGTAATTAGTTTTTAAACCATTAAAATTAAATAAGACTTCGCATTTTACTTTTTTGACAAATTGCTTCATTTTAATAATACATTTATGAATCAACATATTTATTCTATGCCTGGTCATTAGATAAAGTTTTCTATAAAAACTAAATGTTATGAAAATAATTTTATCATTTGTAATTGCAAGTTTTTAAAAGTAACACCATGAATTTCAACAAATATTTCGCTTTCTTGGCTATTTTGTTCTTGTGCCTTTTGGGTCATCAAGCTACCGAAGCTCATTTTATGGGAAAAGTTGGTCATAGATTGGTAAGTTGGGAAAAAATTTTAAATAAGTTTGTTGGCAAATAAAATATATGATCTCATTTATAGGACAAAGCTGCCAAAACTGTTGATAAGGTAGCCACCCATGTTGATACTGCCCAAAAGGTTGTAGCTGCTGGTACTGCTATAGCTGGAGTTGTTGCAGCCTAAAATTGTTGTATTAGAAATACGGATATTTCTTATTTTTTTTTTTTATTACAAAATTGAATGTACAAAATGTTCAGAAGAAATTTCAAATAGAGAAATTGTTTAAGTATAGCGAATTAAAACATTTCGTATTTATAAATCAAACTTTTCTAAAACGGTGAAGCTTTTTTATACTCCTAGAAAAAAAAAATAGCAGAAAAATCTACTAAAAATATCTTAGGTTAGGTCGAAAAGAGGATTCGGAGAAGGGAAAATGCTTCCCTAATCCGACTCAAGTCCCTGAGGACTTACACTTAATCCAGAATGTCGGCTTGTTGTGCGCTCTAAACAATCGGTCCTATGTCACCTTTCTACCCCAGAAACTCCGTCGCACTGATGAAACTCCGGGCATTCACAGATATAGTGTTCCAAGGTCTCCTCGTCCTCCCCACCGGCCCTGCACACTTCCGAGTCCGCCCTACCAATACGGTGGAGATGGGCCCTAAGTGTCGAGTGTCCCGTGAGGATTTCCATCAAAAGACTCAGTTCCTTCCTACTGATATTTAGAATTTCCCTCGTCTTGTCCGTGTCCGGGTTGCCCCAGAGAATACTCGTAGTCCTGCCAACACCCGAATTTTTCCAGATGGTCCAATGCATGGTGCCAGCCCAGTCCACCAGCTCCGCGTTGAGAGCTCGAAGAGGTTTAGGGTTCCCCAAAGTGACTAATTCCAGGGAAGATCCTCCTCTAGCCAAATCATTAGCCACTTCGTTCCCCGCTATACCACAGTGTCCCGGCACCCATCTAATCTCAATGCGTCACCGTGCAGAGAAATCGTTAATTTCCCCTTTACACCTGAGTATCGTCATTGATCCCACAGAGTCCGTAGATAAAGCCTTGATAGCCGCTTGGCTATCCGTGAAAATGACAATATCACCGGTCAAGCCCATGATATTCACCTGCTTAATGCACTCCGTAATCGCGGTGACCTCCGCCTGTAGTACGGTATTATGGTCAGGAAGACGGAAGCATTTGCATACATTGAAGTCAGCGTTAACCCTTATGTTTACACCAAGTTGATTTGTCACATTCATAACACCAGGGTCTAGCCAGACCCGGTACAAAACTAGACGACAGCAGCAGCAACCCGTTTATTAAATGTTGGGTCCAAACGTGAATACGACTGATAGACCAAGTCATCTTCTTCTATCCCTTCATTATTTCTTTCCATTTTTTAAAAAATATCAACAAAACACAAACTATACCCAACCACTATTTCGAATCACAATTTCAAATGAACTGATTATTTTCTTTGCAGCTCATGAACATTGTTAGTTCAAATAAATTGTTCTTGCAATTCAGAGCAAACTTAGTTTTTTCAGTTGAAAAAAAAAAATATTTTTGAAAAGCCTTTGAAAAGCCACGTTTACTTTGTTTTAAGAATTGGAAGTAGTTTTTTTCAAAATTTCGGAAGAAAATGTTGCAATACCTGGTAAAATATTAAGAAAATATTGCGTGTCTGGCCAGACCCAGGTGGTACGGATATGATTAGATTTTAAAAAAAAACCTAGACTTTAAACCCCCTAGCAAACAAAAAATAATTAAATGTGCATTAAACTCTTCTAAAATGTATCCTTGAGGATATCATGGTGGTATATCATTACTACAGCTTCTAAGGAAGTATAAAAAATACACGACAAAAAGGGCCTGGTTAGGCCCTAATGTAAACATAAGGGTTAAAATAAAAATTACGTTGCAGAAAAAACAAATTTTTTTTTTTTTTGTTAAATTTTAGCAAGATAAGAGCAGAAAACATAAAACTGTTAGTTTTAAAAAATTTAAGTCATATTCTAGTCAAATTTTAGTTAATTGAAAATAGCAATATATTCTGCTAAAATCAGCAAAAACTTTTAATAAATATTTGTTGAAAAAAAAAAAAACAGCAAACAAAAACTGTAATGCCAACCAAATTTTTGCTATATTTACCGAATAATTTACCGGGAAAATAGCTGAGAGCAGAAAAATGTACACTTTATGGGTGCTCTAATGCACGTGTTAACTGACAATGGCCAAAAAGGGTGTTTAAAGCAAATATTTACTTTGTTTTATGTCAATAGAATTTATCACTAGTAATAAAACTAAGATTTAGTTTTGTTATGCATTTTTTCTAAATATTATTTGTTTTTAATAGATATTTTTATGATGTTTGCAATAATATTGATGGAAATTTTGCATAAAAAATTTCCCACCAAGCTTAAATTTACGCAATGTATGCTTAGCGTGACCAACGAATTGTATAAAAACCCATCAACATTTCCTATTACTTTTGAGGTGAAAACATAATTTTTTTTTAAGACTTTATGGAACGAATGGAATGGGGCAGTTTTTGAAATCAGAATGATATGAAATGCAACAGGGAAACCAAATGGAATGGAACGGAAAACTAGTGCAACTGAAACACTTAACATGGGGAACGATATAGAATATGGAACAAAATGTATATTATCGGAGAATGTCAATTTGTATTGCTACGTTAATTGGGAAAATCCAAAAGTAAGTATCTCTTTAGCTGTTTTATAAAATGGATCCCTTGGGACCTCTCTATACCTTGAATGATTTTGTTATCAGGGTGCATTAATATTATTGAATGCGAAATCATTTCCCAAGATCCTGCTCGAAATAAGTTTTTCATGTTAAATCATATTTTTTGTATGCAAAATGTCTAAGATTTTTTTTATAAAAATAAGCCTCCATTACATTTTTATGGGTTTTCTCAGAATTTTTAGTTTTTCTTAAGTCTGAGAGAAGTTGACTTTTTAATAGCAATTCCTCTAAATCATAGAGTTTGATTAAGACAAAGTCATTATAACAAAAATAATGAAAAAAAAATTCACACTAGAAAACTAGAAAAATGTTTAGATTCCGACTACAAAGTTCGGCCAAAAGTCGGCAGTTGGACAATATTATTGTTAACTAAAAGTACTTTTAAAAAAGTTTTATGATGAAAAAATTTTTAGGAGCGATCTGGTGTGACTTTAAATTTTAAATTTAAGGTCGATGTCTAAGATAAACGGTGCATTTATTTTACTGTTGAAGTGAAGTTAACATATTTTTTCCTTTAAAAAGTTTTTTAAAATGTTAATTGCTACATTAAAAATGTTGAACATTTAATATTTTTGTTTGAAATTGTATTCTCAAAAATCACGGGATTGCCAAAATGAATTCCCGCGATTGCGGAAACAGAAAAATGCCTAGTTTCCCGGGTATCATGGGGTGCGTTCCCGGGATGCATTGCAAATTGATCTAAACCAAATTAAAAAAAAAATTAATTAATCCAATCTGTAAGCCGATTGAGTTTATAGTTCATGTAAGGATGAAAATTCGGCTTAAAAGAACAAAAAATCCATCCACGAGCTTTTTTTGCGAATTCAAAATTTGATAAAGTTGTTTGCTTTAAAGATGTAACAAATTTAGTTCGATATATGTATATAAAAACAAAAAACTGAATACAGTTTTTATTTCGCGAAAAAAAGCGTTTATTGGAATTATTCTCCTAAGCTATATTCTCAACCTAACGTCAGCTAGAAACCGAACGAATTTTCTGATTGGATTAACTTAACATTTGGCTCAAAGTTTGGCCCCAGCGCACCGAGAAAAATGCACTAAATTGGTTAAAGTTATTTCCACACATAGAGAAATGTTCATACCGATATTGATATGATTAAAACATACCCACTATAATGAATTTTTGGTAAAATGCGAACTATTACGAATTTCAAACAAAAGCTAAAATAAGTAGTTACTTAAATCGACTTAAGATTAAAATATTTCAATGTCACATTTGAATTACAAAAACCCTAAAATCCGTTGTTACAGAATATTCCTGGAAAAAGGATATATGTGGCCACGCGTTGATGTGTTTTATATACCGTTGGACTCGCCTTAAAAAAAACCTTTCATATAATACTAAAATAGTTATGTGTACAAAATTCTTTGAAAAACTGAAAACATTACCTTTTTTGAAAACGGTCCAGCTAACGGGATTTCAATGCTATAAACGGAATATTTTGGGAATCATCATAAGGTACGTTTTGAGGGGTGGACAAAAGAAACTTTTATTCGTGAGTCGGTCTCATAAACATACAATGATATTACAAGGGAGAAATTTTGGGGAGCTAATTTTTATTAAAATTTCGTCGAGTGACTTATTGAATTTATAAATATTTATCAGGGATGGCAGACAATACCGCTAAAATACCGTTATTGTTAGACATTGTTATCCGTAGATTACCGTTAACGATATAACTAGAATATCAATATCCTTAAAATGCCACTACCGAAATAACTAAAATACCGTTATTGCTTAAATACCGTTACCGAAATAATTGAAATAGCGTTATCTTTAAAATACCGTTACCGAAATAATCTGACAAGATCAGAAAAAATAATCGCTGGAAATGGTGTTATAATTTCCCAAGTTTGCTCATAAACTAGCTAGGCATTAGAATTATGCCATAATTGGGCTAAAACTGCATAACTAAAATAACGTTTTCCTTAAAATACAGTTACCGAAATAACTGATAAACCGTTGTCCCTAAAATAACGTTACCGAAATAATTAAAAACCGTCCCAGCTAAAATACCAATAAAAACCGTTAACGCTAAAAAACCGTTGCCGAAATAACTAAAATATTGTTACCCCTAAAATACCATTACCGAAATAAATGCAAATAGCGATACCCTTTCCGATACCCGCATCGAATCGGTTACCATCCATGCTTTTTATATGAAACCGATAATTAAAATTTCGTTCGCCGTTGCATTGTATTACATACCTTCTTCATGTATACAGTGGGGTGTTTCATAAATATTTTGGAAATAAGTCTGCTATTTCTTACTGGCTGGTCTCGTTTTTTAAAATCGGTTGATAGATACAAAATTTACAAGCTCTCAAAACTTTTTAATGCCAGATGGTCTAAATTGTGCCCTAAAACTTAAGCTTGAAATTAAGTTGACTGTTGCTGTGCTAAGTTTCATGATAATCCGACCAGCCAGTAAGAAATGTTTGAATTATTTTCAAAACTAAAGTCTTTAATATAATAGTTGGTCACATTATGATGCTTGCATGACTGCTATTTTAATATTACAAATGCAAAAATAAACTTCTACGTACTCAAAATGTAGCTTAACACAAAAAAAGACATAAAAACTAAAGTTGTAAAAAATGAGGTTATAAAAATATCCAGCGTTAAAAATCAAAAGTAAAGAAAACATTTTGTTACAACAAAAAAAAAAAACGAAAGTGTCAATAGAGTCGACAAGAACAAGGACCTTTTGACATGACCCACAAAGTTACGCTGTGTTGACGAAAAAGGACATTAAAATGTTCGAAATGTAAATATTTAAATGTTATTGCTGGCGATATAAACCCAACCCCCTAAATGATGATGATGACGATCAGGATGTTGATAAAGGCATCAAACGAGTAATAAAATAGTCATTATCCAAAAATCAAATGCATATGCATTAGGCTGATTCTTACTTTCGAAAACGTCGAATTTTTGGAAAATCAAGTACACTTGTAAATCACGTACACTATTTCTCAGCTAATTTGTTGCTAAAATTATGTTCTCAGATAAAATTTTAGTTAAACTTCTTCCTTACCTAAATGTTTTGAAATAATGTTTTACTAAAACTTTACTAATGATTTACTTATTTATTTTGCTAAAAAGTACAACTCTTGTAAGACTATACAAAAATCAACCGTGGAAGATTTTTGTATCAGTTTTTTATACATAAAACAAAGTTATGGATTAAAACAACTTAAATTTTGTGTTGCCACCGGCTGGTCAAAGTAATTGTCTATTAATTAAATTAAAGGCAAAATAAAATATTTAAGTTAAATAAAGATTTAACTCCCGTATTCATAAAAAGATGTCAAATACATTTTAAGCCTTAAAACTGTATTCAAAAACGAATATTAGCTTAAAATACATATTTTAAACCTTGTATAAAAGTTAATATTCGTTTATGAATAATGTTTTAAGGCTAAAAATTTTGTTTTAACTAAAATGTACCCTAAAATGTAATTCTGTTTAATATTTTTGTGAATACGGTGGTATATGTGTATTTGTAAACTAAATATTTACAGCGAATATTAATGTTGTGTTGGTCAAATTGCAAACAAATATATGTTCAGTTAAACAGAGTAAAGCAAAAGACAAATACATACATCTTAGTTATTTTTAATTTTTCTTGTCCAAAAGGAGGTGTGGTATATGTCATAATTTTTCGCTTCGTTTCTAGAATTATCTAAGGATACTTAAAGATGGCATCATTTAGATGTAAACAGTTGAAAGATAATTTTGGATATATACAATTATTTCTATATATTTTCAGATATTCAATTAATTCATGTCGTCTATGTGGGAGTATGAACATTTTTATATTTTGTAACTTATTATAAATTATGTCTAAAAGAATCACAAAACATTTTTTTAAGATTTTCAGCAAATAAATTAACTAAAGTATAATTTTTCTACAAATTTTTTTAGTTTTATTCAGTCTACTAATAGTCAGCAAAAATGTTGTTAACTTTTGCCACAGATTTTTTAATTTTGAATCAATTTAAACTAAAACTTTTGCTGAATCTACTTATTTTGTTCTGTCCTGACTAAAATTGTGATGACTCATTTTTGATGACTTTACTAACTTTATTTTTTAGTATAGTTAAAGATTCACGAAAAAAAATTCTCGAATTTTTTCAAAATTTTCCCGGTTTTTAAAAAGAACATATTTTCATAAAAACAGTTTGTTTTAATTTCAAATATATCGAAAAAATATTTAATTTTCATAAGATTTTTAACCCTTTTTGCAAGCACCCTCGCATACATATTTTGCCATATTGATAAATCAATTAAGTTCTGCAAGTTAAGACTTCATACATATCGCTCATTTGCTGCAAGAACGTCACAACTCAAAAACACAACTTTTGAGTTAATGGCGCAGAATAATTCGTTACATCATGCATCATATTGTGTAAAAATAATATTGATATCTTGTATACTCACCACTTGAGAAGAAATGATGTTGTTATTTTTTCTTCAAGCTGGGAGTTAATTGAAAACTTTAAACTTGTTTACTACTAAATCAAAATTTTTGAGTTATGACGTTATTGCAGCACATGAGCGATATGGTTTCACATACACAGAAAAAAATATCAACCTAAAATATCTAATTAAAGATTTGATTTGAATTTGTTTCAAAAGAAATATTTAATTGAATCAATTAATATTTTAATAAATACATATTTTATTTTAGACGCAATTATCATATTATTTTATCATACACTGTATGCATAAATAGAAAATTTTCAGTATAAAATACCAAATACATTTGAAGTTAACAAACAAAAGAAGCACACACACAAACAGACTCAGCATTCCAACAATCACACATGCCAACGTATAGATCACACACTTTTTTTGTGAGTATCATATTTTTTTTTTTTTTGTAGAAGTTATTTATAACTTTTTTTTCCTTCTTAATGTTAATAAAAGGTATAATTGATAGTATCATTGCCGTGATAGGTGCAAACTCAATTAACATATTAATTGATTCAATAAATTTCTTAATTGAAACCCGTTTATGGTTTTTTCTATGTATAACCATATTAATTTTATAACGAAAGCATTTGCTAACGATTTATTTTATATAATTCAAACAAAAAATTGTGTACATTTTATAAGACATACCACACAGAAAAAGCTAAAAACTTGTTTTAATTAAAAAATTTATTGAATCAATTAATATTTTACTTGATTTTGCACCTATCATGGCAATGGTAATATTAATTAAAACTTTTATTGAAAATTAAAAAGAAAAGAAGCTAAAAATAACTATCTACAATAAAAATAATGATACTCAAAAAAATGTGTGTAGATGTGTATATGTGTATATATCATGTGTATATACTGAAAAAGTTGTTTGGAGAAAATTCTTACCTTGGTAGCCGAGAGGTAGTGTGCTAGTTTCTTATTCGGAAGGTCCCAGGTTCAAACCCTTATTGAAGCATTTATGTTTTTTGTTTTTTACTATATTTAAGTTATGATTTTTTTTATTTTGTTTTATGCTGCAATGTTTTATTTTGATTTTTTTTCTGTTTGCAAGTACTTTATAATTTTTTACCCTAAAATTCGTTAAAAACACAAAAATTATAATAAAAATTATTAAATCAAAAAAGAATTTTATGAAGCCAACTTCAAACTTAATAAATACTTGAAAAAAATAAGTTATTTAAAAATATAACAAAAAAAAAATATTTCACGTTGGCTGAGATTCGAGCCCGAACGTCTCACCTACATGTTTTAATGCTGTGCTATCAATATTGTATAAACACAGTTTTGAACATACTTGGAATTTTAGCATTGTTTTTTTCATACACGCAGAGAAAAATTTAGCTATTTGCCAACTGAAATTCAGTTACTACGACTCAAATTCAGTTATTACGAATTATAGATGGTTGACACAACTTAACATTAGTTTTCACAGCAAAGTTCGGTTAATTCAACTTAATTTTAGTTGCAATACCCAAAATATTCAGAAATCTAATGTTAATAACGTTGTACTAACTAAATTTATAAGTTGTTACAATTAATATACACTTTTTAATTCGGTTGGCACTTTATTTCTCTGTGTGTATAAATGCCAATGCTTTGGCATTATTATTTATATGGAAAAATCAATGCTTCAATGTTTTTCCCCATGCATTGTTTTGAAAAAAATGCAATCTATATATATAAAATAGAATGTGTGTTTGTTTATTTGTTTGTATGTATGTACCTTATAGGAGACCGATCTTCCTGAAATTTTCACAGTATGTAACTGGAACTCCGGAATGGTCAATAGGATACTTTTTTTTTGGCCACGCCCACTTTTACGCCCACTATTTCATTATTTGAAATTGTATACACATGATGCTTTAGCCTTGGGATCGAAAGCTAAAATTTTCACCATGTGTTCTTTGGAACATGACAAAATTTCCTGTACTTTTACTTTTTAAAATTTTGCCCAGGAACGTGGTAAAAGGGGGGATAAAAGTGGGAAAAAGTCTCCCCATTAGCGGCCTCACCGAACCCTTTACGATAGATAGCTGAAATTTTCACCATATGTTCATTCGGATATAACCCAACTTTCTGCAGTTTTACTTTTTGGAATTTTGCTCAGGAACGTGGTAAAAAAGGGGATAATAGGGGAAAAAGTCTCCCCCTCAGTGGCCTGACCATACCACTGGACCGATCTTCCTGAAATTTTCACAGTACGTAACTGGAACTCCGGAATGCTCAATAGGATACTTTTTTTGGCCACGCCCACTTTTACGCCCACTATTTCATTATTTGAAGTTGTATACACATGGTGCTTTAGCCTCGGGATAGAAAGCTGAAATTTTCACCATGTATTCTTTGGAACATGACAAAATTTCCTGCACTTTTATTTTTAAAAATTTTGCCCAGGAACGTGGTAAAAGGGGGGATAAAAGTGGGAAAAAGTCTCCCATTAGCGGCCTCACCGAACCCTTTAGGATAGATACCTGAAATTTTCACCATTTGTTCATTCGGATATAACCAAACTTTCTGCAATTTTACTTTTTGGAATTTTGCTCAGGAACGTGGTAATAGGGGAAAAAGTCTCCCCCTCAGTGGCCTCACCAAACCCTTTGGGATAGAAAGCTGAAAGTTTAACCATGTGTTCTTTCTGATATGTCCCAACTTTGGAAAATTTACTTTTTACAATTTTGATACGTAACGTGGTAAAAAGGGGGATAATAAGGGAAAAAGTCTCCCCTTTAGCGGCCCGACCAAACCCTTTGCGATAGAAGGCTGAAATTTTTACCATGTATTCTTTCGGATATGTCCTAACATTCTAAAATTTCACTTTTCCCAATTTTGCTCAGTGACGTGGTAAAAAGGGGGATAATAAGGGAAAAGTGTTCTTTCGGATATGTCCTAACTTTCTAAAATTTCACTTTTTAGGATTTTGCTCAGTAACATAGTAAAAAGGGGGATAATAAGGGAAAAAGTCTCCCCCCCCTTACCGGTCTGACCAAACCCTTTGCGATAGAAGGCTGAAATGTCCATAATGCTTTTCTTTCGACTTTGACCCAACTTTCTGGAATTTCACTTTATATAATTTCCATCAGGAATGTGGTAAAAATGAGGATAGTAGAGGCGAAAATTTTCACCATGTGTTCTTTGGGATATGACCCAACTTCCTGCAGTTTTACTTTTTGTAATTTTAGTTTAACATTAGTTTAATTTAATCTTAGAATTGAATTCCTGAAGATTAAATAAAGAAATAAATAATAATAAATATATATATAAAATACAATGTTTGTATGTTTGTCCTCTATAGACTCTAAAACTATCCAACCGATTTGGCCCAAACCGGTTTCATTTGAAAGGTTATAGTCCAAATTAGGTTTTCGGCTATATATATTTCAAGTGGGCGTGGCCCTCCCGCATAAATTGAATAACATCATATATCTTGACTATTGTGATAGCAAGAGCTTTGAAACATTGCACTATCCCATATGTTACTGATTTGAATAATCAGGAAAAAAATGGGCGGGATCGGACCAGTGGGAGTGGCAGCTCCCATACAAAGTAAATATTTAATATCATATATCTACAGTACTATAATAGCCATATTCTTAAAAAATTGTGCACGTTGATAATTTGTTAATGTGAATAGTCATGGGAAAAATGGGCGTGATCGGACCAGTGGGCGTGTCAGCTCCCATACAAAGTAAATATTTAATATCATATATCTACAGTTCTATAATAGCCAGAGTCTTAGAAATTTGTGCACGTTGATAATATTATGAATAGTCATGGGAAAATTGGGCGGGATCATACCAGTGGGCGTGGCAGCTCCCATACAAAGTGATTATTTAGCTCATATACAAAATTAATATTAATATTAAATATCTAGGGTTCTATATAAGCTATATAGCCTTCAAATTTTGTACGAGTCCATCAATTACAAATATTAGTAGTCGAACTGAAAATGGGCGGAATGGGATAAATGGGCGTGGTACCAAAAGCAAAAAACAAGTAAGCATTAAAATAAATTATCACATTCAAGACTTTTTGCAAGGTTATTTAATAATGTTGTTCAAAAATTGTTTAGCGTTCCTCATAGTCCTAGAATAAATAAAAAAGGTAAAGAAGTAAACAATAGATTTTATGATATGGTTTTAAGTAACAATTCATGTTTAACAGGTACACTTAACATAAAAAATATATTTTATTGCTATGGTAATCACATGCGGTTTAATTTCCATCATTACAGAATTTAACAAGTGAATTAGTTCAGGTATATACAAGTCATCATAGAATTAAAAAGTGAAATGGATCAGGTATATTTCATTCAACTGATTTCCTTCTTAAAATTTTATTGGGATTTCCCCCCTTAAGCGTGAAAAACGCGTTTTCAACAACACAGGTATTCATTGAACATTTTTCAATAATTTTATTGCTGCATCAGGCAAATATTTAAAAAAATGAATATATAATTCTGTTTGATGTTTGATCTAATTATGATGATAAATATGAGCATGAGCGGCGCTTTAATGCACCGGTAATAGGTGACGTCGCAGTTGTTATGGCAGTTGTTTTCAGCTATTCATTTTATATACTTCAGCAAATAAAGGCGATAGAAGGACAAAGAGGCGTTGGGCTTCCCATGAAATTACAAATTTTAAAATGATTTACTAATGTGAATTTATATTTTTAATTATTTATTTGCATAAAAGAAATTTCTTGATTTAAAGAATTAATTACAATTAAAATTTGAAGGCAAAACAACGTTTGCCTGGTCAGCTAGTAAGTGATAAAGTTGTGTTCTATTCTGATTGTAAAAATTAAGAATTTTAATTGGGCGAGAGAGACACTTTTAGTGTCCGACCGAACAGTTTGGTCAGAAAATGCATTTGTTCTGTATTCGGTATTTTAAAGCATTATGGACAAATTTGGCGGATGGAAAAATGTTTATTGGGCTGATTAGATGCTATTTTGAGTGTGAAATTTGAAGAAAAGTCTGTAGTTAAGCAATGAATTCACTGTTCGGCCTCAGAAAGTTCGGCCAAATTGAAAATAGTTCGGCGGCCGAACTTTTAACTTTATAGCTAAACTTCGGATTTTCTCTTAAATTTTATACACAAAATCGAAATAAATCGGCTCAACAAACATGTTTCCAATACCAAAATTTGTCATCATTGCCTCTAGATATCAAAAAACCGACAAAATATAGTTTTTTGGCCGAACTGTTCGGTCGGAAACTAGAAACTTTAGAAGTTTTTGCACTTTTACAAGAGAATACTTTTTTCCGGAAACTAAAAGCAATAATCTAAACCAACGTTGTCCCGCCCAAAATTCGTCAATTTGTTTTTTTAAGAAGCAGCCTAATATGCATCAATGAATTACAATAGTCGTTGTTATTTTATTTTTTTTGTTATTGAATAATAACAATAATTTTTTTTCTAGTAAATTTTATTACCTTTGATTTTTTTTTTCATTTATACTAAAAAAAAGATTTATTACTATTTTTTATAACAAGTACACATCGTAAAAAATATTGTTAGTGGAAAAACAAACCCTTCTAAATGGGGGGGAATTAGAACTTTGTTTGCAAATTTGTATTATATTTAAAAATAGTATATAAACAAAAAAAAAAGACGCAAAATTTTAAGAAATTGTGATTTAGAAATATAATATTTAAAGAATTTAATTTAATTTTTTATATTTGAATTGCAAATGTGTTAACCAACCAACCCGTAACATATGCCTTAATTTTTATGTGTTTTCTTTACATTTTTTTTTAGTAACATTTCAAGCAGAAGCTTTTACCAACAAAAAGCTTTTAACAGTAATACTTAACATTAAGTTCATTAACATGATATGTAAAAAGTTAACATTTTGATGTATTCGCAAATTATTTCCTTATATTCGCTTGCGTTTTGTTTCGACGTCATTTGGCAACAATTTGAGAATGTATATTTTTATATTTCTTTGTTAAAATTTAATAATAGTTTTTAGTTTTATTTAGTTTTCGTGTGTTTATGTCAAATTGAATGATATTCTTTGCCACCCACTAATAACAAAACCCACATTTGACACCTGGGCCGCAACAGGCAGCGTGGCCGAGCGGTCTAAGGCGCTGGTTTTAGGCACCAGTCCGAAAGGGCGTGGGTTCGAATCCCACCGCTGTCAGTAGTTTTTTGTTTGTTTTAAAGTATTTTTTAGTTATTTTTTTGTGAAAATAATTCATTAATGATAAAATCATGTTATAAACTGCGATGTATGATTAACAAGATAAGAATTTTTTGTGAATGTTTGGAATTAATATTAGAAAACTAATAGAAGTCGTGATACATACAAAATATATTTATATTTTACGTAATACAAATAGGATTTGTATTTAATAAAAAAACACAGAAAGTAACTGCCCGGTTAAAAATCGACAGTATATATCCATTTATGGATATGAATGAAATGATTCATGCTTATAAATTAAGTCATACGAGTTCATACATGTCCATAAACCACCATATAGGATTCATATATGATGATAGGCTTACATATGGAATCACACATGTATAAAATTTTACATATGACCATGTATGGAAATATATAACTTGTCCATTATTATATATGTAAAGGGTGTTTTTTGCAGAGTGGCACTAGTTTAAATCATAATAGAACAAGAAAATATATTTTTAATATCAATGAAACGGGCTTTATTGGAAAGAAAATTTTATGAAATTAATGTTTAAATATGATTTCTGCCATGTGGCCGTCACCGCTGGTGCGTAGAAGGCGCAATCTGGAACACAAATTTTTAGCAACTTCATCAATTGTTTGTGGTTTATCGACGTAGACAAGTGACTTAACATAACACCAAAAAAAAAATAATCAAATGGGGTTAAATCACACGATCTTGGTGGCAAATTAATTGGGCCATTAGGTGAAACTATTTTGTCATCAAAAGTTTCTTTGAGTAAAGCAATTGTAGCGTCCGCTGTGTGGCATGTGGCTCCGTCCTGTTGGAACCACATATCAGCAAGATTAATGCCACGTAATTGAGGTACGAAAAAATTTCGAATCATGTTCCTATACCGTTCACCATTGACAGTAACATTCTGACCATTATCGTTTTTGAAGACATATGGACCAATGACTCCGCCAGCCCAGAAAGCGCACCAAACAGTAATTTTCTGTGGATGTAATGGTGTTTCGACCAAAGCTTGTAGATTCTCCTCACCGACTGGTCCAAAAACGATCTATTGCGCTTCGAATTAGCCGCTCTGAAGGACGATTATGTACGCCATCAAATGGAAGAAGTGCGCGATGAGTTCGACGAATAGAACAATTATTTTGATTCAAAATTTGAACAATTCGCACATGTTGCTCTGGTGTAAGTCGATTCATAATGAAATTTTAGAGCAAACTAAACAAAAAGCAACTATCAGCTGTTAAATGGGTAGCCAAATAAAGCAGTGATGCCAACTCAAAGTTGTGACACTCTTAAAAAAAAACTCGCTTTAAATATTGCCTCAATTTTCGTTAATGCATACACATATACATATATGACCCCTCGTATGAACATGTATGAATCATTTGTGCACACTAGAGCAGTTTTTTTATTGTGTGAAGAAACCTTTTTTATGAAAATTTAAAATTTTTTATTAAGATTATTATAGTATTAGGTCTAAAATTTATTATGTGTGTAAAATGACATCAAATGTTTAAAATTTGCATATTTGCACACATTTGCATGGAACTGTTCCAATTTTTTTCGAGTAGTAGTTTTTGTTTTTTTTTAATTTAACCAATACTCAGGGTTACTACTCTCATGCAGTGCATTGTATTGATCAGGAAAATAGGGTATGGGAAGGGGGAAAGAGGGAGTAGTGTTTGCGGATATGTATTTGATTTAAATTTTTCTAAATTGTAAGTAACAGGGAAGACTTCTGCGGGAAGTTTGTTCCACATATGAATCGTTCGACTAAAAAACGAATTTTCTCTGTAATGCGTTGTGCGAAACACAGGACAATCAACTACAAACGGATGTGCTCTACTAGATATGCGAGTATTACGAATAAAAACTCGGGCTCGTGGAATAAGTTCACTTATCTCAGATCAGCACCTCCCATGGTAATATCGATAGAAAAGTGTCACACAACCCCTACATGTTTTAATTAAATAGTTTTTTTGAAAATTTTAAAAGCTTTCTATTAAAAATTAATTGAATCAATTAAATATTTGCTCAATTTTGGAACTTGCTTGACATTTTTTTCTACTATCGCTCAAAATATATTGTTGTTGTTTTTTTGTAAAATGTATTTGTTTTTTATAAATGTTTATGTATTAGTAATAAATATTTTAAATCCATTTAAATTAGATTTTATTAATTCTTATTAGGTTTATTATTTCATAAAGTTAAATGATTTAATTTCAGTTGTTTAAATGTTAATATTAATTTATTCTAAAACATTATCATAAAATTGATAATGTAATTTTTGAAGTTAAATATTGTTTAATAAAAATGTAACCATTTTTTTAAACAAAAAAATTATAAAAAAAAATTAAAAATTATTTAAATATTCCTAAGGTTTATTTTTCCAAAAAACTGTTGCCATACTCCTTACGTTTAAAGTGAAAGAAAAACTAAATGAGAATTACATGCCTCTTTAAATTCAATGTTTAAAATTGCAAGCTATAAAACACATTTGGTATGGCAACTATGCTTTATCCAACTGTTTTTTGCTTTTTGAGAAGGTATACAATATTGATCACTTTTTAATTTTTAATTAAATGAGAATTGAAAAATAATTTAATTAAAGAGCCATCAATTTCTAATTGAATTAGCAATTTTCGTTGTTGGCGGTATTTCAGCAATTAAAGTTATTGAATCGGTAGTTTTGGTGATTGAAATGGGTTTTTTTTTTTTTTGTATGTATGTAATTGTTTTTCATAAATGTTTATGTATTAGTAATAAGAACATAGTTTATAGCCATTTCAAAAATATTTTTATAAATTCTCATTTGATTTATTTGTCTATTAAGTAAATAATTTAATTTCAGTAGTTTAAATGTGAATATTTATTTAAAATAAAAATTGTTTTCTACTTTTCAATTGAAAGACAGTAATAAATTTCTGTGAGAAATTTGCTTACACAAATCTAAATAAATCTATTAACTAAATAAGAATTATATGTATTAAAATCAATGTTGTAAAATTCAAACTACAGTTTAACCTCGATTATCCGGGTTGCACGGGACCGGTCTCAGCACGGATAATCGAAAACACGGTTAATAGAAGTTATTTGTTTTTCCCGAGTTTTAACTCTTTGTATGTAGGTGAAAAGAAAAAACCGGGTGAAGCACGGTTAATAGAGGAAAAAATAATAACACGGATAACAGAGGTAAACACGGTTAATAGAGGTCTAAATCAAACCACCAGCATGCCGGTTAACTGATGTAATCGGTTAATAGAGGCCCGGATAACCGAGGTTCAACTGTATAAAAAATACATTTCGTCTCTTATACATCTTGTCATGCCGCGACACCTACTTCATTCTGCGTATATCTTTTAATAAGGTTGTTGTCCACACTATTAATGTGCTTATCAGTACAATTTTTTTTTTCAAAATAAATTAGTAAAACAAAATAGTATATAACAGAATAGTAATAGTGAAAAATAGTACATCTGATTTACAAGACATTTTACTAACTTTTCTACTAACTTATTTTTTTGAGTGTATACATTGTATATGCGAAGCGGAAACCGGGGAACTATCCACACAAAAATCTAAATAAATCTATTAACTTAATAAGAATTAAAATAAATTTTATAAAATTCAAGCTATAAAAATACATTTTGTATGACAACAACACCTTATCAAGGTCGTTTGATAATGTATACGATATTGATCACTTTTAAATCCAATCAATGGATTTTTAATCAAATTTATATATATAGGAAATATATATAAATACAATATAGATCACTTTTTAATTCAATCAATTACTTTTTAACCCTCTAACGGGTAAGGCTGCCTCAGGACAATCTTCATAAAATTTACCACAAATGCGTCAAATGAGAGTTTTATACTTAGAAATTAATATGTTCCGATAGAAAACTAAATTTGCTAAATATTTTGTAGAGAAATTTTTCGTAAACCGTCCACGTAAAATTTCAAAAATTAATTATTTCTGAAAAAACATAGATTTCAAAAATCTAAAAAAAAAATTAAGTGTTTATTATAAAATATAAGTAAGATTTAAGCTTTGAATTTTGCATTTTGAAAACTCATTTTGGCTCATATCGCCTAAATTAGGCAACGATAAACAAATTTGTTAAAGAACTTATTTGTTTTTCGTTTGCCAGTTAAAGGGTTAAGCAAATATGTATATAAATATGATAAAAATCATCATCAAATGTGAATTTAAATTTAATTGAACATAATTAAAACAAAAGAGCTATCAATTTTTAATTGAATGATCCACTGACCAATAATAATATTTGAATCGGCTCTTTTCGTGAAATGAGTTTTTACTTTTTTGTGTGTGTATATCCGCTAATATATGGTTTCATATATGAACATTTGTAGACGGGAAGCTTATTTAAATCTTAAAAATTAATTTTATTCAATTTTGGCAACAAAATATTGCATTTAAAGACAAGAATTTTTGAATACAACGTGGGGGTAAAAGTCTATCTGCATATCAATGTGCGTTTTAAAATTCGTCCATATAGGATTTTAATTTGGAATAATAATTGTAAATTTAAAAAAAAAATCTTAGTTTCCATATATTGGTCTTTTTATATGTGTCTCCATATATGGGCAACTGACATTGAAATAAGAAAATTCCATCCATATATAGAACAATAGATGATCTCATATATGAACTGATATATACAATATATTAGCATATATGGTGTCATACGTTTCCATATATGTCAGATATGTTCGTATATGATTTATATATGCTCATATATGCAACCATATATGTCAACATATCTTCTTTCGAAATTTGTATTATTAAAAGCGTCGAACTTCCCTATAAAAATGTATAATAACCAAAGCAAGCGAAAATATGCTCTAAAAAAATTATTTTTAGCTCATAAAAAATGCACTAAAAACGGAAAATTTGCTCTTAAAACATACATTTTCTTAAGAATTCGGTTCATTACCCTAGTGTATCATAGATTCTATGAAAAGTTTCAATGGTCTAGTTCCAGTGACAATTTTCATTAAAGCTATGAAGAAATTCATTACCGATGTGAAGATAATTCTGTCAGTGTACATTCATACAATATTACGAACTAAAATCAAAGAACGCAATTCATACTATTTATGAATAAAATGTGTTCTGTGTACATAAAGTAAACAAATTGAACTTTGCGCTGTATTCTGGACTTTATAACATCGCAAGTAAAGCTTTATTCACAAAATATGTTATATGCTCCGAATTTCCTACACTTAGAAAATTATGTAGTCAGAATCAACTGAAAATGCCAGTTAAAATAACTACGTTTGCATTTGAAAAGGTGTACACTATATTTGCATTTAAATCTACTGCAATGTGTAGTTATTTTTAACTGTTAATAATTAACTGTAGCATGTAGTAAAAACAAATTCAAATGCAGTTAAAACAACATTACCAGCATTTATTTTAATTGCCAACCGAAAAGGGAATAAAATATTGAATATCGCTAAAACGGTACAGTCTTAAAACAAGAAATTTAAATTTGCAAAAATGTCTTAAATTTCCGAAATCAGTGTTGAATACCCAAAAAATATTTGTTATTGAAACATAAAATTGTTCCATAACTACAAACTAAATAAAATAAAAAAATCGCTAAAGTATGCTGTTAAAATATGCTTTTGTTCTAAAAAGTACTATGCTCAAATATAATGTCGTATTATACTTATTTTATACTTATTTTAATGTAGTATTTTTGGCATATCTGATGGGATAATAAATATAATGTTTGTGCTGCCACAAATACATAATATATATGTTATTTTCAATTTATAACGAGCTTTCAACCTCCGTATATTTACAAAAATAAAGCAAATCAAACATATTAGCTAGGTTGATACTAGTATTTCGATATGGCTAAAGATCTCATTAGAACCCGAAGTTTTAGAAAAGCTAGAGCCTCCATAATAGGCAGAACTTAAACAAAAAAACCTATTAATTACTAATTTTGCTCCATTCCTGTCTTCTTAGTAATTAAGCACGTGGTTAGGTCTTTTCCTAACAATCATCATGACGTTATTAAACTTTGAAGACCAAAAATGTTCTATTTATATAAAAAAATTTTAGTGTGTACTCTGGCTCAAGTAATATTTTTAACAGTTATATTAGTTTTTTGTTTTTATATGCATCGAGATTATTTTTATGTTATTTTCAATTTATAACGAGCTTTCAACCTCCGTATATTTACAAAAATAAAGCAAATCAAACATATTAGCTAGGTTGATACTAGTATTTCGATTTGGCTAAAGATCTCATCAGAACCCGAAGTTTTAGAAAAGCTAGAGCCTCCATAATAGGCAGAACTTTAACAAAAAAACCTATTAATCATCAATTTATATATGTTTTGCCATTTGAAACTACTTTTTGTAACTTTGTAACGCAATGAGGTCTTTTGAAATTTTTATTAAAACAGTTTTTTAAAATACATTTTTTTTAAATGACAAAAATGTAAAATGTATGAACGTATATGGATGACCATATAAAATAATATATGAACATATATGACCATAATTGTACATTTATTGAGATGTTGGTTAATTTTTGTTGTCATATAAAAAATATTTTTGATTATATATGAACTTTTTTGACCGGGTATTTATGTCAGCGCAAACATTCTCTTTATAGTCGCAATGAAATATTGGCCGATAAAAAAATTTCCAAATTTATATTGTTATTTTTTTCTAATAAAACTTCAATTTGTTAATAATGCCTTAGAAAAACCATTAAAATGCAAAAATTTAAGTTAAACAACTAGGAAATCACCAACAGCGAAGCCAATTTGACGGGTTTTGCGCTAGATTTTATGTTTTGGTACTCCTCAAAACTAGCATTATTTTCTGTTAGCTCTTTTTCATTCTGACTAAATTTGTCATCTAGCCCTTTTTAGCACTTATATTATTAAGTTTTTCAACTAGCTAATACGATTAAAAAGACTAAGGTCGCTTACAAGCACTTTATTGCACAAACAGACTTTAATTTTATATTCTCATTTCTGTAAAAAATAAATGAAAACGAATTGAATTTGTTTTACCAAAATTTTGAGTAAAAGTAGGTTTTGTGAATTTAAAATCACAAAAATGTATATAAAACAAGCATCTTTTCGCGATAAAATTCACCATTTTATTGATGCGAAGAAATTAACAAAAATTAAATACATTTAAGAAAAAATAAATTACAAAAAAAAAAATATTGAAATATGTTGCACTGAACGGGACTTGAACCCGGGTTATCTGACTCCAACACGCAAACGCAATACACCACGCCACAACCGTAACGATGAAACTGCAGCCTGAGAAAAACAGAAATAAGTTTCATCAATTTCGTCCAATGTAACAATTTCATCAATATTTATGAAACATTTAATAAACAGCAAGAATTATATTTTTTGTGGGATCCCAGGATCCCAGGAATTTCGAAAAATATAATTTTAAAAATAATTTTATTGGGAACCAATAACAATTTAAACATTATTCACAAATTTTTTTAAGTATTTAACAGAAAACTATAAGCTAAATTTCAGCATTTTGCTGTTCCACAAATTCGGCTTCTCCTTGTTTTCGCACATAGAATTTTTAAAAATAAAAATTTTGAAAATAGCCGAAATTCTAGTTACTACTTATATCTATTAACAAAATATTGAATTACGAGAATAATAAAACAACCCATGTATCATTAAATGAAATGTATTTAAGGGTGTATACGGGTTAATGCAAATACCGAGAGGGAATCCAAATATTTGGCACAGTTGAATTTAATCAACTCCACTTCTTTTGTATGTACACACAGAGAAATAAAGTGCCAACTGAATTGAAAAGTGTATTTTAATGGTAACAACTTATAAATTCAGTTAGTATAACGATATTTACATTTGATTTCTGAATATGTTGTGTGTTGCAACTAAAATGCAGTTGAATTAACCGAACTTTGTTGTAAAACCTGACGTTCAATTGTATCAACCGAATTGGAGACGTATTAACTAAATTTCAGTTGGCAAATAGCTACATTTTTCTCTGTGTGTATTTATGATTATTTATCATTGAAAAATATTTTAAAACTACAATCTCCTTGAATTAATTGCTATTTGTCTATCCTTCAACACACTGTGCGGCGCAGTAAAATACCTCCAATACGGCGACTACAATTTTCTATGCTCGAAAAATTTAAAGTTTATTACTACAAGAGTGCTTTTTTAAACATAAACAAAAACACCGTGTTTTCACAATACTGTGAATTTGAAAAATTTCACGTTTTGATTTCGTCACTAATTCCAGAACATAAACGATAAATTGTACCACAGAGGTCGAAGAAGTGCAATTGTACTTTGAAGGTTTAAATAGTACCATGTTACCAACATTATCATCCCTGTTGGAATAACGAACACAAACCCAGGTAATATGATCTAAAGATCACTAACAGCAATGAATACACACAATATTCACTCAGCACTAAAATACAGCATTAGTCAAATCAGACTATACAGGCAGCGTGGCCGAGTGGTCTAAGGCGCTGGTTTTAGGCACCAGTCCGAAAGGGCGTGGGTTCGAATCCCACCGCTGTCACATTTTTTTTAAATTTTTAGTTAAATATTTTTTTTAATTCCTAATTTAATGATGTTTTTTTTTTTGTTTATAAGAACAAACCAAACAACCCTTTTTTACAATTCATCCAATTTGTTTTAACGACCTAGTTACACAATTCTAAAAGTTAACAAAAAAAAAACTAAAAATGTTTTTTATTTTGTTTGAGATAATTGTATTATTAGTGAAATGTGATACTTTTTCTTTTTAATAAATGGCATTGAATTTACAATTTTTTGTATTTGCTTTTTGAAGTATCATACCAGTTTGTATTTTATTTTTAAATGTCCAAAGGACAATCAACAACAAACAATTCAAACATCCCAGGTAGAAAATACAATCTTTAAAACGTTTTTAAAAGCATTTTTCATGATGGTACAAGCGTTTTCAGAACATACCAAATTACAAATTTAAAGCGTTTTGAGAATGTGCAAAATGATAACCCAAATTTACGGTCTGAGGATGGTATTTTATAACGTTCTCAAAACATTGCAAAACAAAATTTTTGAAATGCTTTTGCAATCTTTAAATAAGTATTTGCAGAACATTTTGGCTTACAGTTATTAAGCGTTATGAAAACGACCCAAATGATAACCGCTTTGAGGGTTGTAATTTTGAACATTGTCAAAACGCTCGAAAGAAAATTTGATTGAAAATAGATTGTTTTGAGCAGTTTCTGTACTTAGCAGTCGCCAACCAGCGGCTTGTCTGTGTCAAAATTTTGGATGGTGTTTCAGTTTCAAACTGATGTAATAAAAAATCTGTAGAAAATAAATGTTGTAAAAAAATACTTTTTTCACAAGTTATGTACTTATTACCCTTTAATTCTTCATATACTTGGGTTGAACTGAAATTTTTTTTGCCTACACCCTTATTTGGCTTTCCGCATCCACTAAACTGTTGTTGCAACTCGTTTGACATTATAACAGAGAGAACAGCTGCAATCGCAAAAAAAAAGTATTTCTAAAGTACTATTGGCAAATGTTAGAAAAACGCTTTAACTCAATAGTTTTACATTGGTTTTATTTTATAAACCGTTGTAAATTTTGTACGATAAGAACTTCTTAAGTACATTTTACAAACGTTGGAAAAACGCTTTGAACCAATGTTTTTACAGTGTTTTTATTTCACAAATATTTGTAAGTTTTGTATAAAAAGTATTCCTAAAATACTTTGTCCGAACGTTCGAATAGCAATCCAAAATAATGTTTTTTAAATGCTTTTTTTTTCGTAGTATTTGCAATTATCGCTTTGGAAACGCTTTTATTTTAGTACCATCAAAAACAAACGTTTTGAAAACTCTTCGTTTTTTGTACCATCCCAAATTTCTACCTGGGATGTTTTATTTGAATGAAATCATTCATAGAAAAGATTTTAATGATTTCCAAGAAATATTGTTATGAAACTTTTCAAAGCCACACACATTTTAACTTTTGTCTAAAGAAACAACATTTGATATTTTTGATTTGTAAAGGAAATGCACAGACAATTTAAAAGCAAAAGAACTTCAACATAAGGGTTTATTGCCCTAAGGAAAGGAAGAACTCTTTTAAGGGTTTGGTAATTTGTTTTAGAAATATTTTCTATACCGGCCAGTTTTCGTTTAAAAACCACAAAAACGCGGTTAATTATTACATTTGTAATGTTATACATTTGCTTTGTAAAATAAAGTAGATTTCCTTCGTTTCAACTTCCTTTTTTAAAATTCTCTTTAATCTTTTTAACAAATCAACAATTATCACCATAGGACAGGGGTGGCAAGATTTTTTATGTTGCGTGCCACAAAACAGAAAATTTTTTTTTTTTGCAAAAAAAATATGCCGCGTGCCATCTTAAGATTATTTGTCTTTTGAAAGCACTTTTTTATTGCAGACTGTTTTTCACTTTTGTTCAATTTTCTAACACCTTTTCACTTCTTTGATTTTTTTTCCTTGAAGCATTGGAACTTCTTTAAATCCAAAATGACAAGAAATTTGTGCAGAATCGTAGTGGAATTCTAAAAATACACAATTCTTCGTTGTTTTTTATTAGAAATTAACAATAATTTTTAAGATTTATCAATAATCTGAACACCAATCCATAATTTCTGAAATACAAAAATTGTATTTCAGAAATAATGGATTGAACGACGACGCGTTGCACGTGTGTCATAGTCTAGCCAGCCCTGCCATAGGGTGTGTCTTTCGATTTTACACTTTCTTTCGAAAGAGATCAACATGTTTCCGTTTAGTAGTTTGTGATGAAGGTCGTGGTAATTTAAAATTATTGTTTAATGTTGTTTTTTGTAATCAAATGCTTAAAAGAAGGGTTAAATTGAAGTTGAAATGTCAGCAACAGATAGTGAAATTGGAACAGGGACAATTTAAAGGTGTAAACAGATATTTTTGATGTACTTCGTTATTTAATTACACTCTTTAACAAATTTTTAACCTGCGACTATTTTATTATGTATACTAAGGATATTATGTAGGTACAGACAGACGACAGCAACACGAAGAAAAAAAAACAAATGAAATTTCATTTGAAGAAAAAAACGACTAACATTTCATCAAATTCAACTAACATTTGCCATTTGTTTTTACTGTTCAAAACATTACTAACAATTGTAGTAAAAATGGACAACATATGTCAGTAAAAAATAAAAAAACATTTATTTTTTTAAATAACAAAAAAAACGACTGCAAAAAATGGATTGCAAAATCATAAAACAGTTATTTGATGGGGTTTGTTTTTTAAATGAACTACAAGGTTAGTAAAAAATTAAATTTGTTCTACAAATGACTGACATTTACATTAAAATAAAGAAGAAACTGTATTACAACCCAAACAACTACATATTTTTAAAGCAGAAGTTCCCTCTCTGAGTGTATTTAGGCCTCCTGAAACCGAAAATCCCCTTCCAGAGTAGTTTTTGAACTATATCTCTATTTTGACTATATCTTGATTTACTATTTAATGTGCAATATATATTTTCAACACTGTTTTTAAATCGGTTTAGTAGTTTTTTAGCTATATTTTTTCAACAAAATATTAAAATTTCGAAAAAAATATAAAGCTATTTGTCTTCCAATGAAAAATATATGGGGAACTTCAAAAATTTTCAATACTTTGAGGTCAAATATTTTTTAAATAGCTTGAGTTGTAAATCGAGTTTTGACTGTAGTTCCTAAGATATACTTTTTATATTTCAAAACTGTTAAGGAATAGAATAATATGGACACCAAATTTGGATGCAGTAGACAAAAATCTGTAAACGACACTTTTTATACATCGAATCTAACAAAAATTGTTTAAAATTCTATACGAACAAAAAATAAAAAAAAAACTGAACAAAAACTTCCTCTATTTTATCTTTGATGACCAATGGGTCCTGCAGGAAAGATAATGAATCAATTCCAAAGGTCATAGTGTTTCTTGAAACTTGAAGTATTGTACCATGTCCAACCGAAAGTTTAATACCCTATGTCCAATAGTATTCGAGAAAATATGTACCAAAAATTATGAAAAAAATATTTAAATTTTTTAACTTTGGGGTCACCCTATTCGGGTCTGAGACCATATTGGGACCATGTCCAACCGAAAGTTTATTACCCTATGTCCAATAGTATTCGAGAAAATATGTACCAAAAATTATGAAAAAATATTTAAATTTTTTAACTTTAGGGTCACCCTATTCGGGTCTGAGACCATATTGGTTCAAGATGTTGGTATGATCGGAAGGCTACATCTATTCTTTATGTTTTCAAACTCGGAAAAGGCGGTTAGAAAGTGTAGCTAGTACGACAAAAACTAAAAATAGGACTTATGTATATCACAAATTCGTCGTCAAAAGGTTAAGAGCCCAATTTAATTTTAACGTAAAGCAAAGTTTTATTTTATATGCTTAGCAATCAAAATTTTTATGTCAAACTAAAATTTTTGGACTTTGACATTTAAAATTATGATGTCCATTTCAGCTAATTTCAATAGATATTTTCAATGAAACGTTTCGAGTTGATATTTAAATTTTAAGAACGATGTTACGGATTTCAAAACAAAAACGTCACGTTTTCGCAACTTAAAATAAATTAATATATTTTTACTTGGGGTTTAGGTTATTGTCACTACTAAACTAGTGACATGATCAAGTTTTGTGTTTAAAATTATTCATTGTGGTGTTTCTCGATAATATAATTAAAAACTATATCCCTTTAATCCGATTATCGAACTTTTGACATTTGCCAAAAAGTTTAGCCTTTAGCAGTGAAACTTGTTGGTATTTATTAAAGGAATCGGGGCTGCCTAACGAATAAGAGGTTTTGTTGGATGTGTGAAATTGTTGGTATAATAAATAAAAATTAATGTATTTAAATTTAAAAACTAAATTTACTGGCTAGCATAGAAAATTAATGCATTTGCTGCAAAAAATGTACCATTTGGGCCAAATCCGCAAATTCAATAGTCTTATAAAAAAAACTTTTAATAGCAATAGAAACCAAATCAAAACATTTTTTAATGTTTAATGGTCCGTGTTGTTTGTTGTATATGACTAATCGCTTTGTTGTATATGACTTTTGCTTGATTAATATGACTAAGCCCCAAAAATGGCTTACGACCAGTACAATGGGGGAAAATTTATTTTAAAACAAATGTTTGACCAGATAAATGCTCAAATTTACAACAATTTGACCAATTACACTCAAAGTTTACGGGGTTTTAAATTAATATTAAAAAATTCTTAACAAAACTTTCAAAAATTAGCCGGGTGCAAAAGTGTAATAAATATTTGTCTTAAAATATAAAAATGGCATTATTTTCTTTGTTATATTCAGACTTGGGAATTAATCATTACATTACATTTTTTACATTTAATTACAAATTACATGTAATTAAAATGAAGACAATTTTATAATACAAAAAAAAAATGGAATTGTAATTACAAAAACTTCAATTCCAAATTACATGAAATTATAATTAAAAACTTCAATTACAATTATATGTAATTGAAAAAAGAAGTAATTGGTTTTGGGAAGTAATAATAAGAACAAAGTAATTATTACATTAAAAAGGAATTAATTTCAAAAATGTATTCAATTACAATAATTATCAATTACATATAATAACAACATTCAATAATACAAATAAAAATAATAATTGGGTTGTTCACAAAGGGTGTGCTAAATCTTGTATGTGTTGCATTGTCTTATTGAAAATAGAGATGGTAAAATTTTATTTTAAAATATGCAATAATAGATATTTTGTAGTAATAGATAATTTGTAGTAACTACACTCTAAGGTTGTTACTCGAATAAAAATCATTCGATTAATTGAACGAATAAATTCAAATTTCAATTAAAAAATCATGATTTTCGAATAACGAATAATACGAATAAATTTTAACAAATAATCGAATACAACGAATAATTTTAATATCACCTTTTTTGTTAAATTTTTCGGAAAATAACCAATTTTAGCTATATCGAACTAAAAAATAGATATGTTATAAAAAAAAATTTAACAATCTTCCAATAAATTGCTAAATATTTCAAACTTTTTTAAACCTTTTTTAAAAATAACCGCAAAATATCAAATTGTTTTGTGCTCGAATGTTTTAAGACGAAATTTATTAAATTTATTAAAAATAAAAAAAAATTTATAAAATTTATTAAAAAACTGTTAAAAAAATTGAATAAAAAAATTTCAAAAATAATAAAATTTTAAAGAAAAACGAAAAAACGAAAAAAAATGTTTTAAAAATTATGTAGTACCTCAGGGATCAGTAATTGGGCCCATTTTGTTTATGATGTACCTGAATGATTTTGTTAATATTTTTGATAATAACTCAATTGAGAAATTTTTAGATGTGTTGAAAGCCAACATTGATTTTTTTCTTAGCTAAATCAGTCTTGCGGGAGAATGGGTTGAACGTTAATCCCGGTAAAACTCGGCAATGTGTTTTGCTTTAGATTCAAATGACTTAAATATATCGTTGGATAATGTGGGGCTAAATTTCGTTTCTGAAATGAAATGTTTAGGCGTTTTTATAGATAATAATTTGAGTTTTGCAAAACATATTGATCATTTATGTTCCCGAGTTAATAGTACCATTAGATTTATATTTGCCTCTTCGCGTGAGGAAGCATGTTGTCAGTTCACTGCTCATGTCGCAGATTATTTATGCTATGGAAGTATTTTCAGGTACCAACAGCGTTGTTCTAAGAAGGCTGCATTTTACTTTTTACCTTATTATTAGATATGTTTATAAACTGAGGTTAAGGGATCATGTGCTCCCTTTGTAATGGACTTTGTTGGGTTTTCTTTTGAGAATTTTATTAAATTGAGAATTTTGTAACTTTTTCGAAATGTCGTTATGCGAAATTGTCCCGAGTACATTAGGGATGATTTTAGATTTTCTAGATCAAGTAGAAACCCTCAGATAATATGTCACCGTATATCCTCATCTATATATGAAAGATCTTTTCATGTACGTATTACTAGGGGTGTGGAATATCCTTCCCATAGATTTACAATTATTTGCATTCACAGATACCACCTTTAAGCGTAAACTTATACAACATTTTGATGCTCTTTAATTGATTAATTTAAAAATGTTTGCCGGAAGACGTGTTTCACTAGTTCCAAACATATATATATTTACAGGCAAACATAATTATATTTGCAAGCAAACATGTTGTATTAGAAACATGGGAAACGGAAACGGTGTTTTTCAAACAAAAGTATATTACCAGCATTTATATTTCGAGCAGGGCGTTTTTTTAAGTGTGTATGAAATTAATTGTTTATTAAATATTTTTGATATTGATGCCAAAATTCATAAAATTTGATGATGATATTGCAAAAAAACTTTTATTATCTATGTATTTTTAAAATTATTTTTATTTGTTCGATTAATCGAATAACTCTTTGTCGTTCAATGAAAAACTGTGCAACCGTTTATTCGATCGAAATAAAAATCCGAATAATTGACAACTTGTGAGGCCATGCGAATATTTAATTTTTCTTTACTGTATTTTACTTTAGAATTTTTGAAATCAAAACAATCTATTGTGTTTTGAATTTATAGTTGAAAATTTTTGAAAAATTGTTTAAACGAAGTTGAATTTTTTATAATACATACAAACTGTGAAGAGAAAGAAAATATAAATTTTAATAAAAAAAGAAACAAAAATTACGTATATTTGTTCAGCGGTAATTTTAATAAATATAATATCACTAATAAATTGAATGGGTGCTGGTCAGCTAATGGTTTCAGCGTTTTAATAAAATCTTGAAAAGGTAATATAATGGTAGTTTAACTGACGAATTCAAGATAAAAGAATTTAACGAGATTTATACTTTTACAGCAAATTTTGAGTATCTGATAATTAATTATATGCTGATTTTGGTTGTGCTTAAGAAGTAAATTATTGATACTCCTTAGAAAATTTGTGAAGCGAAAATTGAGAACATATATACTACGGTTCTTTTAAGATGTTTACAATCTGATAATTAATTACTATCATTAAAATTCTGCAATTTCATTATAATCGAATTTAATCAACGTACACGTGATCAATATTGGTGTTGGATCGAAAATTTGACATCGTCCATTAAAAAAAAAAAAAAATTTTGTGAAGTCTGAAACTATACAAAGTTCATCGTTAAATTTTGACAAACATCAGTCTAGTAAAATTAAATTTTGTTAATAACTGGCAAATCGATTTAACTTATTACAAATATCAACTAGTCGTGCACTTTTATTTATAGCCTGTTTCATTCACACTTTTACCACACAAAATTTTACTCTACTTACACTAACACAATATACTGTACTTTTGCTATACATTCCTACACTTAAAATACAAGCCATGATTTACTTTAAATTTAGAGTTATTTATTGAATACAGAAAATTAAATTTGGCCAAAGCTCCGATAACCCAAGACTACAGGCCTATATATAATATTTTCTTTTAATTTGAAATATTTAAAAATACAATTAATACTTTGCTCTAGATAATAGAATATTTTATTAATTATTAAATAATTATAGGTTGCACATTTTTTTATTTTTTTTTTATATTACACTCTAATATTTTAGTAAATTTTTTTTATAATGTAAAAGAATTTCAGTTTAAGTTAAATTTGTTTCTTTTCTTGTTCACTTTATAATTTATTGAAATAATACATTGACTTAGTTATGGAATATTAAATTTTCATTATTTCGCAAAAGATTTAGGTAATTGTAGTTGGGATTGTTATGGGCTATCTAGAGAAAGTGTATACGATAGCAAAGGCATGGGAGGGCATAGAATAGGGAAGGTTAACTAACATCTTCAATCCTTTTCCACTTTAATTACTCCACTGTCTTTTCTTCTCATTTAATATTTTTATTTTTTTTATCTGGTGATCGTTTCTAGGTTAAGCTACCTTTATTTATTTATTGTTTTTTGACTCTTAAAATATCTCCAAGGAGACAAGAACACCATCCCAATGTCCCTGAGCACGGCCGGTTTATAAAGGTAGCACAGTCTCCCGAGAGGTATTGGCTGAAAAATAAGTAGAGTCGTCACAAACTCTACTACACGCAGAAAATAAAATGGTTGGAGTTCCATTGCAGCCAAAAAAATGTAATCATAATTCAATCATTTTAATTGTAAGTCCTTAAAATTCATCATCAGAATAACTAAACTATATTCTGAATATAAATTATATAAAATTAATGAAAACACAGTCACAGTATTCAACATGTTTTTTAAAATCAATATTGTAAAAATATTGGCTGTTTTTTTAATCAAATGGATTTAATAAATCCTAAACTCGTATCGAATTAAGAGGTTTGCGTCAAAAATTAACAATGGCTTGTGTAAAAAATTAGCATTTTTCTGACAGCGACGTCTATCTTTTGGGTTTTTTTAGAAATCGAAAACGTATTTATTATATCCATAAAATTTCTTGGATTTAATAAATCCATTTCGGATTTACTTTAATTTAAGTCCTGTATTTACATTTTGATAAAATTTACACTATTTCTTTTACATTATGTTAGCGAATATGATGTAATTTCAGAAAAAAATACAATTCCCTTTTGTTTAGATAAAAAAACTTTTTTTTTTAATGAAACACAATAAATGGAAAAATAAGCAAATTGATTAAAAAAAAACATCTTTTATCTTTTACATTACTTTTAATGCCAACAACCATCAACTTATCGGAGATTTTGTCAATTGAATACCATGCAGTTAACATCGAATATTAGTTTCGCCTTCAAAAAACAAAAAAAAAAAACAATCACTCTATCTAAAATATTAGGTCGTCGTTTTGAGGCCAGTTCGCTGCATAAGATTTTTTTTATTAATAAAGTAAATTTTGTGTAACGCATGTGATTCTATTTATAGAATATTACAATCCATAAACATAACATATTTAATTGTTATACAGAAAAAAATATTTCCCTGCTTTTTTCAATTAAAACGGTTGTTTGAAAATTTTAAAAGCCGTTAATTAAAAATTAATTGAATCAATTAAATATTTGCTCAAATTCGGCACCTGTTTGACATTTTTTTTATATTATCGCTCAAAAGCAAACATTAACACATTGTTGCTGTTTTTGTAATATTTATGTAGTTGCTTTTTATAAATGTTTATGTTTAGTGGAATTAGTAATAAATATTTTAAATTCATTTTAATTAGATTAGTTATTAATTCTTACATATTAGGTTTAATACATTATTAAGTTTAATCATTTTTTAGATCTGAATAGTTATTTATTTCAAAACATTATCATAAATTTGATAATGTAATTTTAAAAGTTTAATTTTGTTTATAAAAATTTAAAATTTTTTTTAATCAGAAGAAAATGCAAAAATAAATTAAAACTTATTTCAAATAAAAAAAAAATACTCTGATTTCAACAAAATGGCGAATTTCTGCAAAGAAAAAATTACGCTTCAATAGAAAGAAAAAAGCTAATATCTGTGTGAATTTGTTCACGTAAGTATAAATACAAATGCTAACTAAACGAGAATTACATGCCTCTTTAAATTCAACGTTTAAAATTGCAAGCTATAAAAAACATTTGGTATGGCAGCAACACTTTATCAAATTGTTTTTTGCTTTTTGAGAAGGTATACAATATTGATCAGTTTTTAATAAAATGAGTTATTATTTAATAGAAAAATAATTCAATTAAAGAACTATGAATTTCTAATTGAATTAGCAATTTTCGTTGTTAGTGGAATTCCAGCAATTAAAGTTATTGAATCGGTGGTTTACGTGCTTGAAATAAGTTTTTATTTTTTGTGTGTATTGTAGCATAAATAAGACTTTTTGTTGAAATTTGAGTTTTATATTAAAAAAAAATTTTAATTTATTTTTAGAATAATTTGGTTAAAAAAAAATGATTACAATTTATTAAAGAAATTTTAATTTTTTTCATTTTTTACCTTAACATTATCAATTTGCTCTATAATAACTGAATATTTAGATTTAAAGTACTGAAACTAAATTCTTTAACTTATGAAAGGAATAAACTAAATGAGAATTTAAAAAAATCTATTTAAAATTAATTCAAAAAATGTATTACTAATACATAAATATTATTAAAAACAATACATACATAAATATTGCAAAAAACAAAAGCAATATGTCGATGTTATGTTTTTTTTTATATAAAATGCTTTTAAACGATTATATAAAAGAATGTGAAGCACGTTACGAATTCGATCAATTATTTAATTGAATCAATTAATTTTAATTGACAGCTTTTAAAATTATCAACAAATCGTTTTATTTGAAAAAAGTTGGAAATATTTTTTTGTGTGTAAACATTTGGTTAGAATACAATCATTCACAAATATTTATATTAGATATATAGTATAATTTAAAATACCATAGAATTCATCTTCTAATTGGGTAAAAAATATAAAATATATATGTAGTATATAATTAAAAAAAAATAAAATAAACCCAAGAGAACAAAAAATAGACAATATTTGGAGGAAGTAATAAAAATGAAAGCTTAAACCTAAACAAATCTTAGTTTATATTCGGCAGCGGTAGAAAAAACATCTAAAAAATAAAAATTAACCGCAAAAATTGATTGTTTTAAATAAATATATTAAAAATAAATATTCTCACAAAATTATAATAACAAAAAAAAAAAAAAAAACAAAAAAACATGACAACACAACAACTAATTTTAATCAAATTTGTGCTCATCTTAAGTTTATTTTTACACGATATTAAAGCTTTTACCTATGGAGGTATGTGAGTTATATAAAGCATGGACACGGTAAAATTTTTACAAAGTTAAACGTCGATTACGTGACTTGAAAAACAATTTTAAACTTTTTGAAGTTCAATTTTAGTTCCTAAAAAATGAACGTGTCAAATCTATCAAAAGAGGAAAAAATATAAAAAATAAGTTTTGGACAGTTTTTTGCTAAAATAAATTTGTTATAAGATAATAAATTTGTTATAAATAAATTAAAGTGGATTATTGTTTTTTCCAAAAAAAAAAGAAAAAAAAAACTGGTCGGAAAAGTGTACAGTGCCCGACAAAGTTTTGACACAGTTAGTTCTTTTCATATAATCCCTCTTTCTATGAAACGAAAACGCAAAATTGTTTGGGAAACTCATTTCATTATATATTTTACAAGTGGTTTAAATAGTATGTCAATGTTTAATTGAATAAAACGTCTGTGATTGCATACATATTTACAAATAAGTAAAAAACTAATATATTTCGTAGACAAAAAGTTTTCGCACACTAATATTCATCCTTCGGTTAGAAGTAAATTAATTGCTAATTTGGTATTTTTTATTCTCGTATTTGTATCATAAAAGTCGTGGACCATTGACCCAACAATAGATTTTGGTAAATTTAGCCCAATCACTCAAAAAATATATTTTTATTAAATTTGTATTGCCAATATTGAGTTTTCAGAGCGTCGTTTCTAATTTCATCCTTAAATGTTAGATTTAATGAAAGGCTGCGTCTTGCGGAATCATCAAAAATGTGTGTTTCGCAGCAAAGTGTCTAAATTTCAGATGGTGACAAACAAACAACGATAGTTCTGAGCTGTGTTTTTATGTAAACATTAATTCTCCTGAGGATGGCATTCCACGAATGTTGAAATATTGAGAAATAAATACATTTTTATATTGGTAGCGATTCCTATTCTCACTTTCACCATTCACCTCAGTTTTCGAACCTCATTAACACACGGGAAATAATGAGATTCAAAAATTGAGGTGAATGGTGAAAGTGAGAATAGGAATCGCTACCATTAACTACAACAGGCCTAGAGCTCGAACATTTTTGTTTAATTAAATTTTTATATTTTAAGTGGATTCAGTGGAATTCATGCCTTTTAAAAATAAAAAATTTATTGTATTCTACACATTTCTATTTCTTTTATATTTTCTTTATATTCTATTTCTATTCATTAAATTTAAAAAATATTTTTTCCGTTATTTAATCCACATTACGCAGCTTTTGACTCCAATTTTCTAAAATGGTTCAATTTGTTAACATAATACACTATGAGTGCCAACTTTAAACTCTTGTAACAGATGAAAGATACCATCCTAATATTTTTAAAATTATTTTTCTTGAATTATAGGAATCTGGGATCTCCAAAACCATCTAGAAGATTTGGATTTTGCTGACGATATTTGTCTCATATCGCACAAGTTTAACGATATGCAGAGCAAAATAAATGATTTGGTTGCGTTGGCAGATAGAGTTGGACTGGAAGTAAATTTTTCAAAAACACATGCAATGCGTATAAATAACACTACTGACAATCACTTTGTAGTACAAGAGCAACGCATAAAATATGTTAAATCCTTCTGTTATCTAGGATGCATGATGTCGATAGATGGAGGAGTGGAAGAAGACGTGTCACACAGGCTAAACAAGGCAAGGTCAGCTTTTGGTCGGTTAAATAAAACTTGGAGATCCCCTCAAATCTCGAGAAATACAAAGATCCGCATTTTCAATGCCTGTGTGAAATCCACACTACTCTATGGAAGTGAAACGTGGCTAATGACGAATACTATAGCGAAAAAATTGCAAGTTTTCATAAACAAATGTTTGCGCATAATATGTTGCATCTTTTGGCCTAACGTTATCACCAACATTGAACTATGGCGACTAACAAATGAAGAGCCCATAATACGCCAAATTGCAAGACGAAAATGGAAATGGATAGGCCACACATTGCGAAGACCAACTGGCAGCATCACAAGGACTGCATTGGAATGGAATCCCCAGGGTAGCCGACGCTCAGGCCGCCCTAAGAATACCTGGCGTAGAACAGTCCTACAAGAGCTTAATATCCAAAACAAATCGTTTGACGAAATTAAAGTTGTATGTAATGATAGAATAAGTTGGAATTTTCTTGTAAAAGCCCTATGTTCCCAAGTGGAATGAATAAAGGAAAAAAAAAAAAAAAAAAATAGGAAATACTAAAAACCGTGTAATGGATTTCCATAAAAAAAAATTACTTCTTTCAGACTTTAAAATGCTGTGGTGGACCAAAATTACTCTACAAAAATTTTAGTAGTTTTCTTTCCTTAATATACTTCACATTGCGCAACTTTTGACATAAATTTTGAGAAACAATTAGAAACTGTTTTTTAGACAAAATCCACTACGATCGCAAAATTCAAACGCTGGTAGGAGATGGAAATTCCATGAGATGACCTCCAAAAAATATTTTTTATTCTTCCCGTAATTCGCTCTTAAATACGCGTAGTTTGAGACCTAACGTGAACAAATTCATAATTCGGGACATCCTAATGTACACGAAGTAATAAAGCATTTTTTTGATGTAAATAACTATACCAAAACTTATGTCGGGCACTGTATATTGAAAATTTGTGATAAGAAACATAACGAGTTTCACCTAAAAATCCTTGTCTTCGAAAGAGAAAGTGTCAAAAAATTTAATTTTCTATTCTGAATGTAAATAAAAAATTATTATACAAAAGATAATTCAGAACATATTTCGTAATAAATGACTTAAATCAAAGCAAACTCTACACAATCCATCCAGGCAGTAAGCGTGAAATTTGAAAGGCGAAATTTCACGGCATATCCTAGCAAAACTTTGGTAATGGGTGTGATAAAGTAATGCATTACCTTGTAATGTGTACTCCTTACCTGTATCATTATTTTCCAACAAGAAGTAATGAGTGACTAATAGTTGGTTACATAATGCATTATATTGTAATGTACACTCCTTTCATTTAAAAACCTAAAGTAATGAGTTACCGATAATTGAACAGTCATGGATTACCTTGTAATGATACCTCATTACATTTTACATTACTCCAAAACATAGAATAATGACTTACCGATCATTATTAATATATATTAATATATAATTATTAATATATATTTTTGAAAATCTATTTATAGACACATTACTTTGTGATTTTTTGTAAGCATGACGGTAAGGTGTATATTTTTGATATCACGAACGAAAACACGAAGCACAACAACTCATTTACATTTTAAGCAATACAATATTATATGTATCAAAAGTTCAGTTGGTAGAGTTCTTGAATAACTAATTGTTAAATACAAGAGACCCCAGGTTCGAATCCCAGCATGACCACGATATTTATTTATATTAAACAAAAATATTTGTAAAAAAAGTTTTTTATGCATTTTTTTATGAAACTCTATTTATAGACACATTACTTTTTCCCACCATGTAACCATATAAGTAGTTACTTTACCGCCTACAAGGTAATGAGTCCACCCATTACATTTAGGCTCATAGCCTGTAAAATTCATAAGTGAATTAAGGTGTAATGTAATGCGTGGCGATACATTACTTTATCCATTATTTGGTAATGTATGGTTTTGCTGGGATTGCTTAAAATCAAAATTATTTTTGGTTGTATTAAATCTTGAGACTACAATGTTTAAATTAAGGTACTAAATTTAATTTTAACATTGTTAGATAAGAAGTTATAATAAAATTTAAATGTAAAAGTTTTATCGTGTCCATGCTTTATGTGACTAAATCTAAAGATTTGAAGAAATAGAGAGAGTGTATTTATTTTAAACAAATTCAAGTTCTTTGTATTCACAAGAAGATGAATTTCTTTTAATTGTTCCTTAATAATTTTCTAATTATAGCTCCTCCAAGATGCTATAATCCTAATGGTCGTGCCGGTAAATGTATCTCAATTTATGAATGTAATTCCATCTTAAATACGCTCAAAACTCGACTATCATCCGCTTTAACATTTGCTCGCAAATCCGAGTGTTCATCGAATGGTCAAGGTCGTAAACCGTTTGTTTGTTGTACTGCAGATACCGGTTTTCGCGAACGTACTGATTTTAGTGGACAACGTGTTATTTATCCAGAAGATCCGTATGATGATGATGAACAACGACGTTTTATTGATACTACTACAGTAGCACATAAAAATAATCCAGATACACGCTTTACACAGGACGAGTTATTTCCAAAACCACCAGCTTGTGGGCCTGTATTTGTGGGAAATAAAATTTATGGTGGAGAGGAAACCGAATTGGGAGAATTCCCATGGTTAGCTAATTTGGAATATATTAAAAAATGTAAGAGGAATTGTTTAGACTTAAAAGCAAACTATTTAACAGTGATTGCAAAAATTTTAAAGAAGTTTGAATATTTAAAATGAAAACGCAATTAACTGATATTTATCTGAAATTTTTAATCGAAATTGGGCTCGTAGCTGAGATTTAACGAAAAGATTTTCAAAAAAAAAGAATAAAAAATCAAATCCTGTATGTGAATTTAAGATCTTCTGATTGCCAAGCTAGCATCTAATATAGTATATCATCCATTCCAATGCAGTGCGGGAGGGTATATATGAGGCTTTCCAAGCCAACTGTCCCGGAAGGGGAAAAATATATCGTATCAATAACAAACTTACAGTATTTTTTTTTTTGAAATTGTGCATACAGAAAAATTTGTTATTTTAACCAAATTTGGCTTTGATAGAGTAGTCAAAAATTATATGGTAATTTTCAAAGTCTTAAAAAAATTTTAGTGAGGACCAAAAAAAAAAAAAAATTAATCTTAAGTACAAACAAGTCTCCAGAACTTTTCGACCGATTTTAGATAATTTTATCATAATTTTTTAGAAACCCTTTGCATCACGAGTGTTTTGGCAAATTTTTTGATTTGTTGTGACCGGTTGAAAAATTATAAAGTTAATGTAATATGGCCTCTGCCGGGAATCGAACCCACGACCTCCGCACTGATAAGCTAGCACGCTACCAAGCTAAAGAGAATTTACTTTTCTTATATAAAATTTCAAAATAAGGGGAATTTTGACTACAATTCTAACTTCAAAAAACACAAAAGTTTATTTAAATAATTTCTGACTCAGCAAATTTTTGTAAATTAAATAATTACATATTAAGGACTTTAAAAAAATAAATTTAAACAACTTTTTCTTTTAAAAAATTGTGAGATACTAAGAATTTTTCATAAAGAAAAAGTTTAGACTTTAAATATTTTTTCTTTTAAAAAATATGCAGACTGACGACAATATTTCAAAATATTAATCTTATATTTTAAAGGGGTTTCTCATATAAATACTTTAAATTAAAAAAAAAAAAAGTTTACAGCTTCCATCAAATAAATTATATTTTCTATTACATAAAAAATCGCAAGTTTTGAGAACATTTTCTTGAGTTTTGAGTTTTTCCATGGAAAAAATCAGTACAATCACTGCAACACTTAGAATACTTTGTAGGCAAAGACCACTGTAAATGTAGTTAAAAACAAATGAAATTTCAAATGAAAAACAAATGAAAGATGACGACTTACATTTCAGTAAACTCAACTTACATTACATTGTCATTTGTTTTTTACAGTCAGTTCCAAAAATGAAACACAGTTGCAGTAAAAATGAACCACATATGTAGTAAAAAATAAATAATTTATTTTTTTTTTTAATAAAAAAAAAAACATTTCTGTATAAAATGAATGCAAAATCATAATACAGTTATTTTATGCGGTATGTTTTTGAAAATGAATTACAAATGAAGTCAAAAATTAAATTTCCTCTATAAATGACTGTTTTTTCACTTAAAAATAAAGATACTGTATTACAACTCAAACAACTACAAATATTTACAGCAGAACTTTAATGAGTGAAATTATAAAAAATCAGTACATATCAGTACGCGATTCTTCATAACTACACGTGACTGAAAATCAGTACATGTTCTGTTGAAATTAGTACGAATGGTCACCCTATAAATACTATCTTTTGCATGCTACTAAATCAATTAAATTAGTAATTGATATTGATTGATTGAAAGTCGTTGTTAATATTTTCTATTCTGTATACGATGACCGAAAAAAATAATATTATTCTTGTCATTAAAATTTGAATTAATTAAAATTTTTCTTTATTTTCAGCTACTGGAGATTTAGTATCCGTTTGTGCTGGTAATATAATAAATCAGAAATATCTCATAACAGCGGCTCATTGCATTAAAGGAGAAATCGAAATAAAAATTGGAAAATTGTAAGTTTAAAAATCGAATTTAATTGCATAGAACTTTTAGAAATTTAAAAAGCTAATTACATTTTAAACGGAAATCTAATTAGATATTTTGAGTTCCCGCACAGAGAGAATTTTAATGGCCGATAAATAATGAAAATTTTCAGTAAACTAATGAAATTCTTCTTCACATTCAACGAAAAACTTCTTAGAATTAATGAAAAGCTTCATACTTTATATAAAACTAGTGGTTTAATGAAACTTCTTCATTGGGTGGATTGAAACTTTTAATAAATAAAATAATATTATTCATACAAATTTACGAAAGCTTGCATTGGTTTAATGAAAAGTTTCAATGGACGAGTTTCAGTGCAACTCCATGCTTCTATGCATTAATATCAGGCAGATAATTCTCTCAGTGTAATGTTTTTTTGTAAGACATTAATTTTATTGAAAAATATTTAGTCAAAACCTTTTTTTGTTTTTTGATATGAACTACTTATTTTGAAAGTGGTATGTGTCCATTTAAAAAAAAATAGATAATGATGGTTAAATAATACCCAATGTTTTCTATTCACTCCACAACATTTTTTTGTCAAAACTTAAAAAATCGCTGATATTTTAACGAAATTTTTGTATTAAATGTTTTTTTGGATAACACGGATATCCTCCCCACAAGACCCAGGCAAAAAAAAGTATATGTATAACACTATTTAAAAAGTTTTTATTTTGAAAGTGCACTTAGAATACTATGCAGGTAAAGACCACTGCAAATGTAGTTAAAAACAAATGAAATTTCACTTAAACAAAGGACGACTAACATTTCAGTAAATTCCACATTGTCATTTGGTTTTTAATGTTCAATAAATGAACCACAATTGTAGTTAAAATTAACCACAAATGTTAGCAAACAATAAACAAACATTTATTATTTTAATAACAGAAAGCAACTGTAAAAATGAATGTAAAATCATAAAACAGTCATTTGATGTGGTTTGTTTTCTTAAATTTAGTAAAAAATTTAATATGTTCTACAAATGACTGACATTTACATTACAAATAAAGAAACTGTATTACAACCCAAACGACTACATATTTTTAAAGCAGAAGCTCCCTAAGTGTGGCATGAGTCCATTCAATATTGAAAAAACATGGATTTTAGGAATAAATATGTAATATTTTTAAGTATAAATAAATTTAAAGTCCCCTGATGAGATACAAATATTGTACAAAAGTTGCCGTTTACAGTTTCAAAAACGTTTAAATGCAAATCCCTTTAAATCTCATTTAAAAAACAAAGGGACTTATACCACTTTAAAAATAAATACATAGTTCATATATTGAAAATTTTAAGAGAAGTTACACGAAAATTTTAAGAGAAGTTAAAATTAAATGTTTAATTGATATGATTCACATATTACAATAATGCGATCAAAGTTATTATTAAATCTTAATCAATTAAATAATTAAAAATTATTTTTATTGATACTACAATTTCATTAATAGATACAAATTCTAATAAATTTTCTACTAAATGAATAATATTTTTTATTTAAAGCCCTTATATTATTTTCTACTCTGAAGAGTATCTAAAAATCTAAAACTTTTCCTATATTTCAGAGTATCAATACGTGTAGGAGATCACAATACACAATCACCAGTAGATTGCAATAATTTTGGATGCATAGATCCATTTCAAAGATTATCTGCCGAAAAGATAATAGTGCATCAGCATTATGGTTCCTATAATGGATATCATAATCATAATGATATAGCATTGATAAGAACCGCAAAAAATATCATATTCTCTTATACAGTGGCACCCATATGTCTACCAGATGCTATACCACAAATGCCACAACTAAAATCTGGTTTGAAATTATCAGTAGCCGGCTGGGGCCATAATGGTACAAGTAAGTACATTTTTAAAACCAACCAACCAACGAAATAACTAAATAAATTGCTTTAACTGAAATTTTATTTGTAAATTTTTAGTAAAATTTTCCTCCGAAAAACGTAAAGTGGATTTGCCTTATGTGGAAACTCAAAATTGTCCCATTCAAATAGCTCCGGAACAATTGTGTGCTGGTGGAGAATATCTTAAAGATAGTTGTACTGGTGATTCTGGTGGTGGTTTAGTACTTTTGGCCCGTAATTGTTGGGTTATGGAGGGTATTGTTTCATTTGGCCGTGGTTGCGGTTTGGAACGACCTGGAGTTTATACACGCGTTAGAAGTTACATACAATGGATTCATGATAATGTTGTGCCATAATTTTTGTTTATTAACTAATCAAAATTACTGTGATATTTAAATATGTTAATTTTTAATTGAATAAATTTGTATATGTAACCTTAACCCTCTAACCGGCAAGACCGCCTTCAGGCGTGGTATTTTAAATTGACCATACGTGCGACAAATGAGTGATTTATATTAAGAACTTAAGCTATTTCTATATAAACCCAAATTTAAAAGAAATAGAAATATAATTTTTTTGTGCATGACACGGTTTGGAAGCGAGAAGGCGATAAAGTTAAACATTCGTAAAATTTCAAAAAATAAATATTTTGAAATGAACACAATTTTCTAAAATCTAGAAATAATATCTAATTTGGCGGAAAAAGGTTGATACTAAACACAAAGTAATATGAATGCCTAAACTAAAAAAAAACTCTAATTTTGGAATAAGGACAAAAGGATACCTGTAAAGGATATCGCCTTAACTTGAAAACGTATGGACGGATTTTTATCAAGTTTGGCAGAAAGATTATATTAATTATTATTAGCAAAGCCTTTAAGTTTAACCAACAAATGTTGAAGTTAAGGTGCGTTTTCGCTCAATTTCGCGTTTTTCGAAAAACGAAAATCGCCACATCTTCTTTACTAAAAGAACAGAAAGGTTCATTCTCGGACTGTAGTTATACATTGGTAAGAGGAATAATAAAGGTATTTATTTTTATGGATTAGTTTTTGAGATATACTCTTAACCCATTTTAGTCCATATCGCCTAAACTAGACAACGAAACAAGTTTTGGTAGAATTACATATTGTTTATTTTTCATGCCGAACAAGTGGTATACAGTTCATTACAAAAAGCTTAGGCCGGTTTGAGGGTTAAATATTTATATAAAATTTCTTTCTTAAGTGTATGTGGTTGGAAATATTTGTAAAGTACATTTGTAATTTTATTATATATAAATTATATAAAAAGCATCATGTGAATCTAAAGATTTTATTTAGTATATAGTAAATATTGTATATAAATTGTTTATTAAATATATCGTATATTGAAAAACAAAGGCGAAGGTAGATAATTACAATTATTTGACCAGGGATTTTTTTTTAAAACTTTTGGAAACGAATTAACCTCAAACAATGAGTCAATTGATTAATATCATTATTAGAGTTTGTCACGAAAATTTGTTTTAGGGATATCATCACTTTTTTACGGGTTTTGCATCAATAAAAAAATGGCGTAAATATTTTTTTAAAATTTGAACTCCTTGCATATGCGCACAGCGTCCAAAAACGCTGATTTAGGGTCCCTTTTACTACAGAGCAAAAAGGGATATATTTGAATTCGACATTCGATTCTACGCCAAAAATTATTTTAAAAACATTTTTTTCCCAGTTTTTAAAGTCCTCCGTTTAGGCAATAGAGTGGAGCGAAAACTATATTTTTTCAGAAACTTATAAAATTATTTTTTGTTAATCACACACAAAAAAATATGTTACGAACTGAGAATAATGGTACAACAATTTTCGCGAACCGCTAAAAAGTTATTAAAGTATATATTTTGCAAAAAATAATAAAAAAATATTTGTTTTAACACACACAATGAAGAAGTATTTTGAGGTACCAAAAATGCTACAAAAATTTTCAATATATCGCACCCGTTAAAAATTTATTAATCAAGAAAATATTGCATTTTAATGAACACATCATTTGAGAACTTAATAACTTTTACTTTTTGATTGTGTCATAAAAAAAAACTATATACGTTTTCTGAAATAATTTGATTTTTTCGACCACTCTATTTCCTGAATGGTGCACTTTGAAAAGGGGGAAAAAAGCTTTTTTTATATAATTTTTGGTGTAGAATTCGGATTTCATATAAATAAAGCTCTTTTTGCTTTGTAGAAAATGGTGCCCTAAAACAGCGTTTTTGACCGTCGTCGCGCGTATGTGGAAGGAGTTGGAATTTTAAAAAAATAAAAACGCCATTTTTTATATTGAAGCAAAAACATTTTAAAAAGTGATGATATACCAAAAAGTTAACTTTTATACTTTTCTGACGAACTTTAATCATTATACATACATTGCCAAAGCTAAACTTTTCGATTCTGATAAAATTTGAATGTGTAATTGAAAAAAAGTGTTACACCGACCTGTTTTTGCCTTTGGACCATTGTTAGGAGATATAAAAGGGAACCACTTGGATATATGAAATAAATTCATAAATAAGAAAAATACGAAATAGTTCCTGTAAATGAGTTAAAACTGTTTCAAATCCATTCAAATATAATTCAATTTATTCTCTACTGAAATAATACCTTCGGAGTGAGAACTTAAAATTGAATCTAGATTCTAAAATTAATAATTGAATGTTAAATTGGCTAAATTTTAACTTATTTAAATACTAAATATAAATACTTCAGAAATTCAAATTTAAACTAATTCTATAATGGAAATCAGCGAAAACTGATTTCTTGGGGACGGACATCAAGTAAGCATTTTAGATTTTTAAGGGACTTGAATCAGTTCTTTGGTAAAACCAATGAGTATATATGAATTTCATGAAGGAATCGGAAAAAAATTAATGAATACCTTCAAGATAATCCAAATGAAAATAACAAAATTGTCTGAAATTTGGTCTGAAAATTTATTAGCAATATATAAATTCAATGAAAAGATGAATTTCTTTTAATATAATTCTTATTTTTTTTTTACCAAAATGTTCAATGTTTAATAATCCAAAACTACGTTTAGCGATGGCTAGTAGTAATAAATTATTTATTTGTGCCAAATTTTTTAACTTGATTTATTACTGATATTTACAAAAAAAAAAAAAAACTCAATATAGGAATAGGTTAAGAACATACATGGGAATTTTTCATTACCATTGAAATTTCATTAGCATTAGTTGATACTAATCAAAATGAAAAAAATTGTATTACCATTTAATGATAACCCGACGAAAAAAGTTCCGATATACTCATATATGTTTATATATATTATCACATATAACCAATCATCACATCTCATCTGATTCGGAAAATGGCATACATAATCTGATCTCATGGTATCACATGGGATCTAATATCTTAGAGTTTGCTCCAAAAAATGGGTATATCAAATATGATCAAATTATATATAATTTGATACAATTTTATCTAATAAGTTTTTTAATTAAAAACTTAAAAAATTTTTTTTAAATGTTTTAGAGATCCAATTAAGTACTACTTGCGATTCATTTATAAAATATATAAATATTAATTTTAAAATATTTTAAAATATTCACTAAAAACCTTTAAAAAACTGTTTCTCTTAAAACCTGTTGGCATATAAAATTTAACAAACCTTGGTTCTTCTTTAATCTATATGTTCGTTGGTTTAAAACCTAATAATTATAACCTTTGTTTTTAGCACTTTAATAAAAAAATATTAATAATCATTACTGAACAAAAAACCGTAGTTTTTCATGTTTTTTTGCATTCAGTTTTGAAAATTATTTATATTCTAATTATAAACGGTGCTAAAAGAATGTATAAAAGTGATAGAATTTTTTGCATCAAATTTGACCATCTATATATTTATATATAATGTGTATAATGATATGTTTTGTCATATGTAATTATATATAAAAGTACATATGATCATATATGGTAGAATATATTGCCATATATATATCTAAATCTATTTCATATGATCAGATAGATATACAATATATGCTAGTATATGATATATGATGATATATAACGCCATATTAAAAAATGTTCATAAACTAAGTACAAGATATGAACATATATCGTAATATATTGCCAAACATATTAGCATATATAATTTAAAGTTGTATGTGAAATATTTTCATTAGAAAAATCATTATTAATGATAATGAAATCATACTAATGCATAAAAAAACTAATTACAATTGCTAAAAAGAGCATTTGGTTACAAAAAAATCCTGAGTTGGAAAGTAAAAATATATAATGTTTTTTAATTCTAAACGATATTAAATAAAACAAACAATTTGTTGAATCGGAGTGCTTAATATTGGGAACGAAATTCAATTGAACGGATAATAAGAGGAATGTAAAGACTAAACATGAAGAACGATATGGAATGGGAAACGAGTGGAATTGGAACATTTGTTATATGTAACGGAATTGTATTGAACTGGGCAAGAACTTCCTTTTATCGGCTGATCTAAATTTATATGAAAAATAAAAATAAAAAAATCACCCTGTGAATGATTTTATATTATGTTAAAATCACCCTGTGTCTGCTTTGTAAAAAATGGAATCTTCGGGATCTTTTCCGGACCTAGCCTATTTGTGTTGCACACGTGTGTGTATTAATACTCCTTTGGAGCACCAGTTTCGTCTGTTTTCCTTATTTCGTTTAGTTCCGGAGACACCGGTCATTAAAAAGGTAATTTTATAAAATGGCTAGTATCTCAAAAACTAAGCCAGATATCGATAAACGGACAAAATTTTGGCAAAACCTGATGTACGTAACACGTCCCAATAACACAAAAGTGTGAAGTGTTCCGAGTGCACTCGTTGCCCGTTCCCTTCTATGTAAGTATGTGGGTAAACAAATAATTAAGACACCCTATGGCTGTTTCATAAAAAATTAATACCTCCGGGCAGGCACGTAGCTAGGAATTTGTTTCGGGGGGGGCTTTTCGATTTTTTGTTTGATTATATATTTTTTTTTTTTTTGCAGACTAGAGTAACAGCTTTTTTTTTTTTTTTTTTGCTAAATTTTTACCTACACGTAATGGGCAATCATGTATTAATAATAGAAATCGCTTTCTCAGGTCATTTTGAAACAAAAACCTCCCGCATAAAGTGAATTTCCTTAAAATGCATTTTTTTCATTTTTGACTTATTGTGTTCATTATTTTGCGAATTTTAATGTCTATATCGCGAAACATCGCTTTAGTCTGTTTGATCACAATCCACGAAACACGTCAAATTTGAAAACGTTTGTGTACTTTAAGTTGGATATGCATCGTTATTGTCTAATTACGTTAAATTTTTAGCTAAATATTTATGTTTAGTTTAATTAAATAAAAAAAGATTATGCGGAAAACTTTTTGAAAACCGCGAAAAATAAAATTGAGTTACTTTATATTTTTATGTGCTAATATACGTCTAGGGTAGCTCAAACTTGATAAATGAAAAAAATTAAAAAAGTTTCAACTTCTAATAACCCGATTAAAATTAATATGATGCTTTATATAATCATACGAAATTTAATATGTGTCTTAATACAGTTTTATCCGAGAAACGGGCATTATAATTAAATAACATCCGAATACTGACGCGATACAATTTAATACGATTTTATATAGCGGTATAAATTTATGTCTGAACTGATACTGATATATACAAAATAAGCTATAGTTGTATCCGGTTTTTGATTTTAAAACGTCATGAAAATCCGAAATATCTATTAATCCTTTTAGACTTTAGCCACTTGCAAAAGGTTTACAACTTTACAATTTGTAACAAATTCCATAGCATTTGGAAATTTTATTATATTCAAAAATAAAAAATAATAAAATGAAAATGAAGATTTTGTGGAATTTATTAACTTACACCATTGAATAACAAACACGGAAAAAACGTTGAAACTAAATTTAGAGTTTTAGATTGAAAAAAATCTTAGACTTAATTAAGAACTAATAATGTTACAAATGAAACAAATTCTTTTTTTAGGGTTAAGAACCAGAAAGAAATCAATTCAAAAGACAAACATTGGGGTAAATTTTGTGTATAAAAGTATACACAAAATGATACAATTAATTGTACTGTTGTATTGATGTATTGATGTAATACATATTTACATCCAAAATATAATTGACAAATTTTCTAGTGTGACTCTGCATGGGGTAATATACAATTTTATCTAAAATAAAATTGTATTTTTTAATATATGATATAATATCAAAATATATATTATTTTGCAATGTCTAGGTATATAAATATAACGTAATACAATTATACGCAACTATATATGACATCATATTACATTATTTCTACGAAATTAATTTTATATATGAATTTATATAATTATGTCCGGATAAATGCACTGGCAGACAAAACCTTATAAGTCTATATAAAATAATGTATTATTTTATGCAAACGTTTTAACTCGGGAAATTAAAGATTTATAACCGTCCAAAAAACAAATTAAAAGCAAATATCCTATATAATTTGCCTGAAGCTTTTCCTATGGGTTCCCTTTGAAATTAATGAAATTCGGATAGGTGATAAAGCAGCAAAAATATATGAAAAACGTATCTATTTTTAAAATCTTTGTATGAAAGTTTAGGAAATTTAGACTTATTTAAAAATGCTCTAGAAAACACACATTTTGAAAACCATTTTGACACTATGTCGTGGACCCCGGCTGCCACTTATTTGAATTATTTTAACAAATTATTCGCTATTTTTTCCCCTTTTTCATATATCCGACTTCATGTCTTGTATTAAAAAAATCGTAAATTTTACAAGCAAGCGTGATTGTAGTCTGAAAGAAATAATAATAAAGAAAAAATATAAAATTGGAAAATTTAAAAATATACCTGACATCGCCTAGGTCTTATTTAAACTAAATTATGTATTTCGAATTTTGGACAATTTCAAACGCTTTTCAAATTGTCTTTAATCAATTTTTTTAAATAAAACCCCTTTAAAATGTCTAAAAAAAAACTACATCGTTATACACAAAGACTGGTTTAGCTGCTTGATTTTAAAATGTCGCATTTCAAGGAGCGCCGATAGAAATTAGTTTACATTTAGTCTAAAAAAATGGGAAAATTTGAGTCACATTGGACCACGTTAACACATTATGCATATCGATCAAACTTTGAGGCTTAAATTTGTTTCAAAAAATTAAAAAAATATATGAGATATCGTAATATATATCGTAAAAAAAATACTGAAAACTATGTTACCAGATGCGTGCGTAGCAAACCAAGTTTATATAAAAAGATTGCACTGTAAGTAAAGTAACGACTTTTACGGCACAAGTAAACTTAATTTTGAGTCTTAGTGGTACCTCCATTTTAAAAGATTATGTCAAAATACACAGAAAAATCATTGTCAAAAAAATTTCAATTAAACTTTTGTTACTTTCAATTAACTGTTTAATTGAAAATAAATTTATAAAATTTTCAGTTTTTATAACGTATAATAACAACATTGAAACAAATGCAAAAATTTTAAAAAGTCGCCGAAATTAAAAAAATCGTCTAAAGTCTTTAATTTTGGTGATTTTTTTTAAATTTTTTTCGAATTTTGGCGTTTATTTTGGGAGTTTTTAAATTTCTGCAATTTTGAGGATTGTTTTTAAAATTTTGTCAATTTTTTTTTAAATTTTGCGATTTTTTCAAATGGACTCGATTTTTTTAAATTTTGGCGATTTTTTTACAATTTTGGTGATTTTTTTAAAATTTTGTAATTTTTCCCAATAGTAAACAATATTCAATTAAATTTTTAATAGATGTGAATAAAACTATATGTAATTGAAAATAATATTAATTAAATAGATACAAATTATTTTAGTTGTTACTACAATTGCATCAACACGACCGAACTCAGTTAAACTTTTGCTGAATCAACAAATATTTTAATTAAAACTCAATTTTAGTTTTTTCTGTGTATACCTATTTAATTTTTAGTTTGCATTGTCTCAAACAATTTTTTGATTATATTTTAAGTCAAAGACTTCGAAATCTCTTATGAAATGATTTTATTTATTGCTTTTTGTCGAAAATCAACTCTAACAATGATAGCCGCCCATTTGCAGGCGATGTTTTCTAACGAAATTTTAAGATTCGTACCATATAAAACTATTTCCTATTTGATCCAAGTCAAAAATAAATATTTTCATATTAAATTTATCAATAACATTGTTACTTTCTAACGAATTGTATTAAGTTTTTAAATTTGTCAAATCATTTCGGGGGGGGCTCTAGCCCCCAAGCCCCCCCCCCCCCCCCTAGCTACGTGCCTGCCTCCGGGTCTTTCCCGGACGTAGCCTATATATATTATCAAACTATAGTAATACTCCTAGGGCGCCAAAAATTTTCCCATTTTGCTCTAGCTAAAAAACGCCATTTTAAAAAACCGTTTGTGTTTCGAAAACTAAGCGAGCTATAGAAAAACGGACTAAATTTTTGCAAAACTTAACCCACGTACCGATAATACCAATGTGTTTAGAGTACCGAATCTACTCGCTACCGTTCCAATCCCGATAATACAACTGATGAAGGTTTGGGAAGGATCCCGAAGGATTTACTTTTAGAAAATTGTTAAAGGGTGACTTTTTAATTTCTTTATCAATATGTGTGATAATACTAAAGGCTTCATTAGTCTCTGCGTTCCGTAACGTTTCTGTAAAGTGCCGTTCCGGATGGCTGTTTTGTGCGATTAGTCTGTTCCGTAACAGCATATCAGCTACTGTGTGTAAACGATTATAATCATTGTTTAAATAGTTGCAAATATTTTAGTAATTTCATTATCACAATGTGTCATAAAACCTTTTTTATATTATTTAGTACAATTTGGCTTATAAAATTTGTGTTGGCTGTTTAGTTTTTTTTTATGTGAGAGCAAGCAGCTGTTTTGGTTCATCCGGCACGCAACGCTTCATTACAGACAAACTAACCATACACACTAATTTGCATACATCAAAAATGAATCAGCTGATTCGTCACGGAACGTAACGTACACACTAATTTAGCCTTAATAAGCTCACGATGAATTAAAATTCCGTTTCCCGTTTTATTCCATTTCGTCCTCTGTGTTAAGTACTCCCGTTAAATTATTTCCATTCCGTTTCGCTCTACTATATATACAATTTCAGAAATTTCGGGCCCACTAATTTTTTAAAATAAGCACGAGTCTGGCTATATATCCCTGATTTGAGCGATTTTTCAAAATTTTAAAAGCATGTTTTTCAATTACTTGTTTTATTTAATTGATTCATTACTAAATGGCAATCAAATTTAAAAACCATTAATCAATGAAATTAAATCCACAAATCATTATCATTAATAAAAAAAAAATAATGAAAATAATTTCATTTTCTTTGATATCAATGCAGTAGTAATGAAATCATCATTTTATTAGTCAACTTAATTCATAAGTCCCATGTATGGTTAATATTATGAATTAGGTGTTTCATTTCACGTTGACAAATGTTCACGTAATTACTTGAATAATAATAAGTTCGTTTAGAGTTTCGTTTTTATGAATTTAAATAAAATACTGGTTTAACGAATATTGACTTCTATTGTTTTAAAACAATAATGGAATATTTTGAATTTTACACAGAAAAAATTATGGGCAAAAATATGGAATTAATCGATTGTTTGAATATAAATAGTGTTTTAAACAATTTTTTTAATTGATTCAATTAAAATATTTATTAAATTTTCTTATAAATCTAACCAGTGTAGACAACACGTTAACCTAATTATTAAAAAGTTTCCCAACATTTTTTTTTGTTATTACTTTATTGTGAATGATTAACTTTTAATTAGTAGAATAGTTTAACGATTTTGTATACACGCAAAATCGTAATTATTTCGGTAGAGTTTGCAACACTCTTTTTTTGAAGTCAATGCTCGTGTACCAGGGATGTTAAATGGGGGTTTCAATTTTGTACCAACCTCCAAAAATAATTGTACTTTTTGGACCTTCTCGGTACCATTTTTTTTTAATTTATTAAAACAACAAATAAAGTACATACAAATTCACTTGTACACCAAAAAAACAAAACTTAACAATAACATACATTATATGTATGAATAAAATAAGGTACAAAAAAGTCTTATGAATATATGAGATCAAAATCATGGACTTATTTGTTTAGTTAATAAACTATTTGGAATTTCTATATCATAGCAGCATGAATTTGTCGATCTTAACCAATCCTTTGTCTGTATGAGACTAGATAATGTTGGCACATGTAGTCTGTTTCTTTCCTTAGTTTTTATTATGTTTTGATAAGAAAAAACTCTTTCCACATTTGCAGACGAGTGTGGAATGGCTAAAATTCCAGCAACGACTCTAGAAATGTCTGGAAACATATTGACATTCAGTTCATTTCGAAAATTAGCTACTACCGACCAATAACTACAAATGTTTTAACTTTTTAACGACTTCAGTTGCTCAACATCAGCTAAAGCTCTAAATTGATTATTTATTGAATCAAAATTTGCAATTCCATTTGGGAACATTTTTACTAGAAGAGTTACAATACTACTTGTTTTACCTGAAAAAGCATTTTCAGGAATAAATTTATAGAACCACATTAATACATCGTTAATAAAGTTGACTTTGGTTGGCATTTTCTTTAATTTCTATCAGAATAATTTAACTTAATTTTCACTTCTTCAGAATTTTAATAAATTCATAATAAAAGTGAAGTTGACTGCAACAAGTGTCAATATATGTAAGAGCTCTATACACCACAATACCAGTCGCATACAGAGCTGCCAGATAAATTTTGTGAAAAATCGTCAAACTTCTGATATTTAAAAAAAAATCGCCAATTTTATTCCACAATCTCAAAATGATGATAAATCATAAAATCTGGCGGATATGGTCGCATATATTTTAAGCGATCATTACATAAAACGAATAAATCCAATGAAAAAGGACACAACAATTGTTTGCTATACTAAAAATGCAAAAAGGGGAAAAATTATAAATTTTTAAATTGTACCAAATGAGTCGCGGTAGTACCACGGTACTTTACAAGGTCAAAATGTACCAAAAAAAGTACAATTGTACCAACTTTAACATCCGTGTCGTGTACACACGATAACTATACACGAAAATAGTGTTGTGTAGAGGTGATAAAAAAAAGTGCGCTGTGAATTACAAAAAAAAATATTATTGAAAAAAAGCATTTAACTAATAATTTAACTTTCAATAACTAATAGTGTTTTACAATTATAATTTTAAAGTTTTGTTAGATTTTTTTTTAATAATTAAAGAAATAAAAGTAGAGTAAAAAAGTTCAAGTAAAGGCAAGGAAAACGAAATGTTTGTTCTTTACTTTTAATTGCTTCATTATAATAAATTATTAAATTATAAAGCTTTTAAAAAGTTAATTGTATAACACACATTGTTATAAAAAGATAATTTTTAGAAATATAAGTTAAATGCCTCTTTTTTTTATTGGCAAACTTAACATGTGAATTGTTTTTTCCTTGTTTGCAATAATACCTCATTTATAAAGGGTCCGCCATCTAACGTTTTTTTTTCAACTAGTGCTTATTTCGTGAATGGTAACACTTAGCTCATGTCTGATTTGACAGATAATTAGTTTTATCCTTCCGCTGAACGAATATGGTTGTGTATACGCTTGAACAACTCTGGGAAATATTGTGACTTTACTTTGAAAATCATGGTAATGTTGCAGAATGTGTGCCGATACACCCAAAACGAGTCACTGTTTGGTGCGGCCATTTTTCTTCGAAAATGAGCAAGGAGTGGCCGTTACAGTCAATGGCGATCGTTATCGGGCCATGTTGAACGAATTTTTGTTCACAAAAATTGAATAGGTGGAAATACAGCTGCACACATTCGATAATGTGCTTAAAAATTGGACCGATCGTGTAGGCTACTGCATGGCCAGCCGAGGCAGCCATTTGAATGAAATTACTTTCCATTATTAACCGGAAGGATTGTACTTTCAAATAAAAAAGAAATTTGAGAAAATATTCAGTAGTTTTTTTTTTATAGCATTTTCAAAAAAAAAAAAAGTTATTTGGCGGACCCTTTACTACAACCAAAAGCTAGTAGCTTTTGAAAATGTGTATGTGTAGTAGTTTTTCAAAGCTATTGGTTTTTGGTTGCAGTATAAATGAAGTATAAAAGATATTTCAAAAATTGTCAGCCTTTGTAATCTAAATTTACCCATTTTTTCAATACTTTTTAAACTTTTTGGCAAACTTAAAATATAAGTACAGTAGTCGCTCGGTTGTATGAACTAATTCAAACAGAGCCTGTTCACTAAATGGAGAAGTTCACATAATCGAGAGAATATAAAATAAGTAATTCAAATGATTTTTATTACATTAAGTTTTTATTTTTAATAAGTTTTTTAATAATTAATGTACATGAAAGTAGTCGGTTATATTTTTTTTGTACTGTTTTTGCTTCAAGGGATTCCTATAGTGCCTTGTCCTCAAAAGACAAAAGACAATCACTCAAAACTCAACACTCAAAACATTAAAAAAAATCAACGGTTTGCAGGTTCTTCACTTATTTCGGGGGAAAACATATTTCTAATAAGACAAATATTTAAAAAAATCAACGGTTGAAAGCTGTTCACATAAGAGAGATAGGCTCTCCACTCTTTAGAACCTCCTGTGTTTAAATTTTTTTGTTCACTATTCTGGAAGTTTACATAACTGTATATTCATATAACCGAGCGACTACTGCAGTTTTTTCCTTATTTAAAATAAAAAAATATTTCTAGAAGTCTTTATTTTATAGCTCCTAAAATACCTTTTAAATACACTTGAAATGTGATTTATTTTTTGTTTATTTAAAATAAAATTTTTTTTTCTAAAAAATTTGTATATATATAAATAAAAATGTAAATTTAATTTAAAAATCTACATTGCTGTTTTATTTAAAGAGGGACATGTAACAAAAATATAATAATTAGAATTTTCAATTAAAACTACCATTGTTCTCTTTCTAAGTTTCAATTAAAGTTTTAATCAATTTTATTAAACTTTTAATTAAAATTGTAAAAAAAACCAATTACTTTTTAATTGATGTTATTATTATTTTAATTGAATGTGTTTTAATAAACGGTCTGCAACTTTTCTTAGTTAATACTATCATTTCAGTGGTAGGTGCAAAATCAATTAAAATATTAATTGATTCAATAATTTTTTTAATTGAAACCTATTTTAAGTTTTTTCTGTGTAAGCTCCATACAATAAATTTTTGTTTTTAAAGATTCTTATTTCCCAACCACAAAAATCCGTGAGTATAAAAATTTCAAGAGAAGTTTAAAAAAATGTTCCGAGCTTAGTTAATATGAGTTTGAGTTTAGATTTTGAAAAATCCAAACGGCGAATCTATTTAATTAAAAATAATAAAACGTTATTTTGGATCCGCAATTATGAATTTGGAAAATCTAACTGCAGATTCTTATTTCCCAACCACAAGAATCCGTGAGAGTAAAATTTTCAAGAGAAGTTTAAAAAAATATTCCGGCACATTTGATCCACCACGATGAATTCTGAAATGCTACCTACACTCGGCATTAAAAATAATTTAAGCTTGCTTCAATTTTGTAGGAAAAGGTAACCCGGTTCTCGAAATAATTTTTTAGTAGTGTAAAATTTAGATTTCGACATTTTTTCCTCTTACCTGCAAACCTTTATCAAATTATATATTTTTTTTTATCGAAATATCTTAATTCATTATGGACCAACTGTTCATTTAAAAAGGCTATAATTGCTTACCGTATAAAGTTAATCAAGTGGTTTGAAAACTAAAAACAGTTTAACGTCTTGACTACAATCGCGAATAAGAAAGGTGGAAAATTTTTATCGAGTGTTGCCAAGGCCCTGTTTCAAAATTTATATACACACAGAAAATAAGGTGCCAAACGTATTGAAAAGTGTATTTTGGTGGCCACAACTAAACAATTTGATTCGTACAACCATATTCAAGTGTGATTTACAAATATTTTAGGTGTTTCAACTAAAATTTAGTTGTATTAACCGAATTTTGTTGTGAAACCCAAAATTCTTTGATAACAACCAATTTCAGTTGTGGCAACAGTATTTTAGTTGGCAAATGGCTAAATATTTCTCTGTGTGTAAGAAAGACAAATCTTTATTTTTTTGCTTATTATGTTGACGAAAAATTATGACCGATTAGACAAATAATTTTTCTTATATACAAAGTCAAAACTTCGCCAAAAACTTGTATTGGTTTTATTCAAAATATAAATATTGGATAGATTTTATGGAAATACTGGTACTCTTATTTAAATTATAATGTCAGGGTTGCTATAAAAATATTATAGACAATATTATTATTATATTTCCACTAGAGGAATCTTTAAGAAAAAGTTATATATTTGCAAAAAGTTTGGCTGTAAAATGTCCATCGGATCTATGATGTGTGCTTAATGAGTTCATGTCTGATTATAAAAAAACTCATTTCACAAATTTATGGGCATACCGCCTCGAGGTAGTATTACCAGGTCAACGTTGACGGCACATAATTCTATATGTGCCCAGTGTACAATAGAAGTTCGAAAATACTCAAAAGCCTTCAGAACTTCTGAAATTTGACTATATATATATATTTGATGATATGTTTTGCCATATGTTATTATATATAAAAGTACATATGATCATATATGGTAGAATATATTGCCATATATATATCTAAATCTATTTCATATGATCAGATAGATATACAATATATGCTCATATATCACATACGATGCCCTGCTATATGATGATATATAACGCCATATTAAAAAATGTTCATAAACTAAGTACAAGTCATGAACATATATCGTAATATATTGTCAAACATATAAGCATATATAATAAAAAGTTGTATATGAGTATATAGAACCTCATAGGGAATAAAATATTTTCCATTTGAAAAATCATTATTAATGATAATGAAATCATACTAATGCATAAAAAAACTAATTACAATTGCTAAAAAGAGCATTTGGTTACAAAGACATCCTAAGTTGGAAACAGGGTTGGAAAGTAAAAATATATAATTTTTTTCATTTCAGAATTTTTATGTCATTTATGACTTATTAAAAAAACTTAAAAAAAATGTTTTAAAATGTTCAATTACGCTCATAAATAAGAGTCAATTATGATTAATTTATAACTCAGAAATTTGAGCGCTCTGAATATTATCATATTTTAGAGTCAAAAAAATTATATATGGTCTTATGTTTTTTCGTCTTAAAATATATTATAATATGTGATTATACATGGTGTCATTTATGGCCACATCTTATTATATGTTTCTTATGTGGAAACATACATAACGATATATTATTATATATTGACCTTTAGAAAATCAGATATTAAGCATATTTGGATATATACATAATAAGATATGGTAGATCTGTTGTCATATATAATACATTCTCATATATAGCATTATATGTAATCATATATGGTGACATATAAGCTATATAATTAAAAATATAATAATATATACCGTCTTATACAAAATATTTTGTGTGTGATATAAGATATGCTTATATATGGTGTCATATGTTGTCTTAATTATTTTTCTTTAAAGCTCCCGATTAAAAAAAGATGATATGGAGCTTTATGTAGTCATATAAATTTCTATGTGACGCTATATACAATCTTATTAAATTTCATCCGAAAAATGAGCCCAAGAAATTGTATCTGTGTGTATGGTTTTAGATCTAATCTGATGCAAGTAGATAAATTTCCAGTACAATTTTTTTCGAATTATGGAACAATAGAATTTTATAAGATTTTATCAGTTTTGTATCTAATTGTATCATTTTATATCTAAACTGATACAAATAGATATAATTATATAAAAACTAGATATTATTGTATCCGGATTTTGACCTCATATATTTAATAATATATGATTGTATGTGAACTGATACATCTAAATATAATTAGATCCGAGTTTTAGTCTGGTAAAATTGACATATATGTTACATTTTAATATATGATTGGATGAAAATATACAAAATTTCATAGAAATATATGACCATCCTATCATATACGCTAAGACCATAAAAAATATTGAGAAATATATTACTTTTTTGAGTTTTCAAAAAAAATTGGGGCATAAATCTTTTATAAGTTTTAATGCACATTACGGTATCCCGAAAGTGTACAAAATTGGGCACAATTTTGGTGACGCGGAGCTTATTTTTGTCAATATTTTTATAAAATTTCCATAGAGTAATTTTTGTCCACCACATCTGTCAATTTAAAACAAGCAATAAATAAAAGTACTTGTTTCAAACTAAATCATACTGTAGTGGACCAAAAATAATCTATGGAAATTTTATAAATGTTTTTCTCATAATATGATCAGCATTGCCAAACTTTTAAACTCTTCTTTGTCTAAAAATTTTAAAAACAATGATAGCGATTCCTTCACCATTCACCTTAATTTTCGAATCGCATTATTTTACGTGTATTAATTATATGTCAGATTTTGATTTCTGATTTTTCAGTATTTGTTTATTGTAAAGACGATTAGACAATAAAAAATTTATAATTTTGTATAATTTGAGAGAAAATGAGGTTCGAAAACTGAGGTGAATGGTGAAAGTGAGAATAGGAATCGCTACCTATATGTATGTACCATCAAACAAATTGTTGGTTTTTATCCATAAACAACTCAATACGAGTAATACCTATCCTTTGAGTAAATGTTAAATTCGGGACAGACAGCTATCAGCCTTTAAATGCGGCAATATATAGTTTTATACAATAGAAGATATACATTTTTCTGGTATGGAACAATATATAACTATTAATAGGTCAATATGTCGTTTTATCCAAATTGAAATACATTTTTTTCGTTAAATATTACACTATATGTTATTATATATAATTTTGATTTGTGTTTTATCTAATTATACATTTATTCGTACATAATTACGTTAACCATATATAATTGTATGTGTAATATAGGATTATATATTGTTCGATATGTAATAAGATGTAATTACATGTGGCATCGTATTAAACAATTTAGGGCCATTATTACAACTTGCCTTTAAAGTAAATGTTAGTAAAAGGTAACTTTAGCTAAAGTGAGTAATAAAGTGAGCTATAATGTTTTTCGTTATTACAACTTCCCAATAAAATAAAATTAATATTTTTGATAATGTGGCAGCACCAAACTAAAAACCGATTATTGGTTTATGAATTGGTTTATAAAAATACGTAGTGGCAACGTACTTTTATTTATTTGTTTACAAACAAACAATAATTTGTAAAATTCGGTTGTGAAATTCGGTAATTTCTTCTTTTTCTTTATAGAGCAGAAAATGTGGTAACTTTAAACACATAAACCTTACGTTTAAAGTTAAAGGCAACAATGTCTTCCCTTTAGCATATGGGTCACTTTTAGCTTAAAGTATACTTATAATAACGAAAAACTAATAATCTGTCAGATAACATCCGAACTTTAGCTATTGGCAAGTTGTAATAATGGCCCTTACAGGAACAATTTTTTAAATAATATAAACATTTGTGTTCACATATCATAAGCATGCAATAACATATATATTTATATAAAATAATGCATGATTATATGTAAATGTTTTTACTCTAGCTTTTTTAAATTTTATTAAAAATAATATATATTGTGGGATTTAATTAAGTAAATCCAATTTAATCTCAAAATATCTTATTGGACCCACCAAAAATTAATTATCTTTTTATATCTAATTAGATGCAAGTATATCTAAATTAATCCCATGAGATATTTTGGGATTCATCAGTATCTTAAATTTGATATTTTTGGATACCCCAATTTTGAGATCAATTTTGATCTTATTTAATCCAGTAATACATTTGAAGGATCTAATCGGATATTACTGGATACCCCAATTTTGAGATAAACTTGATTAAGTATAAACATCGATCTATATCAAATGAGATTTGAATTTTTATTTGACATGTAACTTTTTTGATCGGGCGCTCAAAAATGGGTTGGCTGGGTGGTGTCGAAAGTTATATTATTTAAATATAACTGCAAATTTAAATGTAAATAAAATCAATTTTTTAATGTTGTTTTAAAAATATTTTACTAAGCCTCATTTTCACAATGTCCTGTTAGAAACTAACTGGGACTTTAACTGACACATTTGTTGTTGTTTCCCATATAAATTTTCAATTCAACTGTTTGTTAAATTTTAACTACACATTCAGTAATCGGGCCTAATTAAGTTTTTTTTTTAATAAAATCTTAAATGCTAGTTTTTTAAAAATAAAATTGAAGGAAGTAATTGTAATTGTAATTAATCTGTAAAATCAATATTAGCTGGAAAAATGCGTATACTCATGGAATTAATTAAAACTGAAGTTGCAGAAAAACCGGTAAAATCTGCATATACTTTTCTACTAATTATTAGTAAGATATGAATTGCAAAAATGAGACTGTTATATGTAAAACATTTGTGTTATATTTGAGTTAAATTTTAGTTAATTGAAAATATTCATTCTGCTAAAATCAGTAAAAAACTTTTGTTGAATGCAAATAACGGTATATCCTGCTAAACTTAACAGAAATAATTGCTAAGAAATTGTTGATTGTAGATTTCAGAAGGGATGATTCTATTCGCATTAAAAACAATAATAAAAAAAAAATCTCCGAAAATTTCACATTTTTTTGGAATTTTGTTGTCTACTAATATTTAACAAATTTTAGCTTTTTAGCAGATTAATTTTTAACTTTTAATAAACTTAAATTTAACTCAAATATAAGAAAAATTTTGTAGATTGAACAGATTTATTTTTGCTATTTTCTTAATAATATTTAACAAAAGAAAACAGCTAATATCAGTAGTTTTTTCTGCAACAACATTTTTAACTAATTTTTAGTAGCTTAGCAAAAATTTCTTTTTATATTTCTTATTAGAAGAGTAGCTTAATAGTTCTATAAGTATTCTATTAATTGGCTGTACTGTAGAACAGTGGAAAAAAATAAATTAAAGTATTTAGAAAAAAAAAAATTAACTTTTGTTTTGAGAAAGTTATTTGGTTATAAAAAAGTTAATTAGTAAATAAAGAACGAATCAAAAAGTTAAAAAAAAACAATTTAAAACATGATATAAACATTAGTGTGGACCGTAATTTAAAGTTTTTAATAATTATTAAATATTGAGAAAACTAACATAAAAGTACAGTAAGTGAGCTCTGGTCATTATAGATCAGGGGTGGGCACGTAAATGGCTTGAAGGTACAAATTACGGATTTCACAATCTTACTGAAGGCCGCAACAAAAATAATCACTGAAAAGCGGTGTATTTTTTTTTTTTAAATTTAGCTCTCCTTACCTTAAATTTAAATTTACAATTGTTTTAACATATTTATTTTGAATGGCCAGTTTTTTGGAGAAGTACGTCAACATCTTTTATATTTTGATAGATATAAATTCCACATAACATAAACATATCAGAAATCGTTCAAGTGAGTTAAAGGATCTTCAAAATAAATTTTTTTGGATTTGTCCTTTTAAAACTAAAATTAAATAAATTTCAGTTTTCTTCGATCTTCTTTTATATTATTCTTTTTAGTTTAAACGAGCTTAAGATCATTTATTTATTAATTATTTATTTCCAATATTTCGTCTCCACGTTGGGTGACTTCTTCAGGGAACAAATATTAAAATTTGAAAAAACTAGTTTTATTAATTAAAAAATTTATGTACATATAATAAATTTTTTTTTAAAAAAGCGGGAAATCAAAAATATATTTTGTGTCAATATGAAAAAATAAAAATATCCCAGAAATCAATATTAAATTTTAATTTTAATTTCTGGGATATTTTTATTTTTTCATATTGACAGAAAATATTTTTTTTGATTTCCCGCCTTTAAAAAAAAAAAATGTTTTTGTATGTATATAAATTTTTTAATTAATTAATTTTTTAATTATTAAAACTAGTTTTTTCAAATTGTAATATTTGTTCCCTGAAGAAGTCACCCAATGTGGAGACGAAATATTGGAAATAAATAATTAATAAATAAATGATCTTAAGCTCGTTTAAACCAAAAAGAATAAATTCCATAAATTTAACTTTTGGATAACACACATGCGAATCTGAAGCAAGAACCTGTGTATCGAAGCTTATGTTGTTCAAAAATAAAAAAATTTAAAATGTTGACATATTTTTTAAATATTAGTAAATCTACTTAATGAATTTGGAGAATTGTCATATTTATGTAGCTTACATACATAAATAGCATCAAACTTTTTGTAAGACTTTATGAAACAAGTTTTACAATGTTTTCTTTATTTGATAAAAAATTGTTAGCGAAATATTTATTTTAAAAAGTGCACATGTCTGAAATATCTAGAGAGATATATTCGTAGTAAACTGGATTTTTTTTTTGTTTACTGGAGTATATTTATCAAGGTTTTCATAAATATAATAAAGCTTTTTTTTCAAAGTGTAGTATAAATAAAGTTGAAATGTGTCCAAATATTTTACCAAAAATTTGACTACTGCAATGACCAGTCAGCAGATGCAATTTTTGTAATAATGAGAAAAAAATTATTTTTCCCAGTGTTTAAGTTTATATGGAGAAAATCCAGCAATTTGGAAATAATTTTGACTTTCTTTTTACTTCAGAGTCATTGCGTCTTTTGAGGGGCAGTGAATTTTCTGTTGAGGCTTCATTTTTAATTATATTTTCAAAACAGTAATTTTAAAATTTTTAATTTCATTTAAACTTTAAACGGCTCTAATTTTTACCCCGTTAAAGATAAACGATTAAAGCGGATGTATTTAGCATGCTTAAATATGGGTTAACACATACACAAAAGGTTACTAATGTCATACATCTCATTTTTTGTAAATATTTTTCCTCAAAGTGTTGAAAATTTTTCGAAATTAATTCCTCATATCTCTTAAGTGGCTTTTACCACCAATCACACATGTTGCCATAATTTGATTTAAAACATTTTTAGATCTCGATCCACTTTAATAAACATATTAGTTCCATATGAAAGCAATAATAACTTTAAAATATTCTTCTTCTTCCATTGCGAACGTATTAACTAATATTGGGGATGTCTTAAGGCCTCATTAGTTGTTACTTTCTGTTGCCGTTCTGTGTCGTTCTGTTTTGTAGGTAATATTTTGTAATTGCTTTTTCTGTGAAAGGAATCAGCTGTTTTAAAAAGTAAAAGAAACTCCAACCAAAAACATTCAAATCAGGGATGATAAATGCGATTTTAACATAGTACCAACCTGCATATAAAATAGTACTTTTTCAGCATCACAAGTATAAAAAATAATTTAAATATAAATTAACAAACAAATCTTTGTACCCTCCAAAATAAACAATTACAAATGAAACAACAAAAATATATTAAAAAAAAAAATATGTTAAGAGGTGAAAACAAAATTTTGAGGTGAAAAACTTTTTTGGATGTAAAAAAATAAATTGTGTCGTGCAAAACAGTTTTGAGGTAACAAAACTATTTTTGTGGTGAAAAAAAAATTTTTTGTGGAGAAAAAAGAATTTGCGGTGAATTTTAAATATTATTCACCTCTTAGTGTCTGGTGGAAAAATATTACTTTATATTTTATACACCAGACACTACAATCAATTCTAATAATATACAGTGCATTATACACCAATTTGTATGGAAAATTTAGAGGTACTTTCACATTGTCACTCGTTACTTTTGAACCGCTGGACCGATTTTGCCCATTTTCAATACCAAACTTTTCGGAAAAATGTACATAAAGCTATGTAAAAACGAGCAGTGCGTACTAAGAAAATTAGCCGATATTGATTTAAAAATTTTTTAAAATTTTGATATTTTTTCTTTAATTCACCAAATTTTTAATATTTTTTGAATGTGCTATTAATATCTTGCTGTATTGAATTACGTTTCTCACAGTTTTTTGTGAATTCAATCCTTGTAATTGGTAGCAAACAAATTTGTTCGTGAACTCATTCGATTTAAAAAACACGCAGCTAATAGTCAATTTGACATTTTTATAAGATTTTTATTATTTACTTTTTTGAAAATCAAAATTAGTTAATAATAATTATAACCCTTAGTGATTGAATTCAATAATTGGTTTAATCGATTAATAAAACTCTAATATAATCATCTGTAATCAGTCGTACTCAGTGAAATCATGTGATTGAATTCAATAATTGGTTTAATCGATTAATAAAACTCTAATATAATCATCTGTAATCGCACTCAGTGAAATCATGTGATTGAATTCACAGCGTTTGGTTCGAAATTAATGCATTGTTCATATGGGACTGCAAATCTATTTAATAATTATTGAATTTTAAAGGGACCAAGAAATTCATACATAGAAAAATTTGTAAATCGTACTAAATGAGTCCTAGGAGTATCATGGTACATCTGAGGTTCAAATAGTACCATAAAAAGTAGATTTGTCCGCAACAGAACAGAATGAAAAAGTGAAAACTAACCACACATACAGACTTTCAATTGAACAGAAACAAAACAGCTGATTCGTAACGGAACAGAACGTACAAACTAATTCTGCCTTTAATTCGGCAAAAAACAAAAAAAAACTTTAAAAATAATCATTAAAGTTTCTAAAATTTAATCAATATTTTATGCTGTATTTCGTTGTTGTGAAAAAGTGTTGAAAAACAAATTAAATAAAGTTCTAAATATTGTGATAAGTTCATAACAAAAAGTAATTAATCATGAAATTCAAATACAGTGTTAAGTCCGTTACTAATAATACAAAAAATTAAAATAAATTAAAATCTATAAAAAAAAATCATAAAATAAAAATAGGTTATTGTTCTAATAATATCCGCAAAATATGTAGCAAAAGTGACTTTTTCTTAAACAATTCATGAACAATAAGAAAGTTTAGCTCCGTTTCAATGAATAATAATATTCAAAAAAGAAAAAAAAAATTACACCATTTAAGGAATCTAAAGCGGCATAAAAAAGGTAATACAAAATAAAAATGTATTAGATTAAAAATATATAACAATTCTATAGAAATTCTAACAAAATGCTTAATTATGTAGAAACGTGAATTGAAAAAATGAATGACTAACCCCCTCAAACCATAACCAGAACTATTAACCAGCATCATCATGTGTAACAAACAACAAATTGCTTTAAGAGCCGAGGTATTCCCCAATTATAGAGTTTAGTTATTGTACGAAATTAGAACTTGACCAGTAGCTTTACTTTATTTACACAGGCCAACAATTTTTTAACCCTGATATAAAAGTATACTTTTGTTAAGGTTTGAGCTGCGCTTAATCCGAATCTGACCTCAAAATTTTGCCCATTACATCAGGTTTTCAAGATATCTTAGCCTTAAATTTTAAGAAACATCTTTTTTGCTATTTTCTAGACGACAAAAAAGCGTGAATTAAACTTTTTGTATGTTATGTCGTCTGAAAGTCCTACCAATTGGCTTCAAAATAAAGGTTTATTTTGTCCCTTATTTAAGATATCTTAACCTAAAGTTTGAAAAAACCTGTGTTTTCGACACGTTCATGTCATTGTTGCTATGAATGCAAAAATTTCGATTTTTCGCTACATTTCGCCTTTAGGAGTCTTAAAGTAATAAATTTTCCCATAAAAATGCTTTCTGAATTGTTTATACAGCTCTTCTATTTATTGAGATATCGTAAGTTAAAATTTATTGTGTTTATGATGTGTTTGATGATGTTATTCTACCACTCTCAGCCGAACCCAGAGTCACGAAACGAGGGGGTGGCGGTATAGACGACTCCATTTTTTTAAAGATTTTTTTTTTGTGTTTTTATTTTATATTTTTTGTGATTTTTTTATATTTTATAATCGTGACTCCATTTGTGTTTTTTAAAGATTTTTTTTTTTTAATTTTTATATTTATTTGGGTTTTTAAAATATTTCTTTGTGTATTTTTTTTATAATTTTATCGGTCGTTGCCTACCACGCCCACTTTAATTTCAATTTAAAAATTTTAAATACAGAAAAAAAATTTCATTTAATTTGAGTTTGGCAATTCATTTATTTTAAATCATATTTTGTTAATGTACACCTCTCTTGAAAAAAAACAAAAATTCAGCCTTATGGGTGGATTCCACCCTGACGATAGTACTGCAGGGTTAAAAATTTTACCCATTAAATATTGTTATATATACAGATTTATCTTATAAATAGGCATTGCGGTATTTTGTTAATTTAAACTTTAGTTCAAGATATTTAAAAAAACAGACCGTTAAAATAGCAAAATAAGACCGGTTATACAAGAACACCCAAGTCTTTGATGGAATCGTTTTTTTTTTAATTTTCATTTCGGCCTTGATGTAACTGTGGTACCCGTTATTATCACCGTTACCGTTATTATCAAAAGTTATTGAATGCTAACAGTGATTTTATCTTTATCTTTATTTTTGTTTTTTTTCAAGATTTTGTGAATTTTTTATATTTCTTTTTTTTGTATATTTTATTGTGATTTTTTTATATTTTTTTAAATTACTTTTAATGTAAAAAATCTTGAAGATAATCATAAAATCGTAATAGAGTTTTCGTCGTGAACATGTCAGAGACGATATCTCAGAGAATAAAGATAGAATAGATAAAATAAAGAGAAAATGTAGTGAAAAATAAAATTGTTTGCCTTCAAAACGAAAATACCATGAATATAGCGAAAACCCGCGTTTTTTCAAACTGTAGGTTAAGATATCTCAAAGAAGGAACAAGATATGACAGAGGTTAAACCTTTCTTTTTAAATCCATTGGTAGACTCAAAAAAATAAGTTAGTAAAATTCCTTTTCTTTGTAAATTTTTTGCTGAAATTGTGTCTTAGCTTTAATTTTAGTTATACTTATTCTGCACTTAACTGATTTGAATTAATGTTTTACTAATATTTTACTAATGTTTTACAAATTTTTTTTGATAAAAAATTGAGCTGATAAGCACATTCATAGAGTGGACGCGGCATGTCAATTATGTCGCGACGTGTGAAGATGTAGTCGAGACGAGGAAAATTATACTTAAAAGTACAATTCTTGTAAGACATACACAAAAATTAACCATGAGCGATTTTTGCATCTGTTTTTCATACAAACGGACGCTAACAATGTGAACACAAATGTGAATTAAATAAACTTTAATTTTGTGTTGGCACCGGCTTGTGAAAGTAATTGTCTATTAATTACTTAAATTAAAGAAAATTAAATAAGTTTGTTATGATTTTTATTAAAAATAAAAATTATGTTTTTTTCGACCTTTAATTGTGCGATGAAAATTATTCAAGTTCGAGGCCACACTCTATATTTCTTCATTAGGATATTGTCCTAACAAATAATCTATAGAGTTTTTTGTTTTCAAATGTATTATTTGACCCTTTCAGGAATGTGTTGATAGATCTATTTCGGGAATTTTCTAGGTTCCCATCATCAGAACACGTTTTGAAAGCGGTAACAATCCCATGCCAAACATCAAACATTCATATGAACTAGTTTACTCACTACATGATAACTAATATACATATGAGTTTGAAGTTAAAGATTATAACCATTGATCAAAAAATAAATTGAAAACTTGTTTGGGGTCAAATAATAAATTTGAAAACAAAAAACTCTATAGATTATTTGTTAGGACAATATCCTAATCAAGAAATATAGAGTATGGCCTCGAACTTGAATAATTTTCATTTTCACTGCACAATTAAAGGTCGGAAAAAACATAATTTTTATTTTTAATAAAAATTATAACAAACTTGTATAAAAGGCAAAGTACCGCCTAGTTTTTTACTTCCCCTGTTTTGTTTACAAACTAAACAAAATATAAATAGGAGAGAAAAGCAAAAACGTGTATTGAATATCCACCAGAGGTGGACCTTGCACATCAAACAAGTTTTCAATTTATTTTTTGATCAATGGTTATAATCTTTAACTTCAAACTCATATGTATATTAGTTCTCATGTAGTGAGTAAACTAGTTCATATGAATGTTTGATGTTTGTCATGGGATTGTTACCGCTTTCAAAACGTGTTCTGATGATGGGAACCTAGAAAATTCCCGAAATAGATCTATCAACACATTCCTGAAAGGGTCAAATAATAAATTTGAAAACAAAAAACTCTATAGATTATTTGTTAGGACAATATCCTAATGAAGGAATATAGAGTATGGCCTCGAACTTGAATAATTTTCATTTTCATAGAAAATTAAATATTTAAATTTAATAAACATTAAATGTATATTTGTAAACTAGATGTTTATAGTGATTATTAATGTAGTGTGGTCAAATTGCAAACATATATACGTTCAGATAGACAGATTAAAGACAAGGACAATCATCTTAGGTAATTTCTTATGTTTCCTTTTCCTATTGCAAAAAAAGGATTGTATATTTAGACAACCATTTATGTATTTAGGTAGTTGAAAGATAATTTTGTTTATGTTATATATAATTATATCTATATATTTTCAGATACTCAATTAATTCATGTCGTCAATGTAGGAGTATGAACATTTTTATATTTTGTAACGTAGTGTAAATTATTTTTAAAAGAATCACACATTTTTTTTTAAGATTTCCAGCAAACAAATTAACTCATAAATAATTATTCTACAAATTTTTTGAATTTTTTTCAGTTTAGTAATATTTAGCAAACATTTAATTAACTTTTAACAAGAATTTTTAATTTTTAATCAACTAAGTGTTAGCAAAACTTTTTCTGAATCTACTAATTTTGTTGCTAAAAATCAGCTCGCTGATTTTCACCAAAAGATTTTGCTGATATTAGCAATTTTATTGACTAAATTTTTGCTAACTTTGCAAAATTTTTTGCTAACTTTTTTGTTGAGTGTAGAACTTTCAGACGACATAACAAATTTTAGGAAAAATGCAGGGTTTTTTCAAACTTTGTGCGAAAACCTGATGTGATGGATAAATGAGGCCAGTTTCGAACTCAGCGCACCTCAAACCATTAAAAAAGTATATAACCTAGTACAAGGGTTTTGACTTTTTTTTAAATTTTGTCGACCTGTGTTATGAATGCGTAAAGTTATTTTTTTTAATATGATTTAAAAAAAACACAGTTCCGAATTTCTAAATTTTGTTATCTTTGTTTTTTTTTGGTTTTTACAAAATAATTTTTTCTATTTTTGAATCATAGAGAAAACCTATGACAACGTCATTGATTTGTTGTATTGATTAAAAAAATTTTAAAAGTTCGCTGAACTATTTATTGTAAACCGCATACGCGGAAAAATAAATATTAATATAGCCCTGAAAAAAGTCACATATTTTACAGATTAGTTTAGTAGGTGTTATTGATTAGATTTAAAGTATTAATAATAATTTTATTTAAAAATTGAATCACATAATAAAATATAAGGTTAAAGTAATAAAAAAAAGGGCCTATTCATACTGTGAGAAATAAAAACTTATATTTTTGTTTTAATTAAAATATGCAATAAAGATCAAATTTTTGTTTCCAAAATGAACCATTTCAGTATACTTAAAAAGTGACATAGCAAATGTTATAGTTACACACAAAAAAAAAAATAAAAACCCATTTCAATCACGAAAATCACAGATTCAATAACTTTAATTGCTGAATCAATAACGAAAATTGGTAATTCAATTAGAAATTTATAGCTCTTTAATTGAATTATTTTTCAATTTAATAATAACTCATTTGATTAAAAAGGGATCAATATTGTATATCTTCTCAAAAAGCAAAAACAAATTCTATAAAGTGTTGTTGCCATACCAAATGTTTTTTATAGCTTGAATTTTATAACATTGCATTTAATTCTCATTTAGTTAGCAAGTTTATTTATACTTATGTGAACAAATTCACACAGAATTTTGTTTCTTCTTTCTATTGAAACGTAGGGAGTATGACAAAACAATGTTTTGAGATTTTTTTTCGGAAATTAGGCCTTTGGTAAAACCAGAGTATTTTTTTTTAATAATTTTTTAGTATTTTTTTGTTTAAAAAAATAGTTACATTTTTATTAAACAAAATTTAACTTCAAACACTATATTATCAATTTTGTGATAATGTTCTAACATAAATTAATTAGATTTAAACCACTGAAATTAAATTATTTAACTTAATAAAGTAATAAAAAGGGCAAGTTTTTTTTTTCTGCACGAAAAAAGTTAAAAATGGCAGGCATTATAGCACGAACAAACATTAAACATTGCACAAGAAATGGCAAAATAGCAAAACGAAATGTGTAAATAATTAAAAGTTAAATTTGATTACTAAGAAGACATGAATGGCGCAAAACTAATAATTAATAAGTTTTTTGTTAAAGCTCTGCCTGATATGGAGGCTCTAGCATTTCTAAAACTTTGGGTTCTGTTGAGGTCTTTAGCCAGATCGAAATACTAGTGTCAACCTAGCTAATATGTTTGACTTGCTATATTTTTGAAAATTGAAAGCTCGTTATAAATTGAAAATAAGTTAACTATTAAAGTTTTATTCAATTTTCCTTTATTAAATTTTGATTTCATAGTACAATCAAGTGTTTTTTCAAGTTATCAAAGAGAAACGATCTATTATTGTCTTTACTGAAAATACGAGTTCTACATCTATAGATGTAACTGCAGCATATTTGATAGTATGTAATTCCAAAAGGGATTAGTTTTCAATACATGAATCCTTTGCATTCATATTAAAAAATATATTTTGTTCTTCTTAGTTTAATCGAGAGATCATTAATCAGAAGATCATTTATTTATTAATTATTTATTTCCAATATTTCTTCTCGACATTGGGTGACTTCTTCAGGGAACAATTATTACAATTTGAAAAACATGTTTTAATAATTAAAAACAATATGAAAAAAGAAAAATATCCCACAAATCAAAATTAAATAAAAATATCAAAGAAAACAAAAATTATTATAATAATATTTCAAATCTTAACTAGAATATTGAAATACATATATTATTAAACATCACAATAATTATCTTAGTTTCTATTAACTAAATGTCAAAGTTTGTAGGTCACTATTTCGATTCAAAACTTTATGAAATTTTTCAATAAGTTCTTTGTTGTTGGCATCTTTAATCTTTTCCTAAACGCAATCTATAACATCTAGTCTTTCAAGGTATCGTTGATCTTTTAAAATTGCATTTAATTTTAAATTGTTAGGTTTGAGATCATAATTAAAATGTTACTATTACGAATAGAAAATACTCATTGATAATAAATGTAAGAGATGATGAAATAAATCTTGTGGGGATCAGCGCTAGAGAGAGTGCCTCACTTTGACCTAAGTGAATAGGTCGTCTTCAGCCTTATTCTAATACACCACCCATAAGAAACTCAATGTTTGATCAGGTATATATATCAACCAACCAGAGCAAATTAGTGATGTTAATTGATAAAATCTTAAAGCTTTTTTATTTGGCAGGGTTGCCAGTCCAACTGCTAATGTTATCATTACTGTTAACGAATTGGTAATCCGGCATGTATACTAATATTTAAACACAACATATTGTAGTTTCTTGTTTTTCTATTAGATTCTACATTGCATGGTACCTGTATGAATTGTTGATTTTTTAAAAGTGCATTTAATTTTGAGTTGTCTCTAGCGCTGATTAATACAAGATTTTTTTTCATCATTTCTTACATTTATTAATAAATAGTGTTTTCTATTTGCAATAGTAACATTTTAATTATGATCTCAAACCTGGAAATTCAAAATGAAATGCATTTTCTTTTTAATTTTATAAATAATTTGACAAATATTCTGTTACTGTTTAAAATCTGTAACTATACAGGGAAAGTGTTTGTTAGCATATAAACATGTTTATAAAGAAGAGAAATACTATATTTTCTATGTAACTTTCCTGACAAAAATACGTAAAAATAAATTTCAAACAAATTGTGCCTAAAATTACGCATTTTCTGTAATTTTATATAAAAATTTACTCTTTTTATAGAAGTAATTTTAAATGCATTTTTTAGAGTGTGTAATAAAGTATAAGTAAAGAAATTCTATAAATAATAAATAAATTAATATTGGCTCAGATCATATAATACCAATAAGTATTTCAAAATAAATAAGAAATTAAAAAAAAAATAATTCTTAATAAATTCAGGATAAATGAATCCTTCGAAGAATCTTAAATCTCACAAAAAAAATGTTGTTTTCCATAGTTTTCCCTTAAAAAGCATACATACTACGTAAACTACAATTATGCAAATTCTACTAATTTAGATTTGAATACAATCAATGACAATGACTTTAATTCCTTGGGAAAGCATTCCACATATGTGACACACGAGTTTGAAACGATTTCTTAAAAATATTCAAACGCCTAATGGATGGAATAATAATCACAGTTTAATACTGATACAATTTTCAAAAGACGTTCCAAGAAAACTAAATGATACATGATTTCTCCTGTTTAGATTGAAATTATAACGAATAATTCTCTTAAAAACAAGTTTATATTTCCTAAAAGCGATACTTCCAGTACCTGGCATTAATATATATGCGGCATTAATATAGCCATGAAAACTCGATTTTTTTACTGAAAATAGCAGATAAATATTTAAAGAGTACAAACTCTTCAAGAGAAAGGATAAACAATTTATGTGCGATGAAAAATGTAATTGGTTGTCCAAAAAAAGACCTAAGCATTTCATTCTATCAACTAAATCTACAGGCATACCATTAAATGAAATACCCATTTCAATAGTTTTTAATCCAAATCCCATCAACTTTGTCTTTGCTGGATTAACACAGAAACTATTGCCGGCGACCATGACACAACTTCCCTCAGTATAAAATTAAAACCCTTCTCCAACACATCCACAAACTCGGCGTCAGAATAGCAAAGAAACTGCACATAATCAGAATATACATAACGAATACGTGAAACACCATTAAAAGATGTCAACATTTCATTCGTGTAAACCATAAACAAAGTGAGTCAATAACAGATCCCCGCAGAACACCACTAATTATACGCCGAGCTTGGGAGAAAGAGTCACCAATAGATACATACTAAAATCTGTCAATTAAGTAGGACTTAATCAATTCACATGCATGACCAGAAAACTGGAACTCATTCAACAATTTAAGTAATAATTTTGAGTGCATTACTCAATCAAAGGCCTTTGACAATTCCATCGAAAGTAACACAAAATATTTACGGCTATCCAAAAACTGTCTTCTGGAATCGGATAATGACACTAGAAAAAAGGTAGTGCTATATCCCTTTCGAAAGCTCAGTTGCGATGGATGAATTAGAGAGAGTTGAGAATGAAAATATTATCCACAACCTTGGAAAGAACAGGAAAAACTGAAAAAGGGCGTAAATTATCAAACTAGCAGGATTGTCCCTCCTTCTTTATATGAACAACGGTAGCTATTATCCAATTACTAGAAAACGCAACAAAGTAAAAATATTGATCACAAGGTGAAGCAAATGTGGGGAAATATATGGGAAAACCATTTTCAAAAATATCAATGACAAAGAATAATGACCAAGAGCATTAGACTTTATTCTGAGCAGTGCTTGATACAACGTATTGAAATCAACACGTGTAAACGAAAAACCACTACCGCCAGCGCTATTTCTGGTATCACACGAACTCTCCAAATCCTGTACCTGGCAATCAACTAAATAATCATTTATTACAGCAGGATCAGACGAATTTAAATGCTCCTCAGACTCAAGACTAAAATCCTGAAAAACACGTGCGTGGGCACGCATCCATAACTTTCTAATGGCCCTTTTCACCCAATTGCTGTTTAAACAACAGTAAATTGACCAATTACGAGGAGTTATATGTTGGAGGTAATGATTATTAGAAAAATCCCTCAGTAAAACGTGAAAGGAAATTTAACTGTCATTAAACCAATTATTCTTCATTAAACCCCGAACCTCTCGATGAACTATAGGCTTCAAAGTATGTAGGGAATTAATATTCGAAATAAGAACTTCAAGTTGCATATTTACATCATCAGTCAGGTACATGGCACTAAAATCACATTCCATAACTGCAGCTTCCAAATCCTCCATTCTCAATGCTTTATAATTCGGGTACGATACAAAACGGCGTGAAGACGGGTTCGGAACGGGCACAGCTATAAAAATGAGAGAATGCCGAGTCACACCAGGATACTGCTTCTGACCATATGTAACCGCGGAAGATGTATTACTTAGAAAAAAAAATCAATAAGGGAAGTTTTGTCCTAGACCACATGATAATTCGTTGGGAAGCAATTATGAGGGTTTGTTAAATCCAGTCGCTGACACATAGAACGTATCACAATAGAATTAACTGGACAAAATATATTCATATTGAAATCTACCATCAGAATAACATTATATTATCTAACCAACAAATCACCTACGGAATCCTCAAAAGAGCTTAAGTCATCTTCAGGCAAATAGCAAACACCAACCAGTAACTTAATATCACTGACATAAATATCCACGAACAAAAATTCATAAGCATCATGACTGTCCCCAGACATTAAAACGGTCCTGCATTTTATACTATCCGATATAAACAACGACACACCCCCGCTTCTGGCCTCATCAGGTCTATGTTTTCTACATATACTATAGCTATGTATATTATAGCCTGGGACAAAATGCCTGGCTTTAGCCAAGTTTCACTAAAACCAAAAATATCTAAATAATTGCTATGTATATAAAATATGCCTTATCTCATCAATTTTAACAGGATTCGAAGAACTACAAAAACTGGTTTTTCAAAAAACCATTTTAACGATTGGCAGTGATAGAATTATCACTGCAAATATGATCTAAATTAATAGCATTCAGTTTAAAAAACAAGTAATTTTAAAACGATTGAAAACAAATAATAGATATATAATTTAAAAAACGGAAAAAATAAAAAATATTTAAAAAAATCAATTAATCATAATAGAAAGAAATATGAAAACAAAAAGCAAATGAAGACTTCATTTAAAGCAGCAAGTTAAGTGAAATCCCGACCAAAAAGTTCCGATATAATCATATATGATTATATATAGTATCACATATACATAACTAAAAATCACATCACATCTCATATGATCTAAAAATGGGCATACATAAGCTCATATAGTTTGATCCGAAAAATGGGTCTATCATATATGCTCAAATTATATATAATTTGATACAATTTTATCTAATAAGTTTTTTAATTAAAAAATTAACAACAAAATGTTAAATGTTTTAGAGATCAATCAGTCCTTTTTATTTTAATCCAATTAATTATAAAACATAAATAATTTTACAAAATAATGCTAAATTTAAAAATTTATGCTGGTGATGAATATAAAATTGGAACATACGAGGAAGAAAATCAAATTTTTCGTTCCCAAATACACTTACACTTCAAGTACACTTATAGAAATAAACATGTAAAACACTTATAGAAATAAACATGTAAAAATAGTAAAAAAACAAGTTTGTTATAATTTTTATTAAAAATAAAAATTATGTTTTTTTCGACCTTTAATTGTGCAATGAAAATGAAAATTATTCAAGTTCGAGGTCATACTCTATAATTCTTCATTAGGATATTGTCCTAACAAATAATCTATAGAGTTTTTTGTTTTCAAATTTATTATTTGACCCTTTCAGGAATGTGTTGATAGATCTATATCGCGAATTTTCTAGGTTCCCATCATCAGAACACGTTTTGAAAGCGGTAACAATCCCATGCCAAACATCAAACATACATATGAACTAGTTTACTCACTACATGAGAACTAATATACATATGAGTTTGAAGTTAAAGATTATAACCATTGATCAAAAATAAATTGAAAACTTGTTTGAAGTGCAAGATCCACCTCTGGTGGATATTCAATACACGTTTTTTTGTTTCTCTCCTTTTTATATTTTGTTTAGTTTGTAAGCAAAACAGGGGAACTAAACAAAATATAAAAAGGAGAGAAACAAAAAAACGTGTATTGAATATACCCAGAGGTGGATCTTGCACATCAAACAAGTTTTCAATTTATTTTTTGATCAATGGTTATAATCTTTAACTTCAAACTCATATGTATATTAGTTCTCATGTAGTGAGTAAACTAGTTCATATGTATGTTTGATGTTTGGCATGGGATTGTTACCGCTTTCAAAACGTGTTCTGATGATGGGAACCTAGAAAATTCCCGAAATAGATCTATCAACACATTCCTGAAAGGGTCAAATAATAAATTTGAAAACAAAAAACTCTATAGATTATTTGTTAGGACAATATCCTAATGAAGAATTATAGAGTATGGCCTCAAACTTGAATAATTTTCATTGCATTAATACTAAAAAAAGCTACTAAAATTTAGTTAAAAATGTTCTTGCAGAAAAAACTGCTAAAATTAACAGATTTTTTACTAACTATTAGTAAAATAAGAATAGCTCAAATAAATCTGTTAAATTTACAAATATTTAGTAATATTTGAGCTAAATTTTAGTTAATTGAAAGTAACAAAATAATTTATTTTTAAGAGTGTAATTGTCATTTCAAATTAAACATAAATACTTTTACGAAAATTTGTGCTGCGTTAATGAAAGTAGGGGACGCTGTATTGCGTAATGACCACAAAATCAAACAGATTAACACAATATTTATAAAGTTTATTTAATAAATTTTATTTATAATTCACTAAAATCAAAATCTAATAAGAATTCGATATAAAAAAAGTTGCAAATTAAAAGAGGAATAAAATTAGAATAAAAACTCGCATGTTTGTCGATTTAAAACAAATTTTTATCTTCATGCGCTTCGCCATTTATTCGCTCCTTTTCCCCCTTTCTCCTTTTTTTATATTTTCCTTTTTTCTTTTTCAATTTTGCTGAAGGGGGATTTCCCTATTTCACACCACCTTGGAGCCGCGCATGAGTATATAGAAACTTTTTTCATCGGGATTATTATTAAAAAAAAAACAAAATTAACGCTCTTTGTTCAAAAGAATAGAAATATTTAATACATTTGTGACATTAATACAAGCAACTAAAATGTAAAATTTTCCTTCAAAATATGATTGGATGAAAATACTATAACATTTCCAACAAATTTGTTAATTTGATGAAAATGCTTATAAAAGAACTCAATAAGAGCCTCAGAAATATAAAAAAAGAAAATTAAGCGATATCCAAATAAATCAGACTAAATAATAAAAGCACACAAAAACTATTAAGGCATAAGCTCCACATATGATATCATATGATAACTGACACAAACAAATACTACAAAAGCCTTAAAATGTGTGCATGCGCCCTGTGATTTTCAATTTATTACAAAACTTCTGTCTTAATAATAATAAAGGGTGATTTTTTAAGAGCTATCGGATTTGATTAAAAAAAAAACACATAAAATTTAGACAAATGTATGAAATCTTTATTTAAGTCGAAGAACGATCTATATAATTCAATGTTTAAAGATGATTTCATGTAGATGTTGAACGCGGCTACGCCTCAAATGGTTCATACGCTGGGTATAATTTTGGCATAGTCTATCCAACATATCGGCCGGTATCTCTTCAATATTGGCTTCCAGTGCGTCAGCCGTTGCGGGCTTGTCCTAGACATGAGCCTTAACATAGCCCCACAAAAAATAGTCTAAAGGCGTTAAACCTTACGATCTAATCGACCAATTGACCGGGCCCAAAAGTGAAATAAATTGTTCACCGAACTCGCCTCTAAATTGGGCCATTGTTTTGCGTGCTGTGTGGCATATGACACCGTCTTGTTGTAACCACATGTCGCCCAAGTCCAGCTCTGCCATTTTGGGCAAAAAACAATTTTTAATCATCGCACAGTAGCGCTCGCCATTCACAGTAACGTTCCTGCCTTCTTCGTCTTTGAAAAAGTACGGTCCAGTGATGCCACCGGCCCATAATCCACACCAAACAGTGCATTTTTCAGGATGCATTGGCAGTTCTTGCAATGCTTCTGGACGCTCTTCACACCAAATACGGCAATTTAGCTTGTTCACGTATCCATTCAACCAGAAATGAGCTTCGTCGCTGAACACAATTTTTCGATAAAAAAGTGGATCTTCATCCAACTTTTCTAGCTCCCATTTACCAAAAGTTAGCCGTTGTGGTAGTTCGACTTTCTTCAATTCTTGCACCAGCTGTATTTTAAAAGGTTTTACACCCAAATCCTTCCGCAAAATTTTCCAATTAGTGGAGTAACAGAGGCCCAATTACTGCGAACGGCGCCGAATCGATAATTCAAGGTCATCAACAGCAATGGCTGATACAGCTGCGATATTTTCCTCTGTCCGCACTATACGTATGCGTGTTGGTGGTTTTAATGTAATGTAAATTTGGTGCGAAATGTAGTCACAAGATTCTGAATAGAAGTGAACGATGCACTTTCTTAACCGATCATGAATTTTTATAATAAAATTCAATAATATGCTAGCGTTGTTCGTTTGGTTAAATTCGTGGTTAAATTATAGACCAAACTGAACATGTTTAATAGTAACATGTTACACGAAATTAGCTGAGCTGCCAAAAACAGTGTAGCCAAAAAGAAAGTTGCTAAAAAATCACCCTTTAACACATTTAGCTTCAAAATTACCATTCTTAAATGATCAATCAATCAATACGCAAAAGCCAGACTCTAAAAAGTCTGGTTGTTACCCTTACTACACTTAAGTTGAACAAACAAAGTTAAACACTACGAAATCATCGCAAGTTTGATGTAAAACAAAAAGTAAAAAAAAAAATAAATGCTTTAAGTTTGGGAGCCATTAAAAACTACTGAAAGTTAAAATATAAAGATAAAGAGTAAAAAAAAAAAAAAAAAAAATTAACTCTGGATTTCATATTGAAAAGTAATTTTAAGGTTACCAGAAAACAAAAGAAAATTTAAAACAAATACTATTTAGATTAAAAAATATCAAACTTAAAAATATTCACTAAGAATCCCGGTACAAATTTTGAACTGGAGAAAGAAAAAAATCACCTCAGCTAACATGCGGTTGATTTGATGAGACAGCTGCATTACTTATTCCATTGAAAATAGTGACACATTGATCATAATTAAGCACATTTTCCGTACACAATGGATATTATTTACGTAAAGACGACAGCAATTGTAGTCAAAAACAAATGAAATTTCACTTGAAGAAAGGACAACTAACATTTCATTAAATTCAACTAACATTTGTCATTTGTTTTTACTGTTCAAAAAATTACTAACTATTGTAGTAACCACACATGTTAGTAAAAAATGAACAAACATTTATTTTTTTTATTTTTTTTAAATAACAAAAAACGAATGTACAAAATTAATGTACAATAAAAAAACAGTCATTGGATGTGGTTTGTTTTTTTAAATGAACTACAAGGTTAGTAAAAAATTCAATTTGTTTTACAAATGACTGACATTTACATTAAAAATAAAGAAACTGTATTACAGTCCAAACAACCACATATTTTTAAGGCAGAAGTTCCCTGAGTGTACCACCAACCATTGCAACATCGCAATTCAAATGCGTATAATTTTTAATTTTCTGTTCGATCTTAAGTTGCTTAAAAACAGCAAAAAGTTTACTTGCAGGAGGTGTCAAATGATCACATCTTTAAGTCAAATATAACATTTGACTTAAAGTCAGCTACATTTTTGCTGGGAGGATCCTTGCAGAAAAATTGCTAATATCAGCAAAAAAAATTTGCTAACTTCAGCAAAATTTTTGCTGAGTTTACAATTTTTTTGCAGATATTAGCAATTTTTCAGAATGGATTCTCCTAACAAAAATGTTGCAGACTTTACTGTCGTTTTTTTAGTGTACACCCAGAAAAATTATTGGTTTGGAATTCTGCCGAAACCATTAAAATTTATTTGATAGAACGTTATTTTATTTGGAACTACCAATAATCGTTTAATAAAGCAAAAATACTACACTGTAAATTAAAAAAAGGGAAACGGAACTAAAAATCAATCCATTTACCTAATTATTGGTATTTCCAATCAACTTTTCAAATAAAATTCAGTTAGTAATTGTGTAATACACGAGAGTACCACCATCTATCAAATTTTTAAAAAAAAATTTTGATAATCAAAAGTGGTTATTGCAAATACGGTATTCGTAATCAAATATGCCATTAAATTACATGTTCTGTAGTACCAACCGAATTGTGTATTGCATTGTTTATAGAAGCAACTATTGATTGGCATTCCGTCAACGAATTTAAGACAATAAGTCTGTTCGACGTATGTTAACGCGTGCACCCGCGTGAACCCAATCTTACCAAAAAGCGTTTTTTTTGTCTAAAATTAGACAAAAGAGAGCGTTGATGAGAGTGTTATGTATTTCTCTTTTTACCAGAACTTATCCGTACTTTTTCTTTGGGTTAAATGGTAAAACTATCAAATGATCAGCTGTTAATAAAACACATGTTTTGAATTTGTAAAAATAAACTAAAAAACTATCAAAAATTTTCAAAATATTAATTGCTTTATAAAAACATTACTATATTACTATTTATATAAAGGGTCCGCCATCTAACGTTTTTTTTCAACTAGTGCTTATTTCGTGAATGGTAACACTTAGCTCATGTCTGATTTGACAGATAATTAGTTTTATCCTTCCGCTGAACGAATATGGTTGTGTATACGCTTGAACAACGCTGGGAAATATTGCGACATTACTTTGAAAATCATGGTAATGTTGCAGAATGTGTGCCGATACACCCAAAACGAGTCACTGTTAGTTGCGGATTTTAGTCCAGAGGTATAATTGGGCCAGTTTTCTTCGAAAATGAGCAAGGAGTGACCGTTACAGTCAATGGCGATCGTTATCGGGCCATGTTGACCGAATTTTTGTTCACAAAAATTGAATAGGAGGAAATACAGCTGCACACAATCGATAATGTGCTTAAAAATTGGACCGATCGTGTATGCTACTGCATGGCCAGCCGAGGCAGCCATTTGAATGCAATTATTTTCCATTATTAACCGGAAGGATTGTACTTTCAAATAAAAAAAGAAATTTGAGAAAATATTCAGTAGTTTTTTTTATAGCATTTTCAAAAAAAAAAATGTATTTGGCGGACCCTTTATAATTTATTTTTCTATATTTATTTCTGAATAAAGTGTTTTTTTATATTAAAAATTTCGACGTTTATTTTTGGGCTAGAAATGTGGCTTTGTGTGTTCCAGGTATGTTGAGGTTTTTTATCTCTTCTTCTTGAGCAAATTTTTTGATTAATCTCATTTTACCAGGTTTTACCCAAAATTACCTCAAACAAACCAAATGTTTGTTTTCCTAACAAAATATTTAAATTCATATTAAGCACTTAACATTTATAAGTATCTGCGGTGTAGTGGGTAGAGAGTTGGGCTTGTACTCCAAACTTCCGAGTTCAAATCTCGGAAAAGACAAACACAATTTTTTTTTTTAAATTAAAATAAAATATTCAAATGTTTAAATAGTAAATAGTAAATAAGGCAATGAAAATTAAAAGTGATTGTGGTGCAATCGGTAGGACAGGGGACTATTGATCTGAAGGAAACGGTTGGAGACCAGAAAAATCAGAATAGTTTTTGAATTTCAATAAAATTTTGTGGAACATAGTAATATTTATTTGGAATGTAATATTAGGTTAGACATCTAACTATTTATTATGATAGTTGTCGTAACCTCCCGAATTCGATTGGCAACAATTCGGTGGCTACAACTAAAGCTATGTACAGACGGTTGTCAGATCTTACAATATTGTAAGATCTGGCAATGTGCTGACAATGTACTGACAATGAAACATGTTTAGCAGAAGGTAAATTGTCAGTTCAGATTATTATAAGAAAACCTTTCAATTTCATTGTCAGACAATTGTCAAACAATAAATTTATCTGCCAACGAAAATTGTCAGTTCACACGGTTGTCAGATTCTTGTATGGCAAAAATTCCCAGATCTGTTGTTAGACATTGCCAGAACTTTTAAAGCATTTGAAAGAAATTATTAATTGTCAATTGTATGTTTAATTAAATTGAAAAAGTAATAATATTAATTTTCATGGAACAAAAAAAAGCAATTGCAACGATTTTAGCTGCATATGTATTAGAAAGTAGCGAGGATGAAGACAAAATATTTTTGCAAATTGCAGTTGAAAGAGGTGCGGAGATTTGCCCATTTTCCTTTGCAATCGTTCACACTTATCTGGATGGCATCTGCGACCTCTTGCCATAAAATATCTTTGGGAAGTTTATACTCAGCGCAACCAGCATCCCATAAACTTCGCCGTACCTCAACTTCCTCGATAAGTTTGATAATACTTTCGTGTGACCACACGGATTCCACCTTTTTGCGGTAGGATCTTTGTTTGGGAGTTGGTTTTTTCTAGGCTTTAGAGCCTGTTGACGACTGGGAGCCTATTGGCGACTGGGTACGAAACATCAAGTCAGTTGGCTCATAGCTGCCTGCAATCTATGACGCAGGTTTCATTAATGGAAATGTCGCCATCCATTTTTTTTATTTAATTTGATGTCCTATTTTGTTTCACTTTTGATTTTTAATATTATTAATATGAACTTTTGTTTTTTGTGAGATTTTATTTGTTCGGTTTGAGATCATGACAAATTTTTCTCTAAATTAACAGAAAAATTAAAATTTTTATATGATAATTTACTTTGACTATTAGAAAAAACACAGAAAAAGTTATTATACACTAGCATGAATGGAATGCATTTTCTGACCCACTACAGTCTTCATCAACATTCTTCGTGCCATTTAGTGTTAATCGTAAATATCTTCTAATTAACTCACACTTTAAAGGAATTAGGTGACTTTAAATTCCATATTACTCTGTGTGTTGAGTTAGAATGAAATTTACCACGAACGATTTCTATTTATAGTGTGTTTGTTTTTCTCTAGTCATTATCATAATTGCCAGTTTAACTTTGAGTTAAAACTTTTAAATGGCAATTCTTTTCTCTAATGTCATCATATACTATCCTTTTACATAAGCAAAGCATATCAACAAACATTAAAGATTTTTTGTTAATACATATGTCGAGCATATACATTAAACGATTTCTACACTGTACCTGGTGAGTGGTTTAATAATGAATTTTATCGTTGACTTGTTTTTTTGTCATTATTTATGGACAGTGCCGCCAATAGAAACATTTCTGTGACAATACTATCATTGTCAGATGCATTAATTTAAACACATCTGCCAATAAAAAATAGTTTACAATGTCTTGCAATTATCTGACAATGGCAACGTAGGGTGTTCACACGAATGTCAGATGTCTGACAATATTATTGTCTTACAATGTACAGACAATGCTTTTTCTGACAATGTTGCAAGACAAAAGTAGTAAGTTCACACTGTTGTTAGACATTTTCTGAACATTTTTCTGACAATATTGTAAGATCTGACAACCGTCTGTAGTTTTTTTTTATAAATTACTACCCCATCCACAGAAATTTACATTCTACTTTAAATCCCTTAATCACAATTTATGTATTCAGTTGGCTGAATAAGAAAAAATCCCAAAAAACTTTATGTTCTATAATATTTCCAGCCTATGGAAAACCTTTCGGTTTTTAATACTAAAATTCAGAACAATTTGTACTTTACCAAACAGTTTGAAATGAAATAATATTTAACTTGTTCTTAAGTTTGTTCTTTTTTTTTTTTTGTTAATATATCGAATGTGTAACACATGCTTAAGCTGTGCGCTGTGTATAAAAGCCTTGTGGCATTTGAGATTTAATTTCAGTTTAATCTTAGGCATCAACTTGTTCAGAACGCTTATACTAAATGCAAATTTTTGAAAATTTAAAACAAAACATAAAAAAATTAACAGAAAAAAGAAAAAAGACACAGCCGCAAGGTCAATAGTATTTGAAATACGTTATTATTATTAACCACAAAATATGAAATAACATTAATCTTGGTTTCAAACAGAAGCATAAAATATAAATACAAGAATACCTGTGTAATTAAAACAATTACGAAAAGTACGAAATAATTAACTAAATAAATAAAACTAAAAAACTAAATAAAACAAATTAAACTCATTGTTGTTAAAATGAAAGTAATTGCTGAATTGTTACTCTTAACCATAATAGCCGCACAAAGTCAAAGTATAACAAATTCAAATTGTAAGTCAAAAAACTACACGTAAAGAACAATTAAAAAAAAAAAAAACAGAAACGGAAGTGCTAAGAAGTTCAAGAATTTGAATTAGTGTGATTGTGTTAATTAATTGAAATATATTAAGTATAACTTTTTAATTTAGGTTTGAAAGAACCAAATTATGCTAGCTTAATATTTGGTTTTAATGTGTTAAGATATAATTTAGATCAAGACTATACTGCGTTGCAAAACTATAATTCCACAATAATTTCACTAAATTTTGTAAGTTAAACAAAAAAGTAGGAGAGTTTAAACGGCACAAAATTAATAATATTTAACAAAAAAAAAAAACCCCAATTCATTTTACTTAACTTAATATATCAAATATATCTTAATATGTCAAATATTTTAGAAAAATATTTTAAAAAAGCAATTTTAATCCTCTAACTGGCAAACGATTCGATCATTCATGTGCTCCACTCGAAAAAACAAATAATAAGTTCTTCAACAAAATTGTTTATAGTGAAAGGCGTGGTAGAGAAGAATGAGTGTATTTTCTAAAAATCATAACAACATTGTAAATTTTCAATTTTCTGAATCAGACTGCGCAGTTTCTGGTATTGAACCTTCGTCAGTGACCCTGTTTTTTGAATAATGTAATATTTGTTATGTTTTTATTTGTTCGATTGCGTCTATATGAAATTTTCTGTGCAATCACTGATCGTGGTATAGATAAACTGATTTCTAATGCCACATGCTCACTTGTTTATCGCTGCCTAATTTAGGAGATATAAGCCAACATATTTTAGGGTGTATTTTGGAAACTAAAGCACATAAAAGAGAAGTTTTGGACAATAAATATTTCTCTTACCAAGATATAAACACGCTCGAAAAACTATTTTTTCTGCTCATATTTAAGAAGATATCGGGATCTCGCTTTTTGGAAGAAGCGAAATTAGGCGAAAAAGTATCTGAACTACAATTTATATTGTTCAAACCTCAACGCTTTGCTATTAATATTTAATGTCTTCTTTCTGCAAAACTTCATAAAAATCCGTCTATTAGTTTATAAGTTAAGACGATGTCCTTTAGAGGAATCCTGATAAAATCTTGTGAGTCCTTGGACTAAAGTAAGGACTTATTATTAAAGATAAAGCTTCAATCTTACTTTTTTTTAATTTAAAGCGTTTTTAGTCAACTTAAATTGGTTTTTTAGATTTTTGAAAACTATTTTTTTTTTAACTAATTAGTTTTTGAAATTTTACGAAATTTTGATTTTGAAGCTTTCTTGCTTCCAAACCGTGGACGGCAAACGAAAAATTTCTTCGCAAAATATTTAGAAAATTTAGTTTTTTTTTTCATTTCATTTCATTTATTCAATTGTAATACATGTAGCCTAATTGGCCAATAAAATTATATTACAAGTAAAATTTAATACTATGAGAATAGAAATACTTAAATCTAAAAAAAAAATCCCTGCGACTTCACTAAAAACACACTCTACTTAAATAATTTAAAATGAAAACCCAATTATCAAGTGACATTATGAGTAATAAGAAGTAAAATACTCAAGAAGACTACGTTTAAATGATTCAACAGAAAACTGGAATGATCGCAGATTCCTTGGCAAATTATTCCACAACCGGCCAAATCTAATAGCAAATGAATTTTCATAAACTGCGTAAGAGATGAGTGGATACTCTATTTGAGGATTTCTTTGAGAAGGCAAAAAAAGAAATTAAACGAAAAACACTCTCAGGCTCACGGAAAAAAACTATCTTATACAAATATATTAATTGTCGAAATTTAAGATAATCATCAAATGTAAGATTAAGAAAATCCCTCAAATATAGTTTTCTATCGGAATATATTAATTTCTAAGTATAAAACGCTCATTTGACACATTTGTGGTAAATTTTATGAAGGCTACCCTGATTCAGCCTTACCTGTTAGAGGGTTAATATATCAAATATTTTAAAGAATCAATTTTAATAATGCGTGAAGCCTTCTTTTCTTGGAATCACCTTGAAATTTTAATCAGAAATATTGTCTACCAGATTTATTGGAAGTTCTTAAGGTATATATCTCTACGCATCATTTTTTTTTTTAAATGAAAAACGCTTTGATATTGACGATTTTCTGCATAAACTCGACGGATAAATTGGCATTGACCACAAGTAATGTCAATTAAATTTCAATAAAAATTAAAAACTGCCAAGTATGAACCGAACATAAGAAAACTTTCACATTAATGACAAATTTCATTTTATACGTTAAAAATTTCATACGCTTAATAACAAAGTTTTAATAAAAATGGTTTCAATAAAAATATGAAGTATTTTCATTAATTTTAAAAAATTTCTCATTCAATTTTGTGAAGAAAACTTCATTAAAATTCGTCGACGAAAATTCTCTCTGTGTAGTAAGATAAGAATAGCAAAAATAAGTGTGTTAAATCTACAAATATTTAGTTACATTTGAGCTAAATTTTAGTTAATTGAAAGTATCAAATTAATCTGCGAATATCTGCAAAAAAATTTGATAAATATTAGTAGACAAAACAAATCATAAAAAATTTGAAATTTTCATTTTTTTTTTTCGAAAAAAAATTCTATTGATTTTAGCAAAATATTCTCTTTTTTCATTCTACTAAATTTAAGGTAAATACCCAGTAAAAACGCTGCTTACCAGCAAGCAGGTTTGTAAGGGAGTAAGCCAAATAGAATCCCTTACAAACCTGCTTACATATGCCATGATTTTTATATGGCGAATTCCCACTTGGAAGCATTAATTTTGGGCAAAATAAGCGCGGGTTTTAGCGCTTACAAAAAGCTGTGATTTCATGGCTTTCAGTAAAATCATATTTCATGTCTACATTATTACGATTAAAAGTAATAATATGAATATAATATAATTTATTTTACATAAAATTCTACAGACATTAATTTTAGACATAATATAATAATTTTGTTTTTCCGCACCACGTGGTAGCTCTTCAGAAACACTGAAACGACTAATTATTTTTTTAACATACTCGAAAACACCAAACAAAATCGGAAATCACTCGGGAAAACTGGTTAAGATCGTTTATAATCTACGACATGAAACTTTCTGCATTACAACCTGCATCCTCGTAAGGGATTAACTTAAGCTGCTTACAACCTGCGTCATTGTAAATGAAAATAGTAAGCTCAACAAAATTTTTTGTTTATTTTTATACGAACAACATAATAGTAAGCACTTACTTCAGCGCATTTGTTTTATCCTGCTTCTAAAAACACGAAAATTTTTTACTGGGTATATCAAAAATTTTGTTGATATTACAGCTTTTGTTTGTTGTGTTTAGTCTTCAAATATTTAGTAAAAGGTTTTGCTTATTTTAGCTGCGTAAATTGCTATTTTCAATTTACTAAAATTCAATTCGACTATAACTTAAATTTGTACAGTTAATTGGTTTATTTTTTCTGTTCCAATTTATTAATATTTACCAATTTAAAATATATCGTAATTTTAGCAGTTTTTCTGCAACATCATTTTCAGCATATTTTCAGTAGATTTCTCTGCAACTTTTACAGGTTTTTTTCCTATAAGTGTAGCTATTTTGATTGGTTATTGGAAAAAGACGATTTTAAGAACACTGTATAACTCAATTCTCAAAATTAAAACCCTAAGCGATTTTAAAAAGTTTACCAAATTGTTGAGCAGTTTTCTTATTTTTTAAAGTTCCCTGTAAAAAAGACGATTTTTAGCAAAATCTATAACTCAGTTCTCAAAATCAGAACACTAAGTGATTTTAAAAGAATTTACCAAATTTGTGGGCAGTCGACATATTTTTTTAAAGTTCCTAGTAGAATATCTTTCAAGTAGAATATCTTTCTTTTATCGACCTGATATGTCCCTAAACCTGGAGTTAAAAGGTCGATTAAATTAATTATTTCTTTTGTTTTAAGTCAAAATGCAAAAAAGAAATATATTTGAATTCAATGAACTGATTAATGATTTACGATATAAACCACATCATTTAATCACATTTCGATTAATTGCATATTATTAGTTGCGGTCAGCAGATACTGTTTAATAGTCAACAGTTTTAGAAATATCAGCTGGATGACCTGCTAACTAAGTGCTCGATTTAAGAAAATGTATGTTACGTTTGATCAGTAACCGTAATTATTATTCTTTTCATCATAAAAGTCAGATGCAAAAAAATTATTTTTGACTTTTTTTTGTGCAAATATAAAAGTTATTTTTTGATTTTTATGTTGTGGGGCAAAAATAAAAATTATTTTTTCACTTCCATGTTTTTGAGCCAAACTAAAAACAATTTGTTGATTTTTATTTTTTTAATACTTTATTTTCTTTTTTTAAATTTATGGTAGTTAAAAATTCTGATGAAGTTAATTTTTATAGGGATTTTTCAAATCTTTGTGCATTTGATATGAGCTTTTATTTTTCAACATAATCTCCTTTTAGCTCAATACACTTAGTCCCACGTTCCTCCAATTTTTGTATCCCTTCCAAAAAATATGATTTTTCGAGGCCCATAAAATAGGTATTTCTTGGCTATATTTGGTCGTTTTTTTTAATTCCTCGTTAAATCGGTGCAATAAGTTGGTATAATATTCGCCGCTTACTGTTTTTCCCTTTTGAAGGTAATCGCTGTGGAGTATCCCGCGTGCATTCCAAAAAACTGTTGCCATCACCTTTTTGTCCACGATTACGTTTATGGTCAATTGAGGGCAAACGCAGCACCCATCTTGCAGACAGCTTTCCTAAGCCCAACCGATCATTTAAAATCGAAACCACGCTGTCATATGAAATGACATCAACAATCTCACGCACTTTTACTCTTCGATCGGCCAACACCATATCGTGGATTTTTTCGACATTTTCGGGTGTATTGACCTCAATTGGCCGTCCAGATCATGCAGCGTCATTTGTACTTGAGCGACCACAACGAAAGTCAGTAAACCACTTTTTTACCATTGAAATCGATGATGCAGAGTCCCCATAGTATTTATCAAGCTTTTCCTTGGTTTGATTTACGTTTTTTTTTGGCAAAAAATAATGTTTAATGAGCACTCGAAATTCACTTTTTTCCATTTTAAAAAAAATTCACGAGGTTGTATGTTTTGAACAGCTGTTAAACGCAAAGTAAATGACAGAACTTGCTCAAGATTTGACAGTAGTATATTAACAGGTGGTACTCGATGGGAGCAGTGTTGCATTTCATAAACCTACGGGGGAATTTCGAAAAGTCACGTACTTATTGATCCGCCCTCGTAACTGCTATTTTCGGTAGCTGCTTTTGAATAGTTAGTAAATAATTTGTTGCAGATTCGCACTTACTAATTTTTTTTTAGATAACAAATAAAAATGTCCCAATAAAATTTGAAAACAAAAATATAAAAAAATTTAAAGATTTTGTAAAGCAATTTTTATTTGAAAACAAAATAAAAAGAATATTATTCAGCAGCGTTAGTAATCACTAGGGCAAGGAATTTCATGCAACTATGAAAGGAAAATTGGCGATTTAAATACGCAATAAAGAATCCAAAATATGCTCTTCAAATATGCATTTAATTTGAAATATGCTAAAAAAAAAACCAAATTATATGCGCTAAAAATTCTAAAATATTTTTAAAGCAGCAAACTCGAATAAGAAATTTTAAAATAATACAAAAATTTTAGCAGCATATTTTTGGATTTTGAAAAATCGATTGTAACTAAGGAAAACTGAATGCTATGCGCAAGGTTAAACATTATTTTTTTTGTTTATTTTTAATTAAAACTGAATTTTAATTTTTGCATATTATGCAAAAATATGCAATTAAATTCATAATATGCAACAAAAAACATTTATAGCAAAATATGCCAAAATATGTAACAAACAAATCAATGCCATTTTGTGGCAAATCCTTTGATCAATATCGATCTTTGGGCTACTGACTACAAATATGCATTTGCATAAAATTCCTTGCTCTAGTAATCATATAGCGCTACAAGTCAACAGTATCAGCATCACATTTTTCTGCAGACCGCTACCATCGATCACATTTTACAATTACATAATATTAAAAATAAAACAAAGAAATTTTCTATAAGGGTGCATTTACATTACGATCGTAATCCAGTTAAAAACAAGATTTGGCTCATATGGTAGCATGGAATATGAGCTAGATTTCGAAATCTAGTTTCAAGTGCATACTTGAAATGTTTCAAAAAAAAATTATCTATTCAATTAATTAAAGTTAACATATGTTTAACAAAAAGCTATGTTAAAGTGTTATTAAACATTAAGAATGAACTATTTTTAATTAAGAATGTTTGTATTTGTATCATAACTGAATTAATTACAATTAAATTAACATAGAAATTGCACACCTGCAATGTTCTACAAATTTGAAGTGGCCACGCACCAGCATAAAACAAGATACTCAAATCAATGCTTATGCATTGTGAAAGCGGAAATTAGAAAAATGTCACCTCAACTTTATGTGCTTCTAAGAGGGAGTGTTTACGGAATGCACTGTTGCCAACTTGGTGCCTTTTTTGCAAATCTACACTGAGAGTATTATCATCACTTCAGTAATGAATTTCTTCATAACTTTAATGAAAGTTGTCATTGGAACTCGTCCATTGAAACTTTTCATAGAATCTATGGAACAGGTTTCATTAAAGTCAATGTTTATGAAATGTTTGTAGAATTTATGAAAATCTTCATAAAACGAATGAATCATTCCGGCAATTAAACGTTAATAGAATGTATGAAACATTTTCATACAATTTTTTAATATTAATAAGTTAATAATTAATAAAACTCTTCATGAATGTCTCGGAAAATGCATTGGAACTAAGCCAATGGACCACTTCATATGAGTTTTCAAAAAATTTCCTTGAAGTCCTACTTAAATAAAAGGTTAAATTGAAATACTAAAGCACTTTATAAAATATGTTGAACGCTTGAGAAATAAATCTTAAAACTAAAGTTTGAAATGTATTAAAATTAATAAAATTATGAAATTTTATGAAAAATTAAAAAAAATTGAGTCTTTGAAATAATTTCATAGCTCTAAAGAAAAGTTTCATTAAATCTATTGAGATATAATTTATGAAATATAATGAGTTTTTTTTAATATTAATTAAATTTCTTGGATATAATGAAATTCCTTATTAAACCTACAAAAAAAATTATATGAAATCGTTTCATAAATATCATGAGGGATAATTCTGTCAGTGTATTGTGAGAAAATGTGTTGTAGCTAAAACAAAATAACTGCCTCATTGAATTTTATTTTGCAATTAACACATTTTCATTCACAATAAATATGATTTTATTTAAAATGTATATGAGTCAATTTAAAATTTTTCCACAAATCGATCATTTACCGCAGTAACGTCATAACTCAAAAATTTTGATTTTGTAGAAAACGGGTTTAAAGATTTAAATTCACTCCCACCTTGAAGAAAAAAATAACGACATAATTTCTTTCAAGAATTGGAGTATACAAGATATCAATACGACTTTTTTACACAATATGATATGTGATATAACGAATAATTTGCGTCATTAACTCAAAAATCATGATTTTTGAGTTGTGACGTTCTTGATGTAAATGAGCGATATGTTAAGACTGAATTTAGAAGTCTCTTATTTCTCAAGTTTTTTGAATTGAGAGAAACGATGGACAGGGGTAGATAGAATATATTTAAAAAACTATGACATGTAAAGCTTAACGTTGAAAACTCTTCTCCCAAGGAATGGATGGCCTTTTTAAAATCGAAAAATGAGATCAGTATTAAAAACCCGGTTTAATTTTATACAGTTTGAGGAATACCAAGTTGATGTTAGCGCACCAATAACGTTGCGCAGACTTATAAGGAATATACATACATCTTTTGTGTATGTTTTTTGCGTTTGAGATTCACAATTTTATTTTTAATTGGCTAGCGCATTAAAATTTCATAGAAAATTCGTTAATTTAATGCAAAAATTCATTAATGTCATTCGTATAATTCTCTTAGTATATAATTTAATTCATAAAACTAGCTGAGTCTTAAATTTTTTATATAAATTTTAGTAATTTGTTTAATTTTGTAAGTAAATTTTCCCTTAATCTGAACTCTCACATAGGAAAAGTAAATTCGCTGTGGTTTTTAGAATTCATCACAAGATTATTATTTTTTTTAAATTTTGTACTGATTTCAAGTCAGAAAAAATAGTCACTTAAAGTATGGGTTCGATTCTACTACCAAAGGGTAGTAAAATTACATACTCGGTTTGGCGAGTTTGGTGACCGATTTTTTTTTATGGGCCTCCAAATATTCTGAAATCAGTTAGCCCCTCGAAAAAAGGTGTCATCAGATTTTGTCCAACAACTAATTTCGACTTCGTGATACCGCTTAATTATATTTGGCTAAGAATCCGCTGAACAAATTTTGTTAACATTTTATAAAAAAAAAACTATTTTTTTGAACTTTTTTTTTTTTAAAAAACATATTTTTTTTTCACTTTTTTAGCATAACTAGCAGGCACTCCTAATTTTTTATTAACAATATTTGGCAAAATTGCCGCCACGGTAAAGCTGAACATCTTTTTTGAACATATTAATACAATCTGGAACAACAACTCATGAAGACCACTATGTACCTTAACAATTTTCGATTTTGATTAGACTATAGAGCATTTCCATTTTATTTTAAGGACTAATTTTTCGGTGGTCTCCGATTTCGATCAAATTTGGTGAGCATGTTTGCCAGTGAATGCATATTTTTAAACCTATATTTTATTTTGAAAACTGTGGCAACCTTGAAGATTTCCAATATCGAAAAATGAGGGGTTGGGACATCATTCAAACGGCCATAACTTTTGTTGTGTGGCAGATATGTATTGAAAAATTCATTTTGCATAAGAATAGTGAAAATGTGTTTGATTGCTAAGAAGACAAGAATTGAACAAAACTGAAGATTAATAGGCTTATTGTTAAAGCTCTGCCTATTCTAGAGGCATTAGCTTTTCATAACTTCGGGTTCTGATGAGATCTTTAGCCAGATCGAAAGACATATATCAACCTAGCTAATATATTCAATTTGCTTTATTGTTGTAAATATGCGGAGTTTGAAAGCTCGTTATAAATAAATAAAAATAAAATTTTTGTTTGCTTATAGAGCAAACAAAATTTTCATACCCTCAAAAAACATCCTCATAAAAATTTTTAATTTTGCGAATTTAAAAATATTTAATATGATTTTTTGCAAATAATTAAACCTAACCCAACTAAATATCATAAAACCAGAAAAATGCATGTTTTCCAAAATAATCGCAGTTTTCTTTTTAAGTTCTAGTATATGACAAAAAATGTTGTGTATATACATATGTGTTAAAATGTGATAAATAGGATTTGTAAATTGATGTAGCAAAAACTGCAATTTTAATATTTTTAATTTGCTCGAAACTTAAAATCACCATCATTTTTGCGCCGTTAACGAAAAAGGAGTAACGCGAATGGATTTTGAATGCTTAAACATCGGATAATACACACAAAAGGTTATTCATGTTTTAAAAATTTATACCTCAGTGTTTATTACCTCAGTGTCGATAGTTTTTGAAGTTCTCAAAAAGCAATGCTCCGCCGACGATATGACTGAGTATTGTTTTGTCGTATACGCAAAAATACGTTTTTAGAACTGGGTGCCGCTTTATGATTCAGATCAAATCTTTTATTCGTTTTCAGCTATCTCTTTTCATTTCCGAGTTATCCGGTATGATTTTTGACGTATATCCACTAAAATATCTAGTTGTAGCATTAGCTTTCCTCAAGCGACAACAAATTCGGATATACGTCAAATTTTACATATATTTTTGGGTTTTTGTTTTTGCTGTTTTTATTGGGTTGACTAGTAACGGAAATATGTCTGTATGGATGAAATAAATATTTTATATGGTTTTAACGTATGTGCATAGACTTCAGTCAATGTGCATATACACATAAGCCAATAACAGTAATTAATATCTTTAAATATTATTTTACTGTACGTGCATATAAGTTTATACTGAGCTCACACATATATAAATAAAATCCTGCAGAGTAATAATAATTTTTTTCTCATTTGTAGTTTTTGAAATATCGCGGTTTTTATATTGATGTTTTATACCTACTCCAGCTTTTTTATATAAAAATTTAGTTTTCTAAATATTTTCAATTGATTTTTTTTATGAAAAAAAACTCAAATTAATTGCTTTACTTAAAGTATTCAAAAAAAAAAACAAAGGCAAAAAGTTATCGGTTAGTTTGACTTTAATTTCATGACAAACTTTAAAATGCGATTGCCAAAAATGTAAAATTGTCATATACGTCAAAACAACATCAAGCCGGCGATATGTTAGCGTTCGTTACCGCGGGCACCCAAAACTTATCCAAAAACCTTACCGCACTCATAACTATCTGGGTATTGTTTATTTTTTGTGTCATTTACGTGAATAAATAATATTTATTCAAAAAAGTTGGCATCACTGTGAATTTTAATTTATTATGACCCTTTTAAATAACAAAAAACTGAAGTGTTATTAAACCAAAAACAATATGACTAAAATGTATTTATTTACATAGACCGAATTAAATTAATGTCGCGTACAAAAAAACCACAAATTTAGAATTATTAAAAGTGTAAATAACTTTTATAGCCAATGACCATTTAAGACGTTAAACCAGTTTAAGACACAATGTATTCGTAGTGTTTTATATTAAAGCCGAAAATAAACAAACAATACTACACACAGAAAAATAAGTTAGTAGAAATTGTGCTGAAATTTGTGTTTTCAGCTAAAATTTTAGTTATATTTAGTCAGCACTAAACTCTTTTGAACTAATGTTTTACTAATACTTTACTAATTTATTTTGGTAAAAAATTACGCACTAAAAGTGTGGACGACAACCAGGTTGAATTTATATACGCAGAATGAAGTAGATGTTGTTGGCTTGTAAAAGTAATTGTCTATTAATTAAATTAAAAACAAAATAAAATATTTAAATTTAATAAAGATTAAGTGACTATTAATGTAGTGTGGTCTAATTGCAAACAAATATACGTACAGGCAGACAGACTAAAGCGAAAGACAAGGGCATACATTTTCATGTCCTCAGTGTGGGATTATGCACATTTTTATATTTTGTAACGTATTGTAAATTATTTTTAAAAGAATAACAAAAAAAAAAATTTAAGGTTTTCCGCAAATAAATTAACTAAAGTATAATTTTTCTACAAATTTTTTGTGTTTTTTTTTTCAGTCTACTAATATTCAGCAATAATTTTATTAATGATTTGGCTGATATTAGCACATTTTTTGCAAGCATCCTCCTGACTAAAATGTTGGTGACTCAGCAACATTTTTTGCTCACTTTACCAACTTTTTTTTTTGAGTGTACCAATCATAATAATAACCGCAAAACCAAAAATATTTAAAAAATTGACAAACAAATACCGGTATTTTTTTTAATCTATCATCTTTTATAATTTTATACTTCCTAAAGGGGGATTTCCCCAAGATCATGTGTATGTTGTGTACCATGCACATGGAAAATTCCGAAACCAAACGCATTTTTAAATTAATGTTTTCATGTTTTGCAATTCTCTTCTGTTTCATCTTTTAGACCCTTTAAACATTAACCAACGTTGTGAAAATCCCAATAAGCGTGCCGGCACTTGTGTGGCCATACACGACTGTCAGGTGCTGCTACAAAGTGAACGTTCTTTTGTCGAAGCTTCAAGATGTGGTGGAGGTTTCGGTAGAATTCCGTATGTTTGTTGTTCAAGTGATACGGGATTCACCAGAGATGCTAGAGCACCAGCTGCAAATGAAGTTACAAGTAATCTTAACGACGAAAGATCTTGGTTGTCACAATTATTGAAGGGGAATTTTGTGACACCAACAACATCAAGAGACTTGCCGCAAAGCAAATCTTTATTGTTACCAGAACCTCCAACGTGTGGTGGTGAATTCATAGATAATCGTATTTATGGTGGCAGAGATGCGGATTTATATGAATTTCCATGGATGGCATTTTTGGAATACACAAAAGCTGGTATGTAGAAAATTCATTTTTAAATAAAAAAGCCTTAAAGTCTAATTCAGCTAGCTGAATTTTCCTTATAAAGTTTAATTCAGCAACTGAATACATACGTTTTCGAATATTATATCGTTTTTATTAAGAGTTTAACTATATAAAAATAGCTATATAAAAATAGTCAATTCAGCTAACCGAATACATTTTTTTTTGAAAACTTATGAAAGATACACAATGTTTTAATAATTTCGTTATAAATTAAGTAAATATGAGTCGTGTTTTCAAGTCTGTGTTTTTAAAATATAATTCAGCTAGCTGAATATCTGAAAATTAATGTTTTTCTCAAAAGCTTTGTAATTTGACATAGCTGAATTGTATACTTTTCATATATTTAAACAGTTAAAACGGCTTTATCTAAATTAGACATAGAATTTTATTTCAGCTAGCTGAATATCGCAAAATATAGCATAATTTACTGCAAGAACTATAATTTAGCAAGCTCAAAGCATTTATTTTTAAAATTATTTTTATAGCAAATAACTACAATGCTTTTATTAAGTACATATTAGCAGTTATTAAGAGTATCAATACTACAGCATATAAATGTAGATCATGAGATTTAGGAAATTATCAAAACCTATAAAATTTTTTATCACACTGTATAACAAACGATATAAATATCAATAGTATGAGGATATTTTATTGCTTCAAATTGAATGCAGCTGACTAAATATAGAAAATATTCACAAATTTTAATATTTTACAATAATTTGTACTATTTTCGACATTTTTAATATGTAGCTGAATACAAAATATGTGTCCTTTTCAACGTAGCCATTTTAGCTATTTTCCAGCTATATCTAAGGATTTTTTTCATCTAGCTATAAAAAACGCTAGATGGGATCTAGCCGAAAGGTTTAGTTATTTATTTTTGTTGGCGTTGTGGTGTAATGGTTAGAGCGTTGGACTGTTACACAGATGGTCCCGGGTTCGATTCATGGTGATGACATCATCAGTTTGACAAAATAATATGTATGAGTTTTTGCAGCGCCCACCTTCGGTGTGCACTTAACCCCACCGAAGTAAAACAATGAATCATTTCTATGAACAACAAATTCACCAACTCTCTATCATGTGGCGAGCAACAATATATCATCATATCATCTCGCGCAATTTATTGTTGAGATGTTCGAAGCCCCTTCATCGTTCCATACTCTTCTCATTTCTCCACTATCCAATTTATAAAAGAATGCAACACAAGAATTTAATTTCATTCATTTTTCATAAAATTTTATAAAAACTGCATTCATTTAATGAAAAGTTTCAATGGACGAATTTCAGTGACATTTCGCAGATTCAATGCAAAAATTAATTGATATCACGCAGATAATTTTCTCAGTGTTCAATGTAAATACCATGCAGGAAGCTTTTGTAATTTTTGTCTTCCTTGCCATTTTTTAATGTTTAAGATTAAAAGCATGGATGGTAATCGATTCGATGTGGATATTGGTAAGGGTTAGGCTATTTTCGTTTATTTTGATATTTTATTTATTTCGGTAACGGGATTATGCGCTAACGGTATTTCACTTATGTCGGTATAAGTATTTCAGCGGGGCTGAATTTCAGTTTATGGGGGACACCCCTAGAGAAAAAATCTGAATATGCCATCCCCTTCAGAATGTTCCCAGGAGTACGAAAATCATAATGAATAAGGGGGCTCACGCCCCCTATGGGCGTGGCAGTCGAAAAACGACCCGGCCCACCTACGTAGACAATATGGGTATCAAATGAAAGCTAATGTCTTCACGATTCCAAAAATAGCCATAGTTGCCAGATCGGGCGGTTTTTGCAGCCGATACGGCCATTTTTGTTAAATAGGGGCGGGGGTGAAAAACGACCCATGCCACCTACTTAGGCAATATTGGTATCAAATGAAAGGAAATGTCTTCACGATTCCAAAAATACCCGTAGTTGCCAGATCGTCCAGAATTTGAGGAAGATATGTTAATTTTTATAAAATGGGGGAAGGACTTTTTTTTGTTTATTTCTTTTTAGCTCGGCTAGAGGCCGAGCACTCGAGATCCCCGCCGTCTAGAATTAAGACATACTGGAGTTAAAAACCCCTAAGCCCGGCCGTAGGCCGGTCACGCAAAAAACTTTACTAAATGCTCATTTTTGTTTGATTTTAACAAATATAAGCAAAAAAAAAGGAAAAAAAAATTTCCCCCACCCCAAATTTTGCCAAAATGGCCATATCGGCTACAAAAATCGCCCGATCTGGCAACTACGGCTATTTTTGGAATCGTGAAGACATTAGCTTTCATTTGATACCCATATTGTCTACGTAGGTGGGCCGGGTCGTTTTTCGACTGCCACGCCCATAAGGGGCGTGAGCCCCCTTATTCATTATGATTTTCGCACTCCTGGGGTCATTTAAGGGGGCGTGGCATTTTTTTTTTTTTTCCAGGGGTGTCCCCCATAAACTGAAATTTTGCCTTCAGCGGTAACGCTATTTTCGTTTATTTCGGTGACGTTATTTTAGGTATAATGGGTTTTTTTTTTATTTCGGTAAGAGTATTTTAAGGAAAACGTTATTTAAGTTATTCGGGTAATGTAAATGCACATCGAATTGCAATGACTAGCTCGTTTATGAGCAAGCTTTGGAAAAATATATACCTATTTACAGCGATAGTTTTTTCGCATTGAAACAATGAAGCTGCACTGGATTCTCGCCCATTGAAACTTTTCATTAAATCAATGCAAGTTTTAAGAAAATTTTATAAAAATGTTATTATATTTATTAAAGTTTCGTTTATTAAAAGTTTCGAAACTTCAGTCAAAACTAAACGGGCAGAAAAATACAATCGGCGCAATGTTGGCCAAGCGATCGGCGACGGTCGGTTACTTATTTTGTTTTTAATGCCAAACTATAATTCAGCAAACTATATACAAAAACTATTTGAAATTTTAGATATATATAAAGGGTGTTTTTTATGCAGGTATACAACTTTAAGTTGGCAACACTTTTTTAACTTTCGGCCATTTTGTCAGCTGTCAAGTGATTTATGTTTAGTTTGACATTTCAACATGAATAGACTGACGCCTGAACAACGCTTCCAAATTGTGCAAATTTAATTTGAAAATCATGGTTCTATTCGAAATACCTATCCCACACTACGTCCATTTTACGGTCAACATAATCTTCCATCAGAGCAATTAATTTGATTAACTATGGAACGTTTTCGTACCACGTTTACTTTAAATGATAATATGCATCCACAGAGATGTCGTACAGCTCGTACAGAAGAAGTCAATGTTGCTGTAGAGCGTAATGTAGAAGAAGACCCCAATCAGTCTATCCTCCATCGTGCACAGCAATTGGATGTGTACTTTGGATATGTGTGACTTTTTCGTTCGTATGGTTTTAACAAGACGGCGCAACATGTCACACAGCTCGTGCCACAATTGATTTATTGAAGGAAACGTTTGGTAACTGCCTAGTTTCAATATTCGGACCCTTGAATTGGCCTTCAAGATCGTGCAATTTAACGCCGCTGGTCTATTTTCTGTGGGGATATGTGAAGTCGCTAGTCTACGCCAATAAGCCCGAAACGATTGACCACTTGGAGGACAACATTCGCCGCGTTATTGCCAATATACGGCCACAAATGTTGGAAAAAGTCATCGAAAATTGGACCTCCAGATTAGACTACGTCGGAGCCAGCCGTGGTGGTCATATGCCAGAAGTCACATATAAATTATAATCTCAGAAGATTATCTTTCGAATAAAGTAAATTTCATGTCAATTTAAAAAAAAATCATCTTTGTTTTATTCCATTTCAAAGTTCTATACCTCTATAAAAATACCCTTTAGAAGGGGAATGCAATAGGTTCATGAAGTACATATTGTCATTTATTAAGAGTAACAGTATTAAAGCATAAATATGTTGATTGAGCTAGCTGAATCAAGAAACTATAAACATTTATTTTAATTATTTTAATAAAATATATAAATATCAATCTCATCCAAAAATTTTGGGTTTTTAAATTGAATTCAGCCAGCTGAACATAAAAAATTACAATTAGTTGTAGTATTTTCTACATTTTCTAATAGCCGAATAGAAAATATGATTCTTTTTAAATAGCATTTATTGTTTTTTAAAATTTAATATATAAGGCGTAACAAGATGGATATTCAGCCAGCTGAACTCACATATAATTTCTGTTAAAGGAATTAAAATTGTAAATTAGACAAAAGTACTAATTCAGCTTGCTGAATTAAAAAATGATATGAATATGATCTTTAAAAATAAACTTAAAACAGTTAAAATAATTTTTATTAAAATCTTCTTTCGCAGATCCCACTCAAGAAGCTGTTTGTGCTGGATCTCTGATAAATTCCCGATACATTTTAACAGCAGCTCATTGCGTCCTAGGACCTATAGTAAAACAAAAAGGAGAACTGTAAGTTTTGAATTTTAACCTTTACCTAAAAACATAAAAATCAGATACATTTTTTTTTTCTTGGCAATTTCCAACTATTATTCGGTTCTTGCAACCAAAATTGGTTCGCTTTTATGTTCTCTGCGTAAAAATCAAAAACTTTAACCTCTTCTTCTCCTTACAGAGTTGCCGCCCGTTTAGGCTTAAGAGATTATACACAAACCTCAATATTTGCTGAAGATAATCAGCGCTGGAGAATAGAAGAGAAAATTGTGCATGAAAATTATAAGCCACAAAAAACGCCCTTAAATGATGTTGCCTTACTAAGACTGGAAAATAACGTTCGTTATTCGAAAACCATAAGACCCATATGTTTACCTTCAGTTCTAACGCCCTTCAATATAAAATCGGAGACAAAACTCACAGTGGCTGGATGGGGTTCAACTGAATTTGATTCTAGCAGTCCGATTAAACAAAAAGTTAGTGTTGCCCTCATGGATCATAAGTTCTGTAAACAACAATATGGTAAATTGGGTCTATCGATTGAAACGTCTCATATGTGCGCGGGAGGTACTGAAAACCAGGACAGTTGTCGTGGAGATTCTGGTGCTCCTCTAATGCATTATCGTAATGGTGTTTGGGTCTTGGAGGGTATTGTATCATTTGGTCGTCGTTGTGGCTATAAGGATTGGCCAGGTGTATATGCTCGTGTTAGTACTTATATCGATTGGATTAGTAATAATCTAAGAAATTAGATTTTGAAGTACAAAATGAACTGATTTTTAGATATTAGTATTGTAGTGAATTTTTAAGCATTGAATTGTTATTCATAAATATTTTATTGTTTCTACATTCATTTAGTTTTAAGGAATTTTAAATTAAATAATAAAATGTGATTTAAAAATAAATTATTAACAGCGAATTTTAACAATATTTAATTTTATTTTTTAGCTAGACAGGAAAGCTGAGCAATATTAAATTAAGTTTTCTGGCAGAAACCTTCCATAAATTTATGAAAGACTTGCTCTCTCCTCGAATTTCCTAAAGCTGAAGCACTTAGTGTTGGATAGATTTTGTTGTAATGACTCTAAATCTATTTTAAAACTTTCCAGCACGAACCATTTTAGAGGAATTTGAATTCCGAAACTGGCTATTTTGTAATGTTCTCGAAGTTCACCATTGTGGGGAAACAAGCAAAGAAAAGCTATATAGATAGTTAACATTTTCACTACCTTTGTACACTACAGTGGTCACATCTCTAAAAAAATATAAAAAATTGTATTGTATGTATTATATATTTACCAAAGGTAGAAGATGCACATAACAAACAAGTTTTCAATTTATTTTTGATCAATGGTAATAATCTTTAACTTCGAGCTCATATATTAGTTCTCATTTACTGATAAAACTAGTTTATATGAATGTTTGATGTTTTGCATGGGATTGTCACTTCTTTCAAAACGTGTTCTGATGACAGGAACCTAGAAAATTCCCGAAATAGACCTATCAACACATTCCTGAAATTGGTCAATTAATAAATTTGAAAACAAAAACTCTATAGATAATTTGTTAGGACAATATCCTAATAAAGAAATATAGAGTATTGTCACGAACTTGAATAATTTTCATTTTCATTGAAAAATTGATAATGCAAAAAGATTTCATATTTTTGTTTTAATATGTTCATTAGGATATTGGTCATTGAAAAAAAATATTATATGCATAAAATTTTCATCAGGAAAATATAGTTGCGGTATTTGTTAACAAAGTCCATATGTTTTAATTAGGCTTTATCTCCGAAAAAAGTGCCGTATGGCGTATCTCCTTAACTACCAAAGCAAGAATCTCGAAATCTCGATCGTATGTATCTTCATCTAATGACCAGTACAAAATCAAACAAATAATTTTTCTATATTTGAAAATTTAAGTGGTGAACTTTTTGGTTGGTAGAAGTGGAAGTGGGCATATATGTAAACATTTTTCTAATTTAAGGACCTCTAACAAAAATTTGAAGTCCAAATATAAATATATCCGCAAACAAAAAGTCGGTCGTAAAAGGGTTAAATACAAAATCATTTATATCTAAATGTTGTATTTTTTATCATTCATCGCTCCTAATTGACCCTCACCTGTTTAATGTAACTCTGGAATCTTTTGAGAAAATATTTAAAACTTTATGTTAAAGCAGAGCCCTTTAATACTAAAAACTGTTTTCCAAAGAAAATTTTCCGGTTCAGAGAACTTTTTTCTGAGGAACTTAAGCTATAGAAATCCTTTCAAATATTCAAGATTACAAAAACTTTATTCTTTAGCGAAATTTCTAAAAACTTAGTAATTCTCTAAACTTTTTGAGCAAAGTTGACCAGATTCTATAAACTATATTTTATGGATGATGTTATCTTATGTTAAGAATAAAGTTAAATTTCGGAATAACTGTGATGATATAAAGTGAATTTTAACCTCTTCAAATTTGTCGCTGTTGTTTCTGACGTCAATCGTGGAAGTTTTTTCCGAAGAAGACTTTGTTAAAATCAAAATCAGGTCACACATATTGCATTTGAGGTTCTTTTACAGGAGCCCAAATATGAAAAAGTCGAAAAAAAAAATTTGGGCAAAAGTTGGTGTCAAAAGTTGAGCAATGTGGAGTAGATTAAGGAAAAAAACTACTAAAATTTTTGTAGAGTAATTTTGTTCCACCATAGCATTTCAAATTTTAAACCAAATAATTTTTTTTTTATGAAAATCCGTTCATATAATTTTAAGAAAATAATTATAAAAAACGATTGTGCGAAAAAATTCGAAACTTTTTTTTTTTGGACAAAATACACTACGATCGCTGATTGCGGATGTAAGATGACTTACAAATTTTTTTTTTATTTTTGCCGTAATTTGCTCTTAAATACGCGTCGTTTGAGACCCAACGCGAAAAAAATCATAATTCGGGACATCCTAATTTGCGTCTGTAACCATACTTCCATCTCTTAACAAATGGTCAAAACCTGATTTCCGGATAGATTTTTCGAAAATCACTTCAAAAAGAAAAACGTTATAAATCTGTTTACATGTTAAATTCGTATAGCTGAATTGTGTTCACAGTCATTATATCTTAAGTAATGGTTCAATTAAATCCAAATAACGTGAAAAACATCACTTTTAATTTAACCTCCCTAGGGTATGCTTTAAATAGTGACTTTAATTTCAATTCTCTTTTAAACGAAAGTGAAACTGTGTCTGTTGTCTCCTCCTAGAGTGACTAATAAATTGTATACGATCAATTGGAACTTGTATTGCATAATTTACCAGTTCGTGTGCAATGAAGTGTAAATGACCGGTAAGCAAAAATAATAAGTGGAAGCATGGTCTCGTCTTCAAACTTATATCTTTCCGTGATTGCAGTTTTAACACCTGAAAACATGGAAAAAGGTGTCAGATATGATTTGTTTTTTTTATGGTTTACTTATTTCGTAGTTTGTTTTGCTTAACGTTTCGTGGTCTTTGTTTTGTTAAGAGCGCAAGGTGATCTTGAACGTTTTTTTCATTTTCAGCGTTTGCTTCACAAGTGTCTGTCACATACAAAGTATGTTTTTAAAGGTTTTTTTTTGGCAGCTATTTTTGTGGATTTACTTTTAATGGAGAATCGTGTATTTGATTTGTTTATTTTGTATATTTAAATGTTTTTTGCTTAAACAATGTGTAGGATTAATAACAGCTGTTAGCTGGTTGTGTTTTCTTTAAAACTGAAGTTTAATCGTCATAGTTAAGCGGTACGTTGTCGGAATATGTTGTTTTTACGGTGAATTATAGTTTCGTTTTTAATTCAAATCGGCAAAAAATAAAATTTAATAGAAAATAAATACAAGTGTTTCAAATGCAATTTTATCCATAAACGATCGTTTAGTGGATCGTTTAAACGGAATATTTAATTTCCAACGCGTCATGTTTAATTATTATTATTATTTTGTAATCATATTAACATTAAATTTAGTTATCAATTGTCATTGCCTCAATAAACATGTATTGCTAAATTTAACTAAATTTGAAGATGATGATCAAGCGTTGTCATCATCATCATCATCCTCATCAAGTCAGCAAGACGATGAAAGTGAAAGAATTCGCATACCCTGTGAAATACCAAATGAGGATAAGTTAGGTGTTTGCATGGAAGTCAGTCTATGTTCGGCCTATTTACAAGTTCGTAATTCATCAAATCTTAACGCGGAAAAAGTGAATTTTTTTAAAAAAAGTACAATGTGTTTCGAATGTTTCGTATGATGAACGTGCCCGTAGTTTGGAACCTTTAGTTTGTTGCACAGCTAATGGCCAAGATTATCGTTTTCCTAGTATACAATTTACAAAATTTGAATATAGACGTTTTCACGATGCTACGGCTCGTTTTAAAAAGAAAAAGCTAAAAAGACGTATACAAACGGTTGAGCCCATGGTGGGTTTTAATTTGTGGAATGAATGTGGCAAACAAGTGACACATCGTATTTATGGTGGCGAAATTGCAGAATTGGATGAATTTCCTTGGTTGGCATTATTGGTTTATAATACAAGTAAGTTTGAGAAATAAAAGTTTTCGATTCTTTGACCTATGCTTGAGCTTACAGTTAGTACTAAAGTCTGTTAAACGGGTTCCAAATCAGTTGAGCTAATTTTTTCGGTTGTTATCACTTAAACCTTAAACCGGCCTAAGCTTTTTTGCAATGAAATTTTTACCACGTGTTCAACACGAGAACTAAACAATATGTTCTTCTGCCAATTTTTTTTTTTGCCTACTTTAGACGATATGGTCCAAAATGGGTTTACATCGAATTTCAAAAACTAGTCCATAAAAATGGATAAGTTCAGTCGTAAACTATTCTTCTTCCCCAGATATAAATACGCTACACAAACTACACTTTTTGTTTAATTTTTTTTATCGAAATATATTCTTAACTATTTGTAAAGTTAAAAATTTCTTTTGTTTTTCGAAAAAATTCGAAATTGAGCGAAAAACCACCTTAACTTCAATATATATTGATTAAACTTAAAGGCTTAGCTAATACTGCTAAATATAATATTTCTGTCAAATTTCTTAAAAATCCGTCCATACGTTTTTAACTTAAGACGATGTCCTGTTGATGCATCTTCTGTCCTTGGGCACAAAATAAAAGTTCTTTTAAAAGCTTAAGCTTCAATCTAACTACGTGTTTACTATCAATGGTTTCCAGTTAACATAAATATGTTTTCAAGAGTTTTGAAAATTGTGTTTATTTCACAATATATTTTTGTTGAAAATTTACGAAATTCTAACTTTAACGCTTTCCCGCTTCCAAACCGTGCACTGCAGACAAAATTTTACGCCGCGAAATATTTTGTAAATTTGGTTTTCTATCGAAATAGCTTAGTTTCTTATTATAAATTACTCATTTGGCGCATTTATGGACAATTTAAAATACCCCACCTAGAGGCGTACTTGCCGGTTAGAGGGTTACATTAGTTATTTCACCACAAGAACAAATTCCATACATATTTGAACTAATTTTGAAGCTAATATTTAGTAACTCGTGATTTTCAAATTTGCCGGTTCATTTAAGCCACATTTGTTTCAAAATAATTTTTTGAGCCTCTGCTATCAGTTCCAAACTCAAAAAATACGTTAGTAGAAAAGTTAATCAAGTATATAATTTTATTAGCAAAATTGTGTTTTCAGCTAAAATTTTCCTAATGAATGTTTTCCTAATATGTTCTAATGTACTTACTAATTTATTTTTGCTAAAAAAATTGTGCTGATTAGTACATTAAGAGCTTGGACAACAACCAGAGTAAAAGCTATACGCAGAATATAGTAGATGTCGCGGCATGTCAAGATGTAGTAGAGGCAAGGGAAATGATACTAACAAGTACAACTATTGTAAACCATATAAAAATATGCACCACCATATATCTAATTTAATATAATATTACACACAGAGAAACATTTTGCTATTTGCCAACTGAAATTCTGTTACTACCGCTCAAATTCGGTTATTACGAATTTTAGTCGGATGGTACAACTCAATATTAGTTTTCACAACAAAGTTCGGTTAATTTAACTGAATTTTAGTTGCAACACTCAAAATATTCAGAAATCCAATGTAAATATCGTTGCACTAACTGAATTTATAAGTTGATACCATTAAAATACACTTTTAAATTCGGTTGACACTTTATTTCTCTGTGTGTATATAAGAACATAAAGCTTTATATAGCTTACCATGGATATATGTGATGGCGCATGTGTTCACATATAATTTTATTTTGGATTTGGTTTTTCAAAAATTTTTGATATGATACTATGTATGGATTAATATATAAATATATATCGATTGATATAACAGTAGATGTGGCATATATTAATACTTATGGGATATATTAATTAGAATGCTTTCGTATACAATTTTATATCGCTAAATACAATGTTATGTCATTTCACCACAAGATTTTATCATTCTTTGATTAAAACTATCATTAGTGTCCGACCAAATATTCGGCTTTGGAGTTTGGCCAAAAGGTAATGTTTGGCCAAGTTCGGCGTTCGGACAAATTTTTGTGAAGAAATTGAGTATATTTTCAGAAAAAATATTTAAATTTTGAATAAAAACTCAAGAATTTGTACTGAATTCGTTAGATATTTGAGGAACATAAAAAAGTTCAAGCAGTCCCTATTTTTCAAAGCACGTCATTAAAATCGGTGAACCATTATTTCATATTTTTGAAAAAAAAAAAAAATAAAAAAGTCGAAATTTTTGCATAAATTCTAGTTAAAAATCTGTTGATTTATTTAATTTACCTAGTATTGTCAAAGTCTCCATCAGTCTAGTTAGCTATATTTAATAACTAACTTCTTCAGCTAAAATTGAGGTTAGCTAAATTTAGTAGAATACGATTCTCAATCCCGGTACTTTTCTCTGTTGTCGTGGCTGAATTATTAGTTATTTGTAAAGTTTTTGTTTTATAAGTGCATAAGACATAAGGTAGAGCTTCCGACCATTCTACTTAAATGACTTACGCTATACTCAGAAAAAAAGTTAGTAGAACAAATTTTCTATCGCACTTTCCTATTTTTGTACTAATTTTTAGTACAATTTATTTGTTATATTAACATTTTTTGCTGTTCTGTTACAAATGTCCTGTTCTGTTACAAATTATTGAATTTTATACTAATTTTTGTTACAGATTTTAACAAAATATTTTACTAATTTTGAAAAGCAATTGCTAAGCTTACCAAAAATTTTGCTAATGACAAAACAAAAAAATGCTTTTAAATTATTGTATTATAGAGCTAACATTAAAAGAATGTTTATCTATTAGAAAAAAAGTGTAAAGGACCGAAAAACAAAGTATTTCTATAACAAAGTACTTCTGTATTCTATATTAGTGGTTAAAAGTCTCGCCTGGACAAACCACTATGGCTAGGAACTTGAAATTCGGTGTGGGGTTTCCAAATCCCCATTTTTCGGAAGTTCCTACTAAGAGAGGCAAAAAAGGAAAAGAGTTTCCTTGACTCCCTTCACAAACTCCTTTGGCTAGAAATTTAAAATATGTGTTCCTTCAAACACGACCTTACTCATTGTCAGTGGCGTACCCAGGGTCCAGGACAGCATTTTTTTATGCTAATTAATAATAAGATAAGAGGAGGAAACCTAAAACAAAATTTTAATTATATTTGAGTTGAATTTTAGTTAATTGAAAATAGCAATTTACTCTTTTAAAATCAGCAGAAAACTTTGGCAACATATTTGTAGACAATCAACAAACAAACCCCGTAAAATTAAAAAAAATGTTTGCTATATTTACCGAAAATTTAGTTGAATGAAAATAACAGTACATTTTGCTAAAATAAACAGAAATATTTTCTAAAAATTTTAAACTGCTGATTTCAAATTTTTTTGTGATTTTTTATTGTTTTCTAATTACTTTTAATTAACTTAAACTTAGCTTAAATATAAATTTTTTTTTGAATATCTAACAGATTTATTTTTGCTTTTCTTGCATTACCAATTTTAACAGTTTTCCATAAAGGGTTGCCAGATTTTAAATAGGAAAAATCAGTACAACAAAAAGAAAAAAACAGTACAATGTAAATAAAAACAGTATTTTTTTTTGTTAATGAATATCATTTAGTTGAATATATTAAAAATTTTTTAGCCTCTTTAGTTTTCGTAAAGAACACTACTAAGAAAATGTCTTATTTTTATTTTAAACCACTTTTAGAACAATACTAGAATATAGAGGATAAAGGTCTAAAAAGTATCCTGGAGGGTTAAGATTGCTGCTGGTCACAAATCTGAAATCGGAATTTAAAAATTCAAAAGTGAAACTAATATTAGTTGTTTTTTTTTTTTTTGCAAAATAAGGCAAAAAGCTTTTCTTTTTTTTTTTTAAAAAAGAGAAGCAACACTCAGGAAATTCTTCCTATTAATTAATGTGTTGCTTTCTTTGGAAAGGGGATAGTGGAGAGATGAAAGGTGGTGAAAGGTGAAGGGCTTCAAACATGGCAACACTGTAATTGTGCGAGTAAATAAGTCTTAGAACAGTTGTTGCTCGCAACCTGATGTAGAGTTGGCGCTTTTATTGCAGCTTTTTATTTCATAGCCCTGATTAATTATTTTACTTCGGTGGGGTTAAGTGCTATGGAAACACCGATACATATAAGTGATAGAAACCTTATACATATTATTTTTTAAATTAATGTTGTCGTCACCGGGAATCGAACCCGGGACCATCTGTGTAACAGTCCAATGCGCTAACCATTACACCACAATTTAAAGCCTCCTATAGAAAAAATAATTTTAAAAAGTTCGATAAACTAAATGCAATATTGCACTTGCTCAGATCGCAGTCGTAAAGTCGGTCAAAGTATTCCCCTAAGCGGTCAGGCAAAACTGCTCAAGATAGGAATTTGAAGTATGGCGTTCTGATTTCTTCCCTGATTTCTTCCCTCAGCTTAGACAAATTTTTTTTTTTAATTCTTAAGAGAAGAACAAAAAGAACGAGCCTACACACAGAGAAAAATTTAGCTATTTTCCAACTATAATTCAGTTACCACTACACAAATGCGATTATTACGACACAAATGCGGTTATTACAACTGAACATTAGATTTCACAACACAGTTCGGTTAATTCAACTGAATTTTATTGGCAACACCCAAAATATTCAGAAATCTAATGTTAATAACATTGTACTAACTGAATTTATAAGTTGTTACCATTAAAAAACACTTTTCGATTCGGTTGTCTCTTTATTTCTCTGTGTGTATGTGTTTAAGTATGTAGTCCCTTTGAAAGCTTTGTAGTTCTTAAAGTTTGTCAAAAGAGTATTAAAAATTACAAAACTAGTTTTTTATACGACTGGAAAAATTTTACAATCGGCAGTGCCACATTTATTTACCTCCACAAGTATTTACCAATATTGTCATGAATTTAACAGGTTTTCAATTTATCCCAATATTCTATTTCAGACGATTATGGTTGCAGTGGTGCTTTAATCGATGACCGACATATTCTAACAGCAGCCCATTGTGTACAAGGTGAGGGCTACCGTGAGAAAAAGGGATTGTAAGCGGTATAGTATAATACATAATTTCAAAACTTTCTCTAAATTCAGAATTTTACACACCATTTTTTACACAGAAAACATGTACGTTTGGGTGAATTTAATGTAAAAACTGAACCAGATTGTATAGAAGAACCCAACTATTTAAGTTGTGCTGATGCGGCCTTGGATATTGGTATAGAAAAAATTCATGTTCATCCTGAATACAGGGAGTTTTCATTTAATAAATTTCATGATGTAGCAGTGATACGCCTGAAACAGTCGGTATCATTTACCCACTTCGTAATGCCAATATGTTTGCCAAATAGTACGGAAGATAGTTCATTTGAAGAGGATCAAATGTTTTCGGTATCCGGTTGGGGTCGAACAGATTTATGTAAGTTTTTGGATATAGAACAAGAAACTAACACTACAGACATTAATTTTCATTGTATTCCAATTTCAGTCAATAAATACTTTATTAACATCCATAGTCCCATTAAACTTAAACTTCGTATTCCTCTTGTGGCAAAGGAAAATTGTAGTAAAGTTTTGGACTTGTATGGTATTCAGTTAGGTCCTAAACAACTGTGTGCTGGTGGGGAATATGCCAAAGATACTTGTGCTGGTGATAGTGGTGGTCCTTTAATGTTTTTTGATCGCAAACACTCACGTTGGGTTACCTATGGCATTGTCAGTTATGGATTTACCCAATGTGGCATGGCAGGACATCCGGCTGTTTATACAAATGTAGCCGAATATATTGAATGGATACGTAGTGTTATTGATAAAATATCATAGAACGGATGTTATTATTAAATAATGGCGGTACTGATTGACGTCAGATTTTATTTTCTGAAACAGCTTTTCTAAACACACGATTTTAAACAATCCAATTATTATTTTTGCTCTAGTAAATACATAGACTTAGTTAATTTATTATTCATTTGTTTAATGAATAAATATTTTTTTGTTTTTTGTTGATCTTGCAAAAATGTGTGTTTGTTTTTTTTTTTTTTTTGATTATTTTGTTCTCTAATTCTTGCTGATATTTTTCTAATCAGGATCAAATAAACACCCACCTTAATTTGTAAATATTTTAAAGTTTAAGTTAATGTTATTATTAAAAGTGTTTGTATTTATAGATATCACGCTTTTCAATGTTTGTTTTTGTTTGTAGATTTCATAAAATGTTAAAAAATAAATAAAATTTGCTAAAAATAAATTAACTCGTTAGCGAAAGAGATATAAATTTTTAAAATTTATATATTACTGGATATTTATTCTATATCTTATAAGATCTAACAAGGAAAGTATCCTCACTCGTACACTAAGATTTCGGATTTGTTATAAAGAAAACACATTTTAGTTCAATCGGTTTTTTCTTAAGTGCCATATCGACGGTTTAATGGTTAAAAAAAAGTGGTATCAAAAATGACCCTATTTTTCGATGTTTGTAACTTTTCACTATTTCTACCATAGGAATAATAGGCAAATGTGTTATCCTCGAAAGGGGATTTCAGAGGAATATCTGCTGCTGTATTGCTTTTCTAAAAGTTTACGTTTTTGTTGTTATTATTGTAAAAAATATGTACTCATTTTTGGGTACTTCATATGAAGATTTACACTAGTATGACTATATATATATGTATATATCGGGCTAATTCGGCTTCGCGTTTTTTTCCCGAAGGACAAATTTTAGTGGTTTTCTGAGAGCTCTTCGAACAAAATATAGGCAAAATATGCATATCAAACTTTATATTCTTTTGAGTATTTTAAAAGTATATACATTTTTACAAGTTTGATGTAATTTTTATTAAAAATGAAAATTATGTTTCTTCGACCTTTAATTGTGCAATGAAAATTATTCAAGTTCTAGGCCATATTATATATTTCTTTATTAGGATATTGTCCTAATTTCAAATTTATTAATTGATCATTAATTGATCGCTAGTGATAATCGTTAACTTCGAGCTCATATATTAGTTCTCATTAAGTGGGATAACTAGGTCATATGAATGTTTGATGTTTGCATGGGATTGTCACTTCTTTCAAAACGTGTTCTGATGATGGGAACCCAGAAAATTTCCAAAATAGTTCTATCAACACATTGCTGAAAGTGGTCAATTAATAAATTTGAAAACAAATACTCTATAGATTATTTGTTAGGACAATTTCCTAATAAAGAAATATAGAACATGGCCTCGAAATTCAATAATTTTCATTTTCATATACATTTTGTTTACCTTGTATTAAGTAATTTGAACTAAAATTTTAAGAAATTCAAATCAAGTATAGAGTTCACTTAAAAACAAGTAAAAACCATTTACTTCAATTAAGTAAATTTGTATTAAAATTTAGTAAATTATATTATATTATATTAGAAATATGGGAAACGGAAATGTTTTTCTAACAAAAATATATAACCAGCATTTATATTTCCAGCTGGGCGTTTTTTTTTTTTGGCCTAAATTAAGTATACTTTTTACTTAAATATCGTAAAAATATATTAAAATCAAATTTAATTTTAAGGCGCTTTAACTTGTGCAAAATTAACTTATTTTTAGTTCATAAGTTATACTCATATTAAGAAATTATATTAAAATAAACAGCAAAAATGTTTGCTTGTCTGTTTAATTTGCTTTTGTAATATTATTAATCAATTGGTAATTCCCAAATGGTATATACTTTCAAGAATATAATTAGCTTAGTTTTGCCACCTATCAGTTAAGTAATCAATTTCATATATTTTTTTTGGTTTTTCGTAAGGCCTTTAGTAAGGATATGTCATTATTTTGTACGACATTCCCATATAAAAGTAATGAGATTTGTAAGGACAATTATAAGTACAGCAAAACTCGCTTAGGACGAACTCTGCTAAGACGAACCCTCGGTTAATACGAACTAATTTAAAAGTCCCGACGTTTTGGCAGCAATTTACATATAAAATACATATTTTAATACGAACTCGGTTAGTACGAGCCCTCGGTTATTACGAACTGTTTTAAGCAGTCCCAAAAACTCGTTTTCATACAAATTACCATGTTTAGTACACTCTTTATCCGTTTAATGGGATAGACCTAATATGAATTTCATATCCGTGGATGACTTTCTAGATATTGATGCTAATGTTTTGACGTCACATACTTTATCAGGTGAAGAAATATTGGAAATTGTTAATCCTGCCGATGTTGAAAATTTGTCAAGTGATATATTCGAACAAAATCGTGTGCCGAAGAAGCTGACAATCATATTTTGGTAATAGAAAAACGTATAACGATTGAAATCGTTAATTTCGTCATTCAGAAAAAAATAACAGATTTTTTTTTTTTAAATGAAGAAATTTAATTGAATTTTTAGTTTTGAATGCATGAAATGCTAATTTTATTTTTTATTTATATAAAAATCTTGTTTTTGTTTTAATAAAAACATAAATTTTATTGTTAAAAAAAACCCGCTTAATACGAACCTCGCTTAAGACGAAATAATTTTTTTGGTCCCTCGGAGTTCGTCTTAACCGGGTTTTACTGTACTTGTCCGTACAAAATATGTATTTCTATAACCACTTATATGTTAATGTTTTTCTACACTGTGGAGTTAACCATTTTCATCGATGAAGTTTACCATTTTCATCGATGATTTTAACATACATATGTTTGGAGATGTTATTTTCCTAATTAACTTTTCAGAAGCTATTTAGGCATATAATTTTCCTTTAAATTTGTTTTAAGCAATATAAGTTAGTGTTACAATCAGGGACCGGAATTTCACGCAAATGCATGTTTTTTTTCCTTAAGTCTGAAAGCAGAGCAAACAAAACATCTTTGCGAATCAAAGAATTTGAGTTAAAATGGTTTCGATTTGTTAGTGCATATTTTGCTATAAATGCATATTTTAGCATATTTAATGCATATTTTTAGTGCATATTTTTACTTACTTTGCATAAATGCATATTTTTGAACATTTTTATTGTATACTTTATTTTTTTTTATTTTGCATTATTTTTAGTCTATCGTAAAAATTTACTTTCGTTTTATATTTAACCAAGTACTATCCAGGTATACTATAAAAAGTCAGTAAACACTTAAACTTTTTACTTAAGAAGATATGTCGATGCTCGTTTTTCTAAAAACGCGAAATTAAGCGAAAACGCACCTAAACTTCAACATATATTGATTAAGCTTAAAGGCTTTGCTAAAATTATTAAATACAATCTTTCTACCAAATTTCATAAAAATCAGCGTTAAAGTTAAGGGGATGTCCTTTACAGAGCTTTTTTTAAGTTTAAGCTTCAATCTTGTGTTTAGTGTCAACGGTTTCTAGTCCACATAAAAATGTTTTCAAGATTTTTGAAAATTGTGTTCATTTAAAAATATTTATTTTTTTTAAATATTACGAAATTTTAACGCCTTTCACTTCCAAATCGCGCCATGCACACAAAAAATTTCTTTACGAAATATTTTCTAAATTAAGTTTTTTTTATCGAATGGCATAATTTATTTTTAAAAGAAAACCTTATTTGCCGCACTCATTGCCAACTTAAAATACCCCGCCTGGATGCGGTCTAGCCGGTTAGAGGTTTAAAAATAAATTATCCGGAAAATTACTTGTCTAAATAACTTTCAAAAAAAGTTATTTATGATAATGAACATCCAAAGAATCAAATCGGAATGCTTTCTATATATGACAATCCCATGCTAAATTAATCGATGAAAATGCTTAATTATACACACTTTTATCTGCAACTATTTTTGCTGGGATGTGCTTGGCATGAAAAATTAGAAATAAGTTCTTCTAGAAAAATTTGTATCACTGTCTACTTAAGGCGATACGAGCCAAAATAAAAAGGGTGTTTTTTATACAGGTATAGAACTTTTTTAACTGGCGGTCATTTTGTCAGCTGTCAAGTGATTTATGTTTAGTTTGGCATTTCAACATGAACAAAGCTTTCAAATTGTGCAAATTTATTATGAAAATCATGGTTCTGTTCGAAATACATATCGCGCACTAAGTCCATTTTACGGTCGATGAACAACCAGCGATGAAGCTCACTTTTGGTTAAATGGATACGTCAATAAACAAACCTGAAGTATTTGGAGTGGTGATAATCCTCAAGTGTATGTTGAGACACCATTACATCCAGAAAAACTGACTGTTTGGTGTGCTTTATGGGCTGGTGGAATCATTGGCCCGTACTTCTTTAAAAACGATGCTGGTCAGAACGTTATAGTAAATGGTGACCGCTATAGAGCTATGATTACTGACTTTTTCGTTCATCAATTGAACAACCATGATGTGCAGGATCTATGGTTTCAACGAGATGGCGCAATATGTCACACAGCTCGTGCCACAATTGATTTATTGAAGGAAACGTTTGGTAACCGCATAGTTTCACGTTTCGGACCAGTGAATTGGAATCCAAGACCAGTGAATTGGCCTCCAAGATCACCGCCGCCGGACTATTTTCTGTGGGGATATGTGAAGTCGCTAGTCTACGCTGATAAGCTCGAATCGATTGACCACTTGCAGGACAACATTCAACGCGTTATTGCCAATATACTGACACAAATGTTGGAAAAAGCCATTGAAAATTGGACCTTCAGATTATCTTTCGAATAAAGTAAATTCCATGTCAATTTAAAAAATTCATCTTTGTTTTAGTCCATTTTAAAGTTTCATATATCTATAAAAAACGCCCTTTAGGTATAGAGTTAATCTCGAAAAGTAATGCATAAAAAGAGAAGATTTCGGTAAAAAATTGTTCCGCTTAAAAATATATAACTGCATTAAAAAAAAAATTGTCTATGCTTTTATTTAAGAAGATATGGCGACTTTTGGTGTTTGGACAATGCGAAGTAAGTCTAAATAAAACGCACCTTAACTTTAAAATATGTTGCTTAAAATACTAAACGTCTTCTTTCTGCCAAATTTCAAACAATGTTTGTTTTAAAATTAATTATATTTTGAAATTTTAATTAAGACACACTAAAAAAATTACGTCGCAAAACATTTAGGAGATTTTTTTCTATCGGAAATGACTATATCTAAGTAGATCGAGTTTTTCTCACAAACTAAACATCGCAGAGCGAAGAGTACTTTTTTTTTTTTTTTAAAGAGAAGCAACACTCAGGAAATTCTTCCTATTAAGTAATGTGTACCTTTCTTTGGAAAGGGGATAGTGGAGAGATGTGAAGGTGTTGAAAGATGAAGGGCTTCAAACATGGCAACACTGTAATTGCGCGAGATGATAAGTCTTAGAACAGTTGTTGCTCGCCACCTGATGTTGAGTTGGCGAATTTATTGAAGCTTTTTGTTTCATAGCCCTGATTCATTATTTTACTTCGGTGGGGTTAAGTGCTATGGGAACACCAAAGGTGGGCGCAGCGATACATATAAGTGATAGAAAACTTATACATATTATTTTTCTAAATTGATGTTGTCGTCACCGGGAATCGAACCCGGGACCATCTGTGTAATAGTACAACGCGCTAACCATTACACCACAGCACCAGTATCCAAAAAAACTAAATGATTGCAATTGCTGAATTTGATTAATTTTTTTAAATTTTTGAAACGATTTTTTAACTTTAGATATTTTTTATTTTAGATTTGTTTTAATATTGTTTTAAACTTTTGAAAATTTGTTTTTAATATTAGTGTTTTTTCAATGCCAACAATTTTTTTTTTATTTTTTGAGCGATTTTTTTCATTGTCAGAATTTGTCTTTAGCTGTTTTTGATATACTACAGTTTATAATTCTGGCAGTTTTTTTAATCTTAGTGTTTTTGTTTTTACAGACTTTTTCAATTTCAGCAAATTTCTTTGAGTTTTATTTTGCCGAAGTTTTTTGATTTAAGCGTTTTTTATTTCTATAATTGTTTTTTGTTCAAAAATGTTTTAATTTATGTATTAAATATACGAAAATATTTTTTTTCCGACTTATATTTTGTTAGAATATAATACCTCAAGTCCAAAATCTAACATGATATTGTCGTATTAGATTTTATTTGGGAGCTCCTTGATAAGTTCTCTCACACAGTGGGGTGAAAGATATAAAAATCTACGTAGTCGGTTATTAAGAAATTTTACTAGACGTTTATGGAAATTTCTAAATAATTTACATGTCTCTATTTCTAGCAAAAAAAAAAAATAGTATCATTGATTTTTTTCTAACCAAAGTCAAAACAAAAAAGATGATTTACTAAATTCATATTTAGGTCAAGGTTAACTAAATAAGCCCACTGTAAACAATATACTAAAGATGATAATGATATGCAAATAAAATATATTTATTTCAAACAGCTTCTCATATAAATATTAACACCAACTAAGAAAACAAACACGCCCAAATTGAAGATGATCGATAATGGCGCCATTAAGTCTTGCTGACACCTAAATAAATACACACAATGACGTTTAACAATCACTAAAGTCAAAAAACACACAAAAGTTTTTTTTTTTATTTTTGTTATTGATAAACATAAATTATGTTTATAATGTTTTGTTACTAGGTGACGTTTTATTGACAGCACATGTCAAACAAAATTATAAGTCAAGTTCAAAATTAATTTGACACTTTCACTTTTGTTTGTAATGTTTTGTTTTTGTGTAAACAAAATTGATATAAATGTACACAGCGAGAATTTTAATGGACGAAAAATAATGAAACTTTTTTGGACAAAGTGAACGAATTTTTTTTTTTTAAATTAAGTAAAAACGTAGTACTTTTTATGAAACTAGTTTTTTAATGAATCTTCTTCATTGAGTGAATAACATTTTAGTAAATAAAATTATATTTTTCATAACATTTTATGAAAAGTTTCAATGAATTACTAAGCTCCAATTTTATTTCATTTTTGACAAAAATTTATTAATATTATTCAAATAATTCTCTCAGTGTGGCCATATTATTAACATAGTTTTGTCTTAAGTAATATTTATATCAGTAGACATAAAATTGGTCAATCCAATAATTTGTCTTTCAATTTATCTTTTTCTTTTAAGTTTAAATTCATTTAAATTTCCCACACGTTCTTGGTTGACCATTAACCACGATTTACATAAAATCGTTTGTATGGCTTGTTACTATTTTTAGTAATTGGTCAATATGGCAACTGTCATCGGTGTCGGTATCATGTCTCAGAGTGATAACGAGGTTAAATTTATAATTAATTGGAATGATAGAGAATACCATTATTAAAAAAAAAACTATACGTTGTTAATGCGCTCTAGTCTAAGAAAATAAACAGTATTTATCTAAGTTTTATTTTTCAAAATATATATTGTAGACGGAACAAGCTTTCCAACGATACCTTATCCGGATCCGACAAGTACTTTTTCAGGTAATCGCAAAAGCCTTTCCCAACTTTAAAGAGCCTCCCACTTACAAAGGGGCGTGAACTCCAAATAATTGCACTGTTCAATTCAGCGTAGACATTTCAATAGATGAACAATTTTGATCTTATGTCGGTAAACTTTCTTTATGCCTAAAATATAATATATTCAATACTGGCAAACCTCATTTCTTGACAGCTGAGTGGAAACATGTCAACCCAATAACCATCAGCGATGTAAGACGCCGGTCGTCAGCAGGTAAGGCGGCGCCACCGACAGGTATTTTTCAAGCCGACGACGACGCCGCACATAGTTTGAAGAGTGTCCGAAATTAATTTTTTTCATGTGCGCCGATTTGGATAATTTTTGGTATTTTGTTGTCAGATATCTGAATATTATGATTCCGTAATATTAGGCTGATATATTTATTATTTGTTTGGACAGACACGCTAGAGGTTCATATATGTTCGCTTGTTTAAAATGGCATGCAAATTTACTGTATATTCAATCTTTTGAAGAAAAAAAAATGATCCACGACTTTTTGGCGGCATATTCTTTTTCTAATTTGCGAAAAAAATATGCCGCCAAAAAGTCGTGGATCATTTTTTTTTCTTTCTTTAGTCCTATTTTCATCCATACATGATCTAGAAACTAAATCCGCTATCATATTAGAGTTACCACAAAATTGCATTTATATATATTCCAGAGCACCGTGTAAAATGCATCTAATTTGCAAAAATCTAAATTATTTACATACAAAGATGATGTACTTGTCAAAAGAAAAAATTTGATACCCATATTGCCCTATTTAAAACGAAGAGTTACCATCCCATTGCATTTTTGTCAAAACGCGAACTAGCACGAATTTCAAAAAAAGCTGAGACCCGTATTTAATTAAATCGACTAAAGATTAAAATATGTTAATTTGGCATTTTTATTACAAACAAACCCGAACAAAAAATTCAAAAATCGTTTTTTTTACAGAATATCCTTAAGAAAAGGACATGGATGATCATCCTTGGACAAATTGTATATACAGTTGGACGCGCCTTAAAAAAAGCTTTCTTATGATACCCATATTGTATATGTTGGTAAGGAAACAGATTCTCAAATTAACAAAACATGCAAAAATATACCCATTTTCAAAATGGTCCAGCTCACGAGAGGTCAAAGCTGGAGCCAAAATATTTTTAATGTCATCTTAAAAAAGTCCAAGGTTCATTTTTAGGAGGATACATCGAGCACTTTTTTTCGTGAGTCGCTCTAATGTATATAGTTCAAAAATATTATGAACTACAAGGAAATATTGAAAATGTGATCTGTGCATTCCAAGGAAAATTTCACATCTTCGCTCTATGGAAAAAGTCAATTCGGAAAATGGTTAAGAAATTTGAATTGAAGTGAAATCTGTTAAATCAACATAAAGGCAATAGTGGAAGAAAGGTAACAGCAACTACTGAAGAGAATGTTATGAAAATTCGCGATCTTTTTGATCAAGCAGCTGCACAACATGAAAACATTGGAAAAACGTCGGTTCATACCATATTGCACAAGAAGTTTAAAATGAAGGCGCACAAAATCCACCCTGTTCAATGGCCAAGAGGAATATCTTGCTTGACCTAATTAATGATGAGGAACAGATTAATGTCCTGGATGATATTTGGTTCACGAACGAAGCCCACTTTTACCTTTCAGGATATTGCAACAAGCTAAATTAGAGGTACTGGACCGATGAAAAACGACATCATTTAAATCCATCGCCTCTGTTTCCACAGAGAATCACTCTTGTCATCTAAGGGACTTTTTTTTGAGGTTCTTGGAAAAAACGTTACGTCGGAAAGATATTTAGAATTGCTACAACATTACTTTGTACCTTTTTTGGAAGCTAAAAGCGAGGTTGAAAACTCTTCTATGATACAAGATGGTGCTCGGCCACATACCGCTAGCATTGTTCTAGACTATTTGGCTGAAAAATTTGATGAAAAGGTTATATCGAATCTCTATGTCCAACGTCACCAAAAAGGGTTTCTTTGGCCACCGTACTCACCGGACCTAAATCCATGTGATTTTCTTTTATGGGGATATTTAAAAGATAGCGTGTATGTAACAGTTCCGAAAACACTTGCTGAATTGCAAATAGCTATAACTGAGTAGATAAGAAGAATTCCTATTAATATGCTTGTCAATACAGTTAATTCTTTTCCAAAACGTCTTCAACACGTAATTGATGTAAATGGAGGTCACTTTCAACAATTTTTGTAATATAACTGCTAAATCAATAAACGATACTGATATTTTTTAATCACTTATTATTTTATTAAATATTTTGAATGCTACCCACTTCGAAAGTAATATTGGTTTTAGCGCTAAGAAAAAAGATTGTGGTGAAAATTGATATAACCTAGAGAACCACTTTATAGTCCGGACATATTAAAATTGTATAGATCCTATTCCGGAAGCCCAAAAAATATCTTCAACGGGGTAACTCGTGTAGGTCACTTTGAAAAATTTTTGAATTAGAATTGCTTAATTAATAAACAATACTGATATTTTTAATCACCCATTATTATTTTATAAAATAATTTGAATTTTACGGGTTGCTTAAAAAAAATAATAAAAACACAAAAAATCACAACTGAGTGAGGGAACATTTTTTCTGAATTCCCTGTAATTGATAAACGAATAAGGATTTTAAATTTATATAAACATTTTTGTAATATACATTTGAAAAAAACGTAAAAGGAAAATTCTGCAAAATTGCGTGAAATCTCTTAATTCTAGCCATATCCAAATTTTTGTCAAAGTTTCGAGTCCAGCGACAAAATATAGAAAGTATGATAAAAAAAATTCAAATGTTATAAATATTTTCAGTTTTGTATTGCATTTATCCATAGATACTCATATAAAAAATATTAAATTTATCTTAAAAATTCATATTAACTAGAACTTAATTTTAATATGTTCTTTTTGCATTTTGGGACTAAATATCTGTAAAATTTTGTATTACTTAGCTTTGTTTAGTAAAACTATTTAATTTTATCCCAAAAAATGACAAGTAGTAGCCCAATAATTCCTATATTTTTGAAGTTTTAGCCGTTTTTTCTAAAACTTAGATAGTTTTTTTCACTTTTCTAAATAGTTAAATAGAAATTAGCTATTTTTAGCGATTTTGAGATCAGATTTAGATACTTTTCTTAAAAAGTTGGCAACAGTGTATGCAACCTAAAAATTAATTTGGCTTGCTTTTCTCTTTGCATGTGTTTTGTGTTCTTGAAAAAATTTTAATTTTCATGCAATTTAACCTTCAGCCGATTATCAGCCAATTATCACCATTTGCATCGAGCAATCGATTTCAATGAAATTCACCATATTTGTCATAATCGATAAGAAAGCCGTGTTATTTTACGCATTTTAAAAATGTTGGTTAAAAATTTTGCTTTTTTTGTTAGACAGGTGTATTAATGTTAATGTATTTAATATGAAAACTTGAAGAAATATCTTTATCACTGTCGAATTTTTTAACCAATGATAACGCATATAATTTTAGTGCCTTATCAATAAATCTACGTTTAAGTAACCAACCAAGACTTCATTCATACAACTCAAAATTGTATACAACTCGCTATCATAATAACACAGTGCGACAAAATTTGAAAACAGTCAAGACCCTGACTTTATCCATCACAACAGATTTTCGAAATATTTTTACACAGAAAAAAATAATTCATTCCTGGAATGATTTTTTTTTTAATATTTATTGTTAGACAATAAATTTTTTCCCAAAAACTATTTTATACAATATATGAACATGTTCACACATATTATTAAAAATTCATACCAAATTTTATTTTATGATTGCACTATTTCTGCTAAATATCAAATAAATTCCCGACTTTTCACTTAAAAAAACTATTATTTTGGTACATAAAAGACAGATTTATGCAATTTTTTTAAATTAACAATATTGGAAAGGAAGACAAAATTGCATTGTGGTGGTGCACTATCTTTAACAATTTAGTCGTGACGGAAGAATCATCCTGACTTAGAGAATAATTAATTAATCCGCCAACTTTACCTTGAGATTTTTAGATATCCATTGATATGGGAAGTTTTTCTTTGGTACGTGGAATTGCTGTCTAAAAAAATTTCAAAAAGTGCTGATATCTAAGTCCATGCAATTAGCTTTTCGCCTTCCGCGTTATATAATTTGCATTTTTTTTCCTTAATAAATTGCCCAAAACAAAGCTGTAACAAATTTTCTGACACATCTATCTTTTTTAAACTAAATTGTTTTTTTAGTTTGTTTAACAACAAAAAATTTAGGAAAAATATATACACAGAAAGAATTATCCTTCATGATATTATCCAGCAAAAAAATGGTGCTTCTAAAGCAAATCCAGAAGGCACGACTTTTGTTCCCGATGTCCCACTTGGTATGTCTCTTTTAAGCAGGTGAAAAGCACTTCTTGCATGTGCTCTTAAAAGCTATAAATTCATGTCTTCTTAGGCAATAAGAAGTGCTTTTTTGTATGTTGACAACATTAATGCTTCATAGTATGCATTCTTTACTGCTTAATTGTAAGTATTATTCACTGCTTCAACGAAGGCATTTTGGGAAGTACAACAGAATGCCTTTCATAATTGCTCTATTGTATACAAGGCGGGGAAGCGCTATTTTGGAAGGATACAAATGTAGTTACTGCTCACCACATCAAGGTTATTTTTTACTGGGTAATGAAACAATTTCATAGAAATTTATTTAATATTAAGAAATTATTAATATTAAGAAACTTTTCATAAACTATTTTTCATAAAATTTCATAGTTTCCAGGTTTGATATAATTTTTATTAAAAAATAAAAATTATGTTTTTTCGACCTTTAATTGTGCAATAAAAATGAAAATTATTCAAGTTCGAGGAAATACTCAATATCTCTTTATTAAGATATTGTCCTAACAAATAATCTATAGAGTTTTTGTTTTCAAATTTATTAATTGACAACTTTTAGAAATGTGTTGATAGATATATTTCGGGAATTTTCTAGGTTACCATCATCAGAACACGTTTTGAAAGAAGTGACAATCCCATGCAAACATCAAACATCCATACAACCTAGTTTCCCACTAAATGAGAAGTAATATATGAGCTCGAAGTTAAAGGTTATCACCATTGATCAAAAATAAATTCGAAACTTGTTTGTTATGTGCAGAAACCTAGAAAATTCCCGAAATAGATCTATCAACACATTCCTGAAAGTGCTCAATTAATAAATTTGAAAACAAAAACTCTATAGATTATTTGTTATTACAATATCCTAATAAAGAAATATAGAATATGGAAGCGAACTTGAATAATTTTATTTTCATAGTTTCATAAAAAAATTCATTCCATTTCATATATTATCTCTTCAAAAATTTAATAAACATTTTCTTACACTTTAGAGCTATGAAATTATTTCAAAGACTTATTATTTTTATTTTTTCATAAAATTTCATAATTTCATTAATTTTTATCCATTTCAAACTTTAGTTTTAAGATTTAATTCACAAGTGTTTAACATATTTTATAAAATGGTTTATTTATTCAATATTGCATTTTATTAAAATTGGATTTCAAAGAAATTTTTTAAAAACTCATGTGAAGCTGTTCATTTACTTATTTCCAATGCATTTTTCGAGACATTCATGACGAGTTTTATTATCTTTTTCTTCTTAATGATTAAACTGTTTCATAAATTCGATAAACGCTTCATTGTTGTAATGATTCATTAGTTTTATGAATATTTTCATTAATTCTACAAACATTCCCTAAACATTGACTTTAATGAAAGCTTTTTTATAGATTCTATGAAAAGTTTCAATGGACGAGTCCCAGTGACAATTTTTATTAAAGCTATGAAGAAATTCATTACTCTTAGTGTACATTCATACATATTACGAACTAAAATGAGAGAACGCAATTCATACTTTTTATGAATAAAATGTGTTTTGTGTACTTAAAGTAAAACAAATTGAACTTTGCTTATGAATTTTGAAGGATGATTTCTGAGGTTTTTAAAATAGGGTGGACTTTTTAAAGATATAAAAATTTTGTAACTTTATCTTATTTCGCAATGATTGAAACTCACGAAATATAATATAGTTAAAAATGGGTTTTTATTAAAACTTTATAAAGGGTGTTTTTTATACAGATATAAACTTTAAGTTGGCACCACTTTTTTAACTGGCGGCCATTTTGTCAGCTGTCAAGTGATTTATGTTTAGTTTGGTTTGGCATTTCAACATGAATACAACAACGCTTCCAAATTGTGCAAATTGATTTGAAAATCAAATTTATTTTTGTTTTATTCCATTTCAAAGTTCTATACCTCTATAAAAACACCCTTTATTAAGCTATCTCAAAAGCCTTATAGCGAAATTCTGCAATCAGATTCCTATTCGTCGCATCTCAAATTTTTTTAAAAACATACAATTCGTCGCAGAGTTAAAAGAAAAATTGTTGGCCTGTGTAATTCAGCTTTTTTATTTAGTATTGTAGGTTGTTTTTATTCAATGTAGAGGAGATTGCATCATATCACTTGTTTGCATGGCTTTGTTTTTTATTTATTTTTTGATCATATTATGCAGTTTTTGATCATTTAATACGACAACTACTTGTTTCCACCATTTGCATATGATTTTAAAGTGTGTTTCGTTTTTCTTCATTCATTCATATTTAAGAGGGTTTTAACTTTATTGCTGTTGCGAATTTTAAAGTGAAAGCAAAATATGCCAATTAATGACGTTGTGTGATCAATATTTTTGTTAAATTAAGTTAAATTGTTATGAACATCTGATTAAACAGCTGGTAATTTTCATAATTCACCAAGGATGGCAGGCAAAATCGCTAAAATACCGTTATCGATTCCAAACCCTTTGTCTATCGTTATCGCTAAAATACCGTTAGCGAAATCATTGAAATACCGTTATCCGTAAAATACCGTTACCGAAATAACTTAAATACCGTTATCGCTAAAATACCGTTACCGAAATATTTGAAATAACGTTATCCGCTAAAATACCGTTATCGATTCAAAACCATTTCAACTGACTACAGTTACCGAAATAATTCAAAAACCGTTTTCCGTAAAATACCGTTACCGAAATAAGTGAAATAGCGTTAGCCTTAAAATACCGTTGCCGAAATAATCTAAAATAGCTTTACCTTTATTTTTTATTAATTTAAGTCGTGTTGTTAACTTTACCTACCCGTCTTATATCGTTGAACGATAAATAATTAAAAAATAATATTAATAATTAAACAAATTTGTTGGTATGTAGAATAACGTCACCCTTAAAATATCGTTGCCGAAATAACTGAAATGCCGTTACCGAAATAACTAATATACCGATATCTCTAAAAAAACCGTTAACGATATTCCAGTTAATATCGTAACCGCTAAAATACCGTTACCGAAATCAGAGAAAATAGCGGTATCCTTACCGATAACCGCATCGAATCTGTTACCATCCATGTCAAAATACCGTTAACGAACTAATATGACAAGATCAGAAAAAATAATTCATCATAAACTAGTTAGCCAGTATTCTGTTTCTTAAAGAAACAAATTGATGAATTTTGGACGGTACAACCCTGCGTTAGATTAAGATTCATAATAAAAAACCTTTTAAATTTTTTCAAATTTTTGAAAAAATCCAGACTTTGGAAATTTTTCCGATTTTCAAAAAGAACATACTTTCATAACAATATTAAAAAAAAAAAAAAATAATATTAAAGTAATCCAAAGAAATGTCTTAAAGTTTTTCATTATTTTCAAAGGTCCAATTATGAATAAAAAATATAAAAACTTCAAAGAATGTAAATATTAAAAAAAAATATGGGTGCTTTTTAAAAAATATATTTTTGGTGAAAGAAACTAATTTTATATTGTAAATTGTTTGATTAGATTAGAACTAGGTAGTACCAAAATCAAGCGCGGATCCTGGAAAAGGTGCTGGGGCTGAAGTTAGAGAGTTTTTACAAAAATTTTCTATTATAAATTATATTTTTGTATTGAAAAAATAATTTTGGGGGAGAATTGCCCATTTTCCCTTCCCCTGCATCCGACTTCTTAACGAAATATTAAATATTTGGAGTATCGTTAACCCTAGTTAGCCGGAGGTCAAATTGTCCCACAAAATAAAATTGATGGTTATAACTGAATTTTGTTTAAATTAACCAACTGAAATTAAGTTTAGTTCACAAGTTTCAATGTAATAAATCATTAGGGTTATAAAATATTAACCCTTGCTAATAAGGCCGAAAAAGTCCCGACATAAATATCGAAAACGGATTTTGTACATGAGGTGATTTTAATGATGAGCAATTTTTGGCAAGTATAATGATTCAATCAGAGAAAGGAGTAAATAATATTATACAAATTTTGGGTTTTTTTGCGTCCTGTCCACGAAATTTTGTACTTTTTTAAATTTTTTTTTTTTGTTTTAAAATATTAAGTTAGTTATAACCGTCAAGTTTATTTTATGTAACATTTTTGTCTTGCGGAAAGATGCGTTAACAATGCTCCAAATATTTTATTCTGGATTCTCATTTAGTTAGCAGATTTATTTGTACTTATTTGAACAAATTCTCACAGAAATTTGTTTTTTTTTTATTTCTATTGAAATGTAGGGACTATGGAAAAATTTCTTTTGGATTTTGTTGTTGTTGCCGAAATTATGTTAAAACCAGAGTATTTTTAATTTATTTTGTGAATATTTTTGTTTACAAAAAATTGTTACATTTTTATTAAATTCAAAAATTACGTTATCAATTTTGTGATAATGGTTTAGAATAAATAAATATTCAGAATAAAACCACTGAAATTAAATTACTTAACTTAATGAACTAATATTTCTAATGAGAATTAATAATATATAATTGAAATGAAATGAATTTAAAATATTTATTATTAATACATAAACATTAATTAAAAAACAACTAATACTTAAAGGCTTAATTAGTTTGGAAGTATAAGTAAAAAAAGTAAAGTCCTTGTACATGGAGTTAAATGTCAAGTATAGAATTAAAAAATTTTAATTTTCTACAGAATTGTTTAAGATTTTAGTTTTTTTTCTTTACTTTTGTAACTCATTTAATTATCTAACCTACATTTTTTTTTTCACTGTGCGAACAACAAAAAACAACAACAATATGTTTTGATCTATAGTATAAAAAAATGTCAAGCAAGTTCGAATTTGAGCAAATATTTAATTGATTTAATTAATTTTTACTTGACAGCTTTTAAAATTTTTAACAAATCCAATTAATTGTAATAAAAATCTGGCTTTCTGATATTAGCTATTTAAAATTTGTTGGCAAAAATTTCTGTTGATTTTGGGGAAACATACTGTTATATGCATTCTACTAACTTTAAGGTTATTATAACGAAAATTTTGTTGATATTACAGTTTTTATTTGCTGATTTCAGTCTACATATATCTAGTTAAATTTACTGAAATTCAACTCGAATATAACTAAAACTTTGTGAAGTTAACAGTTTCATTGTTTCTGTTCTTATATTACACTGTGCAACATATCAAATTTTTTCCAAAATTACAAGGTCCGACCTATAAATTTTAATAGAAGAGACAAATAAAATAGACACGTGTAACGGCGTTTTGAAAGTTTACAGCTGGGTTTCACTTTAGGGGGAGGTAAAGTTTCCCCCAAATGCAAATTTCGTATTGTCAATCGGCATAGAAAATCGAGTAAAGCTTAAGTTTAAAGTATATGGTGTGTTCAGAAAATTTATGTAAAATGTTACGGAGAACAAATTATAGAATATGTTAACCCTCTTACTCCTCAAAGTAAGGGTCTTTTTGTCCTTCTTTTATGGTACAACTAATCAAAAATAATTCTATCACTTTAATACATATTTAAATATGGCAACACATATCTTCATATATAATAACATTTTTAGCACCGTATCTACGTTACATAAAAACTACTATTTTTCAATTAATTTTTTTCTCAGAAACAAATCCGTCGTTGTTTCTTAGGCATAATTCTAAAATTTGGATACTAAACTTTAAGTAGTTTTTTATTTATAATATTTTTTGTCTCTATATAAAAACTAAAACAAACTAAAAAGTGTAGTTACGGCCTTTTTGAATTTTAGGTGACGATATATACAAATTTGTCATAGTCTAATTGCTTAAACAAATTTTCTAATTTACAATTGTTTAGAAACATCTTTTTGTAATACATTATAATGTGGCTATTGTGATGATTTGTATATAACTTCATTGTATTGATTCTATAACAACTTAATACAATAACTTCATCTTAATATAAAATAAATATTACCAAATTAAAAGTAAATATTAAGGAAGTAAATACAACAAAAACATAATGATAAATGATCCCGATCAAAAAAAAAAAAAAAATAAATAAAAATTATATCTCAAATATATATCTTATTTGATACACAGAAAAAATTAGCAACCTTAAATAGCTAAGAAAAGATTTGATTTAAATTAAATTTGTTTCTAAACAAATATTTAATTGAATCAATTAATATTTTAATTTACTTTTAAATATATAAATACACATTTTATTTTAGACAAAATTCTCGAATTATTTTTTCATATACAGTATGTAAAATAGAAAAGTTTCAGTGGAAAAATACCAAATGCATTTGTAGTTGACAAACAAAATAAACTCACACATAAATACACAAACTGACACAATATTACTAGAAAACACTTACACATACAAACGTGTCGTTCACACACATTTTTTTTTAGCATACTTTTTTTTGTAGATTGTTATTCATGGCTTTTTTTGTTTTTAATTTTCAATAAAAGTTTCAATTAATATTATCATTGCCGTAATAGGAGCAAAATCAATTAAAATATTAATTGATTCAATTAATTTTTTAATTAAAACTAGTTTTTAATTTTTTCTGTGTATAGATCGATATTTAATCTTATCCAAGATTATCTAAAAATTCGAGTATCCAGTAATATACGATTAGATCCCCCAAACATATTATTTTACTGAATACGATCAAAACTGATCTCAAAATTGGGGCATCCAATAATATCTATTTTAAAATCCTAATAGATCAGAAAAAATATTCCACGGGATTAATTAAGATATAATTATTTCTAATTAGATCTAAAAAGATAACTAATTTTTGATGGATCGAATAAAATACTATGAAATTAAATTGGATTTATATTAAATTCTATGACATAAATAATTTTTAGTAACATTTAAAAAAAAATCAAAGAAAAATAATTTAGTCAACTGTTGCATACAAAATTATGTATGGGGATATATATAACAATATATAATTATACGTTATACGCATAGAAAATATTAATGATGTGCGACCATAAATAATAATATCTCAAACTAAATTGATAATCTTGTGCCATTGTGGAATTTTAAATAATTATATATTACATCTTTATATAATATAATTATATATTAAGTTGTATCAAACATTATTATCACACACAAACATATTTTTTATAAGAGAGTATATATGATTATATCTTAAATTATATCTTATTATATATATCATATATGTCCTATATCTAATTTTATAAACGTCAGTACATATATAAAAATATGTCTAAATATATGTTACCTTATAAGAGGCATATAATAATATATGGTTTTGCATTACACTACATATAATCACAAGCTATAACTAGGAAAATCCTACACTTTTTCATTTCCTGGGAAAGAGGTAAGTTTTGTAGAAATTCCCAGTATAAACTATATATTTTTTGTGCCTTATTTTTATAAAAAATCACAGGTAGGATTTATGTTTTTTTTTTTAATTGCAATTCCTTGAATTCTTAGAGTTTGATTAAAAAAATCAATAGAGTCCGACCTAAGAGCTCAGCCAAAAAATGGACTTTGTACAATATTTGGTAACTGAGAGTATTTTGGACATATTTTTATAATTGCAAAATTTTCTAGGATTAACCTAGAGTGTCTGTAAATGTCTTAATTTAAGGTCGAAGTTCAAGTGAAGTTAATAAAATTTGTTTCATTTAATTTTTTTAACTTGTTAACTGCTGACTTAAAAATGTGAAATATTTAACTTTTTTGTTTGCAATTGCATAAAAAGTCACGGAATTGCGAGATCAGAAACATGTTTAGTTACCCAGGAATCCTGGGACGGGAAATCCCCGTATACATTCCCTAGTTATAATATATTTTAAGATTAAAAAATACACGTCCATATATACATTTTTTTACTTGGGTTGTTATGCTGCCAAAAGTTAGTCTATTGTGTCTTAAATGAAAAAATCATAATTTGCACACGTTCTGCTACGTAATGTTGCACAACAACAAGGTTGTTAACAGCTTGTTGCCAAAATATTTTCATTTAATATTAAAAATATTAAAACCAAACTCTCGAGGAAGGAGAATGAGAAAAATTCTGCAAACACATGCAAATATGATGTTTAATCAAAATAATTTCCATAATTTCAATAACAATGAGATAATAATGTTGCCGTTGCGAGTGCGGAGTTCGAGGAGGAGTTGGAGAATGATAATAATCCAAAAGATACAGAAGGTGGGATAATGTCAGCGATTATAATGATTATTACGCGCTTTTGCCTTGAGTAAGAGACCATTTGTATTAAATGGTAATGTAGAATATTGAAAATGAATGTTAATATTTTTTATTGTTTTCATGTTTTACTTGATTATTTGCAACAAAAAAATATTGTAATTTGCATGCGTTGAGTTGTGATATGACGTGAAGTGAGTTTCTTGTTTCATAGAGATGTATGTATGTGTGGTGGACACGTGTTTATCAATGGGAAAAAATATTATTTTGAATATATGAAAATTGTTGCTTTTCAATTTCGGTTTGTATGAGTGTGTGTTTGTGTGAAAAACATCTACAAGAAACTGTTTAATTTTATCAGTTGTTTTTGTTGTTGTTGTCTAGTTATTGGGTAATTTTCTATTAAAATTAAAGTATGCTTTTAGGGTGGTACATACTGAACATGGTTGAGAAAAAAGTGGTGAGTTTTATTTTTGGCGCAAAGCAGTGTAACAGTACTTTTATATTGAATTGGTACAGTTGTGTTAGCTTGATGGCATTTTCACATTTAGCATTCAACAGGCAAATGTTAAAGGATATTTGGCATAAATTAAAGTTTTAATTTTAATTCTAGTTTTTTTTTTTTGCAACATTAAGCGGTTTCTTAAGGAAACTGGGTTAAGATAATATAAAAGTTCAATGGGACTACACCACATTAACACTAATTTTAAAATGTTGTATTGGTGTCACTAAAGCTTCCTAAAAAGGTTAAATTTACGGAAATTTGTAAAGAACCCATTTCCGTGATGGGAAGTATGACAGAAATGTTTTCTTTTTATGTTCTTTTTGAAAAGCTGTCTTAATGCATTGATATTTATTTCTATTTTAATGAAGATTTCGAGCGAAATCATATTGGTCCCTATTTTTCGTTAAAAGTTATAACAGAAAATATATGGGAGTATATGAAGCATTTTTACTAGCGAATTTTTTCAACGAAAGTGCACTCAAACGACCCGTAGTGACGAACTGATTATGGGAAATATTAAGATTAATTACAATCTAGATGAATCCTGTTACTTGAATGCCTGGCTAGAACAAGGATATAAGCGACAAATTTTTGAAAACGTGTTTTTTTGCATAATATGACTTTTAATCCATAAATACACCATCCTGCAAAGAAATATTAATACAAATTTTCATGCGTTTTTGACCGTGAATTATTCGAAAAGTGCAATTTTGTGGTTCACTAAACTTGTTAAAATTTGAACATTGAAACATTTTTTTCATACATTGCACAGGAGTAATTAAAATAGTTTAACTAAGTCCCATTGAAATCGCAAATAATTCATCAAACTATTTAAAAATCAATAAAAAGTGTTGAAAAATTGAGGCAATTTTGACATATTTAAATGAAAAGTTCAATCACTTGCATCCACAATATGTGAATGAAATTTTCTATACGGATTCAATTAGACTTGTGTTGTCGATTTGTATTTGAAACACAATTACAAATGTGACTTTATTAGAGTTTTCCACGTTTTTTCTTCTACTGCTCAGTTCTGAATATTAAAAATATATACTCTTATTTGAGCGAGGCATTCAAATATTTAATATCATTAAAGGCTTAAACAAGCTAATATCTACTTTAGGTTAGGTTATCTACTTTACCAGACACTTAAATTTTAGCAAAGAAACTTAAAAAGCCTATACTCAGAGAACTTCTGCTTTAAAAATATGTAGTTGTTTGGGTTTCTTTATTTTTAATGTAAATGGCAGTCATTTGTAGAACAAATTTAAATATTTACTAACCTTGTAGTTCATTTAAAAAAACAACTCACATCAAATGACTGTTTTATGATTTTACATTCATTTTTTACAGTTGTTTTTTGTTATTTAAAAAAATAAAAAAAAATAAATGTTTTTTTATTTTTTTAGTACCATGTGGTTCATTTTTACTACAATTGTTAGTCATTTTTTGAACATTAAAAAACAAGTTGAATTTACTGAAATGTATGTCGTCCTTTCTTTAAGTGAAATTTCATTTGTTTTCAACTACAATTGCAGTGGTCTTTACCTACATAGTATTCTAAGTGTATGTGTTAATATTTCTTGCGTATACTTAATATGAAATTTAAACAAATATTACTCATACGGACCTATTTCTTAGATACTATAAAAGGTTAAACTTCTCGTTGGGGTCGTTTCGGTGGTACAAAGTTTGTAGAATCTAATAATATCTTATGAAAGAAAGAATTTCCAATACTGTTAACCCTTCGACGACCAATGGTTGACAAATGTCACAGTTTTAGTTTTAGCTACTTTAAGACAACTTGCAGGACGAATTTTACTAACAATAGAGGTATTGCAGATCTTAACGAACCCTGTATATGTTGTAGAGAATAACAATTTAAGGGACACGTATATTTTTTTGGCTCCCCCAAAATCAAAAATAACCGTATTTCTATTATTTTTGATTATTTCTTTCCATTTTTAATAAACCGTACACACAGAGAAATAAAGTGCCAACCGAATTAAAAAGTGTATATTAATGGTAACAACTTATAAATTTAGTTAGTACAACGATATTTACATTATATTTCTGAATATTTTGAGTATAGCAACTAAAATTCAGTTGAATTAACCGAACTTTGTTGTGAAAACTAATGTTAAGTTGTGCCAACCGTCTGAAATTCGTTATAGCCGAATTTGAGTCGAACTCAACGAATTTCAGTTGGCAAATAGCTAAATTTTTTTCTGTGTGTAAATAAATTTGGCATCAAATGAATGAGTTTTCAAAGCCACATATTTATACATATAAATTAGCTAACTCAACTATGATTTTAGCATTATTAAGTTCAGTTAACCGTGGTATTTTTTATTTGATTTTTACAATTAGTTTTATAAAATTATACATATGGGCAACTTCAAAAATTTACAGCACCTAGACATTTTTTTTAAGTTTTTTTTTTTGTCTGACATCAATGTCGATTTGTGTGTGTATAAGCCGATATTTGAGCATGTGACATCCGTTCGCGTTAATCATTTTTATTAAACGGCGCAAATTTTACGGTGGTATCAAGTTAAAAATTAAAAAAAAATATTAAAATTACAGTTTTTGGTAAAATTTAAAAAGGATAACGCGTGTGGATAATATCCCTTAAGGGCTTTCTTAGCACACTAAAATATTTGTAAAAGCTTCAACACTTTTTAAAAAACACTGAAAAAAAAATAAAAAAAATTGTTTTTTGATCGTGTATGCATATAAAAATTAATTTAAAATTGTTAAACATTTTACAAAATTACGGCTAGTATAAGACATAATTTGTAATATTTTGGGAAAAAAACTATTTGCCTATCGCTAATGGTTTAAGAGATATAACCATTTAAACTTTACCACTCATGATTTTTTGCTATTTGGATTTGTTACCTTTGAAAATTTGTAAAATTGTTCTGCAAATTGGAAGCTGTAACTAACGTTTCGTTAGTTAAATCTTGGGTTCCAGTGATAAATTCTAAGCCGTTTTCAATTTTTGCGATTTGTTTGTTTTTTTTTGCTTTTTATTTTTTAAGATTGTCGATATTCGCGTCTTTTGTCGGTTAATTTGTTTCGCTTCTCAGTTTTCTGTTTACGAATTTCACGTTTTTTAATGTATAATCTGAAACCATTTTATTAATTTTTATTCACAACTGTTCACGCACATAAATAAAAATATTTATTCTTAGAAGCATTCAGCAAAGGCTACTATGATCATAGAGTTTTTATAATAAAGCAAGTTCTTTAAGATGGCATTGCATCGGCGGTAATTTGGCGGTTTTCGCGGTAGTATGTTTTAATTGTTTTGTTGAAATTTGTTAAGGTGGCCCTCGTGAATATTGTTTAAAAATATAGTCTCACTTTCTAGGGGTTCAAAAAAAAAACGCGTTTTTTTTTGCAAATATTAATATTGGACCGATTATAAAATACTTGTTGGGATTCTAGGTTACTTATTAACCCGAATTCAAAAATAATTCTTTTAAATTTTCAAAATCAAATATTTCATACAAGGATGGTTTTTAAGGTTAGAAACATTTTGTTTCCTTCATAAAATTTTAAATCCCTAAAATTTTTTGGTGCGTTTTCGATTTTAGTATCAAGCTCAGTAAAGTCTTCCATTCGATGTACGTTTGAGCGGAATTGATACAGCGCTTTAGTTGTCACAAAGCGATATGTGTTTGGAAAAAACTGCAGCTGCACGCGACAGGATTGAAAAAAAATATTTTTTTTTGCACTTTATCAGTCGAGAAGAATCTATTTAGATACCTAAACATATTCAAATGCCATGTTTTGATATAAAAAAAAGCTTAAAAAAAATAAAGTGCGTTTTCGCCTCGGAGGTGTACTTTACGAAGTTACTCACATCACGCAATACACTAGCCAGCTAAAAAGACAATTCAGATTGTCAGACGCAAAAAAGATACATTTTCAAAAAATTTACGCTAATTTCTTTTAAGTTTGTGATGTCCCTGATACGTTATTAATGCGCTGACATCAACTTGATATACCTCTAACTTTATTAAATTACGCCGTTTTTATAATTCTGCGCTTAAAACTCATTTTTATTAAACGGCGCGAAAACCCTATTTAAAATCTCCAAAAAGTTCAAAATTCGGAAAATTTCGGTTTCACTTGTAAACCGCCATGCAACTTTTCACCCAGCAGCGATATCAAAAAACTTTTTTTTGTGGATATATCCTCCAAGTCTAGTGACTATATTTTGTATTGGTTTGGATCTGAAAGCTAAAAACTATTACAGAGAAAACGGAATGAATGAAAAAACTTTTGCAAGTTTCAAGTCGTTTTTTAATTTTTCGAATTTTAGAAGACCACCAATTCTTAAGGTGAAGACTTTTCAATGTAAAACTTTGCACGTCATATCCATATAGTCATCCAAACCCTGTACAACGTTTTTTTTCAATTCATAAAACTTAACGAAATAAGAGCCACAGTATGTCGGTTTCAGCATTTGCTCAAAAAATTTTAAATAGCCCATATAAGTGTTTTGTGTCAATTGATTAAAAACCTGTGATATATATTTTTATACCCTCCATCCCATAGTGCAGGAGGGTATATTCACTTTGTCAAATGTTTGTAATTCTTTTAAAAAAATTCTGGGACCCCATAAACTATATATATTCTTGATCAGCATGGATAGAGAAGTCGATATAGCCATGTCCGTCTGTCCGTCTGTCCGTCTGTCCGTCCGTCTGTCTGTGGAAACACAAAATACTCCTCCAATACAGAAGAGGTACTGCTAATTTTCAGTCAAATTGTTTGTTGATATCATGAGCAGTTTTCTAGTGAAAATGATCAAAATCGGTTAACGCGTTCAAAAGTTATGAGTGAAAATGTGGGAAGACCTCTAAAATTTTTTTTTTTTTTATTTCATCATACATACATACATACGTACATTCAATGCTTATACACAAGAATATACGCAAGCAGCGATGGCTGTCAATATCGCTGAATTACCGTCCCCGATTCTAACACCTTTCAACTGACTATCGTTATCGCTTAAATACCGTTACCGATATTCTTGAAATACCGTTATCCGTAAAATACCGTTACCTTAAAATACCGTTACCGAAATAATCTAACAAGAACTGAACAAAAAAACTTCTGTAAATAGATATATTTTCCCAAAGTGTGATCATAAACTAGACAGTCATTTAAACTCGGGCATAATGCGGTTAAAAATTGTGGTGTGCATTAACATTACCTGAATAATTAAAATAACGTTATCCTTAAAATGCCGTTACCAAAATAATTGAAAAATCTTTTTCCCTAAAATAAAGTTACCGAAACATCTAAAATATCGTTACCGCTAAAATACCGTTGCGAAATAAATAAAATACCGTTAACGCTAAAATACCGTTAACGCTAAAATCCCGTTACCGAAATAACTGAAGTATAGTTTCCCCTAAAATACCGTTACCGAAATAAAAGAAAATAGCGTTACTACGATCAATAACCACATAGAATCGGTTACCATCCATGGTCATGATCAACACTTAAAAACAAAAAAAAACCCACAAAATATTGTTGTTGTTTTTTGTTTTGTTTTGTAATACAGTATGTATGTACGGCCCTATGCACCTTATAGGAACGACGGGAATATATATATATATGTATGTACGTATGAATTAGTAGCAATCGCATGCAGAGTTGCCAGGTTTGACGATTTGTCGTCATTTTGATGATATTTAATACCCAAAATAACTAAATGACTATTTGACGACTTTTGCTTCCAAAATGACGATTTTTTGACAATAATTTAATATGTCAGCAAGATCTACTTATTTATCATTCTCATAAAATCGCCGGCTCGATTATTAAATTTATATTATTTCGTTAAAAATTGAAAGCAAAAACATTGTTTTTTGATCGATAGCTAGCTTTTATATGCTAATATGATGTGAAATACAATTTTGCAAAAATGCAAATCCTAGAATTGAATAAAACTTAATCCAAACCGCATTTATTTTTTTATAAATTCATTACGGGTTTAGCTTAATTTAGTTTCTGTGTTTATATGTTTAGAACATTTCTTTAAATTTTTATAAAATTTAACTGGAGTTAGATTTAAATAAAAATAAAAAAATTTTCATGTTAAAACACAAGGCATGGACTTTTTTTGCGAAACAAACAGATCTCTAGCCCGAATATATTTCATGTTGAAAGATGATATATATACAACTTTAAATGAAACAAAATACATCCAAAAATAAATCCGGTGCTTAAAAAACAGGCCTAATAATATAAATAAAGTGCCAAAATTTAATAATTAAAAATATAACATTAAGTTTCTTCGATAACACAAAAATTTGTACAAGTTTTTACTGGAAGATGTTCGTTTAGACAAATACGCAGTAAAAACTGGTAAAAAGAGAGAGTAAAGTGACAGTTTGATGCCAAAGAACTTACAAGTTTTTACTGGATACATTTTTGCCAGAAAGAATTTGTAAGATGAAAAAAACATATGACTAAAAAATAAAAAAATATGCTTGTATTTTTAGTAAACAAAAATTAAATTAAATTTTAATTGTTTATGGATTGAAAGTGAAAATGATTAAATAATTAACTATGGAAGAAGTTAAAAAACATTTAAATTATTTTTGGTCGATAATTTCAATTAACTTTTTCCTTTTCTATAATGACCAGTTGATTTTCTTTTAATATTTAAAACAAGCTATTTTATCTAATTTAATAATTCCTACAAATTTTCTGTTCGTTTACTTTTTTGTAAATTTGTCTTACTATTTGTAATTTTGTTACTGAGTAGTTTTTACTGAACTTTACAGGAAAAGTAATCGAACAGACTTATTGTTAAAGAATTTCCAAATTTTGTAAAAGAATTTAATATTTAAAAAGTTGTGCCACTGAAATGTTGTTCACAGAATTATGCAGATATAAGTGTTTAACAGTTCAAGTGGTAAAATTAGTTTGATTTAAAGTTGTATTTATTTGATCTTTCAACATTATATTTTTGTTATTTTATTAATTAATAATCATATAATTACAAGTTATATACTATTACCCTAACCGAGCACTAGCTACTATGGCCTTCGGCGCGTTGTAGCGAAAACAGATCAGTGCCTCTGGTGGGAATCGAACCCACGACCCCCGCACTGATAAGACAGCACGCTACCAACTAGCCTACTGGGGCACACTGTTTCAACATTTTATAAATATGAATATCGTTGTAAAATATAATGATTTTCGAAGTTTAAACCAAAGAGAAGTGTCAAAAATCGTGTTATATTACAACGATAACACGTTAACATTTGAAATGTGAATAACATTATTGTATTTTATTTTTTATTAAAACTTTATCCCTCTTCTAACAAATATATTTTATTTTGACGATTTTTCAAAATATGATGACGATTTTGACGATTTTTTCTAGAAAGTTTGTCGTTTTTATGCTTTGCAAACCTGGCAACACTGGTTATAAGTGCAAATGCGAGAAGCCCTCGAAAAATTGTTAAGCTAATTTATAAAGTATGCTTTTGTTTTCCATATACCAGGCTTGCCATATACCTTTTTTTGTTAACCCCAACAAATCAAAAAATCACCAATAAGAAAAAGGTAGAACAAAATAGTTTAGTTAAAATTCTTTATTTATTTGACTGCATTAACCGGAGTTGCCAGACACATTAATCGTTATCAGATCAAAAAAATATCCAGGAACAAAATCCCCGAATCCAACAATGTAAATTCATAACTTTTTTTCGTACACTATTTTTACTTATTTTCATTCTCAACCTTTAATAAATTTGCAAGGAAACTCTTACATTCTAATTACATTTATTAAAAACCCCATTCAATTTAAAGGACATTCACTTTCAGAACTTTTTTATTTAAGACATATAAGGTGCATACTTCATCTTAAAATCTTTTGATTATATGCATTTGTTTTCCTTAAAAGCCCTAATTTTTATTTGATACATACAAAAATAATCTAAATTAAAGTATTGATGTGTAAAAACCAATCGAATTTTGGGAAAATTTCTTAGGGTTCTTATTCTAGGAGTCGTAAACGAGAATTGCACAAGCAACTGAGCTGAAAAACAATAATTTGAAATACCAGTTTCTTTAATTTTTTGTGTCTCGAAAACACCCTAAACACTCGAAAGATTTTCTTTTATAATTTTTGACAAACTTAGTTTCATCACACTTTCCGTTTTACTTATGTGATGTATAGTATAAACACATGTGTTGTAATGTAAACTGGCATTTCATAATTATTTCATTATGTATGTCTCCGCAAGTGTATTTTTGTTCCCTTAAATTTATCTAAAATTCTGATTATTCGAAACTGTTTTTATGCGTTTGTATTCATTGCATCTCTTCTAACGATCCAAAAATATATTTTAGTAACTTTCTTTCATTATTATATAGGCAAAGAGACAAACAACAGGCGAATTTTACAACAGTTTTTTTAACATCATAAGGAACTATACAAATATATATATTTTTCACTACACGTTCTTCTTTAGGTAATCAGAATAACCTTTGAATACCCACTGCAGAATTTCAGATTCATTTTAGTAAACTTTAATTAAACATTTTTTTCTTCTGAAACATCCCAAGGACATTAATCAATCAGTCATATTTTGTTTTACTTATAAAAACAACATTATTTTTGTTATTTTTACGAAGAATGTAGATATTAATATTGTTTGCACTTTCCCTGGTTTATGAAAACACCGAGATGGAGGGTATCCAAAAATTCGTCACAGCCGAATTTAATCTTTTTTAATACCAAATTCGGCACATCGGACTTTAATGCTTCCACTTGTTTTTTCTAAATAATGTAAAATTGAGAAAGGCGATTATTTATTTAATAAAATATTCTCCCTGAAGACGTTGGAAAAAATCCCAACGAAACGTAGAAGATAGAAAATGATGTAAATAATTTTATATTTCCATAAGTACCTGACCTTAAAAGACTGATTTAGAAAAATCTTGAAAACTAATTGAATATTTAAAATTGAAAAATTTCGATACATATTAAAAGCAAATTAATAAATATTTGAATACCATAAACAAGTTTTGAACCAAATAAGGATACTTTGTTACACACAAAAAATAAAAACCCATATCAATCACGAAAACCACCGATTCAATAACTTTAATTGGTGAAATTCTTTAATTCAATTAAGCCAACACCGAAAATTGCTAATTCAATTAGATATGGATAGCTCTTTAAATTGAATTATTTTCCAATTAAATAATAACTTATTTGTTTAAAAAGTGATCAATATTGTAATACCTTCTCAAAAAGCAATTGAATAAAGTATTGTTTTCATACCAAATGTTTTTTATAGCTTGAATTTAATAACATTGAATTTAAACTTGCATGTAATTCTCATTTAGTTAGCAGATTTATTTATACTTAATGTGAACAAAATCACACTAAAATTTGTTTTTTTTTCTTTTTATTGAAAGTTAGGGACTAGTGCAAAAATAAAGTTTTGGATTTATTATTTGGTGAAATTATCCCATTTTTGAAATCAAAGTTTTTTTTAAATAATTTCTTAATTTATTTTTAGCATTTTTATATTACAAAAATGATAACATTTTATTAAACAAAATTTAACTTTAAAAATTACATTATCAATTTTATGATTATGTTCTAGGATAAATAAATATTCAGATTTAAACTACTGAAATTAAATTACTAAACTTAATAAAGTAATATAAAGCAAAGAAGAAGTTATAAAAATCTTATTTCAATTAATTCAAAATATTTATTACTAATACATAAACATTTATAAAACACAACTACATATGGTCACCTAAACTGCAAAAGGGTGTAACTAACAAAGTTTCAAACGTTTTGTTGATCATTATGATTCAATTGGCTAAACTACATGCCTACAAAAAATTTTGGACTTCTACAACAAAAAACAGAGGTTTTAAATATAAAGTTCGAATCTTATATATTTTTGTTTTCGCGCATTTTGAATTGCATTGCATTGAACTACATTTCTCAACAAAATTGTTTGGTTCTATGATTAAAACTATCAGTTTTATTGGCGATATTGTTAAAATAAAGAGCTAAAAGAACAATTCGTAGAATTAAGAAGGGTTATTTGAGTAGATTATTTAGTGATGCGACTTCAAAAGAAATGTGGAGTCAATTAAGAGTAGCAGGTGCTAAAAACACAATTCCTTCCAATGCGGAATTAGATGTTGATCAAGCAAACAACTACTTCTTGGATGGTTTAAACATTGAATTGAATAATGAGCTAGAAAATTTAAGCTCTACTGAATTGGAATACCTTTAAAAATTTTCAAGATAATTTTCTTATTAGTAAGTGACTTTATTTTGCATTTTTTTAATTGCATTATAACTACTTCAGTCTTTCCACAGAACTGGAAGATTGCCAAAGTTATTCCATTACCAAAATCTGGCACTTCATATGAGATGGATAATTTAAGGCCTATAAATATTTTACCAATTTTATCTAAAGTATTTGAACATGTAACAAGAATTCAAATCTTAGAACACATTGAGATGTTTTCTTTATTAAATGATCGACAAACTGGGTATCTTCGTAGTTGCAGTGCGTCATCTGCCTTGTTAAAAGAGAAACGAGTATGATCGTGTTAATCATTTAAACTTGATACAAAAGCTAAAAAACGAGTTCATGTTTTCAAGCTCAGTATGTTCACTTATTAATTCCTACTTGTCGGATCGAGAACAGTTTGTGTCATTTGGAGGTCGTGAATCACATTTGAGAGGAGTAAGATCTGGAGTCGCCCAAGGTCAGTTCTTGTGCCATTATTGTTTTGTTTGTGTTCGGTTTATGCATTCGCTGATGACACTCAATTGTTGTTCCGTGGGAATTATTTAGGAGAAGAGTTACTGTCAGGAATAGATAATACGTTAGTAAGAGTTGAATCTTGGATGGGATCAAATTTTTTCGTATTGAGTGTCTTCAAAACTAAAATAATAAGATTTGGTTCATTACATTTGCATGATATTACGGTTCGAATGGTAGAAAGGGAGCTAGAATTTGTAGACAGAATCAAAATATTGGGTGTTATACTTGACAACAAACTTGATTATTCGTTTCATATTGATAATATTTACTCAAGAGTGTGCTTTACTCTGCGTCGGTTATATTGTCTCAACATGTATTTACCATATCAAGTTAGATGTAAAGTAGCACATGCTCTATTAATGTCTCAGATATCCTATTGTATGGAAGTATATTTATGCACAACGTCTGGTAACATTAATAGGATTAAACTTTTAGTAAACAAAATTGTAAGATTTGTTTTTGGGATCTAAATCGTGATCAAGATAATTTATAGTATAAAGATCATTTATAGTATATATGATCACGATCATATATCACCAAATGTAATCCGTTTTTTAAAATGTTCTTTTGAAAATTTTATAATTATGAGGTATATCTTAATATTCTACAAGCTCATCAAAAATGCAACTCCACAATTTTTGTTACAACGTTTTAGATTTACGCATTCCACCAGGAATGTTCAAATTTTTATTCCTAGAATATATTATTCACTGTTTGAAAAATCTTTTCTTATTACTGTTGCTCGTAGTTGGAATCACCTGAATGATGAAGTACGAACATTCAGTTCTTCTCAATCAGTTTTCCGTGAAAAATTAACTAAACACCTGTATCGTATTCAAATCTAATCGTATTTTGCTGATCCATCGTTGATTGTGGACTTATGTTCTTGTTTTCTATGAGTGGTATGTAGTGTTGCAAATCGAAGCTGTTTACAAAACATTAGTTTATAGTTATTTTGTAAGTTTTTTTTTGGGTTACTGTATAATTTATCATAGTATTTTCAATTGTAATATGTATTTTGGCCACATCTGGCTTTTATATTACACAATTATAACAAATAAAAAAAAATATATCTGTGGAGAAGCAAAAATCTCCTGTAAAAAAGTAAATATGTTAGTTATGCCCTTTTGAATTTTAAGTGACGATATATACATATTACAAAAAACAACAACAATATTTTGATATTTTCTTGTTTTTTATTAAATGCTCTTCAGCGATGGTACAAAAAAAATGTTAAGCTAGTTGCGAATTTGATCATTTATTTACTTGATTCAATTAATATTTAATTAACAGATTTTAAAATTTGCAATAAATTGATTTATTTGAAAAAAGTTGGAAAATATTTTGTTCTGTGTAATATTTTACATAGCTCAGCGTTAAAGTACTCGAGCAAACAAACTTTTTGAAATTCATATTGCCTTTTGCTTTATGTTCTAAATATGCACCGTCGTAGTTCATTTAATATTAAGGGTTGCTTTAAAAAAAATGTTTGACCTAATAAAAAATTTGAACAATTGGCGCATACATTTTAAAAAATTAGCCTTCTAACCCACTTCCCCATTGTGTATAGATTCTATTAACTTTATTAATTGGAAAATTGTATGGTAGAAAAATGAACAAAAAAATTGCATTATGTTTAAATTGTGTGTTGTAAAATTGAGTTTAAAAAACATAAATTGACTTTTATACGTTTTTTTTTTTATTTTTAACAAAAACAAGGGGGAGTTTTCTAAACATTCGCGTTTTTTTTTTATTTAAACATGCTATTGTGGGTGACCACTATTATTAATATTTGATTGACGTATTTTCTAAACTTGAGCATAAACCGACAGATGTTAGAAATATAATTAGAAAATTAAATCAATTAAACCAGGTGGCCAGTAAAAAAAAAAATACTATTGATGTTTGAAGAAAAATCCAAAAATCATAAGTTTAAATAGACATATTTGAAGTATTTACCAAGTTAAGTAAATATTTGTTAAAAAAAATTAAGTAACATCAACTCAACCTAAAAAGTACTCCATTAACTAATTGCATACATCACCCATATCAACATTATTTGTCCTTATAATAAAAAAAAAACAACCTTCTTTTTTATGACAAAAAAAAATGATATAAAAAAATCCTTAAATTTCCCTGTTTTTATTACTCAATTGTAGTAATATTTTATTTTTTTAATACATGTATGGTATGTTCGGCATGTGTAGTTAATACATTTCACTACAAAACATCCTACCTACCTACTATTATCACATTGTAATTTCATTAAATTTACTCTACAATTTTACCCAAAATAAAATTGGAAAAACATGTCAAATTGTTTTGACAACCCCACTGAATATAAGCAACAATTTTGAAACAACATTTTCACTCAATTTTTTGTTATGTTTTCGTAAACATTAAACATTACATTTGTATTTATAATATGTTCGAAAAAAAAATAAACGTAAATTGTTTGATTTTATATGTTTTGAAGAGTCTTCAAAGGGGAAGGCCAAAATAATGAAGACTAAATTATTTTAAGCCAAATATTGTTTTTCTTTTCGATTTCTTATTCTTACGTGTAATATATATTTAAATATTATTTTTTAACAAATTTTTCACTGCCGCGGCTTTAAAGCAACGGTTCCTAAATGGGGGTCGGCGAAGAGTTCCGTCAATGTTAAAAATAAAATAAAAATTTCAAATAATTTTTAGAGTTTTCTTAATACTAACTATAATTACATAATTATAATTCAATTTAACATTATTAAAGAAATTGAATTGAATTTTTTTTTTGGATCATTCGCCTAAATTACATACAATGGGATCTTTTAATAATTGTGCACCATATTTAGTAAGCACCTCAAACTGATGCCTTTGTAATTGCTTATATTAACAGTTTTTAGAGCTTATTTATACCTGACGAAATAAGTTTATATATGGTCATATATAGCTTGATATAATTATATATGTGGCCATATGTAACGACATATACTTACATCTCATACTTAGTTTTACGAAAATTTCTAATATAGCGCTATATATCATTTTATATCATTATATCGTATGTAACATAAAAGTTGATCGCTTCATATATACTTGATATATGTAGCTAAAAATGCGATCATTTATACTTTAATGTATAATTATATATAGGTATATATGATACAATAAAATCAAACAAATTTAATTATATACAAATATATATGGTAAACATTAACAAAAAAAAATGTATCACTTATATACACTTAGGAAATTATGTTGGTAAAGACGACAGCAATTGTAGTCAAAAACAAATGAAATTTCATTTAAAAAAAGGACGACTTACATTTCATTAAATTCAACTAACATTGTCATTTGTTTTTTAATGTTCAAAAAATTACTAACAATTGTAGTAAAAATGAACCACATGGTAGTAAAAAATAAACAAATATTTATTTATTTTATCTTTTAAATAACAAAAAACAACTGTAAAAAATGAATGTAAAATCATAAAACAGTCATTTGATGTGAGTTGTTTTTCTAAATGAACTACAAGGTTAGTTAAAAATTTTATTTGTTCTACAAATGACTTACATTTACATTAAAAATAATGAAACTGTATTACAACCCAAACAACTACATATTTTTAAAGCAGAAGTTCCCTGAGTGTACCTATTTAGTTAACAGAAAAGACAAAATAAGGATAAATGTTGTAAAAAAAGCTATTGTAAAAAAGTGAAAAACATACAAAATACTAAAAGTTTATTTGCCTTTTCTGATATATATAAATATAAAGGGTCCGCCATCTAACGTTTTTTTTTCAACTAGTGCTTATTTCGTTAATGGTAACAATTAGCTCATGTCTGATTTGACAGATAATTAGTTTTATCCTTCCGCTGAACGAATATGGTCCGTATGTTTGTTATCTTGTGAAAAAAGTGAAAGAAACTGGCATCCTCATCGATAAACCAAAGCGTGAAAAGCCAAAAACAGTGCGTACACCCGAGAATATTGCTGCTGTGGCAGAAAGTGTGCGTGAAGCGCCATCAACATCAATTCACCATTGTTCACAACAATTGAAGATTTCGGAGACATCATTGAGACGAATTTTGCATAAAGACCTTGGTATGACGCCATACAAAGTCCAATTGGTTCAGGAGTTAAAAAAAAAAGTTATTTGGCGGACCCTTTATATGGTAGAAAGAAGAAGAAAATGCGATTACTTTTAAAATATAATTGCCTATTGCATCACATATTTGTCAAATTAAAATCACATCTAATTTTAAAATCCGTTGATCAATTATTTCGGTAACGGTATTTTTTTTTAGCGATAACGGCATTTTATTTATTTCGGTAACGGTATTTTAAGGATATTGATATATTGGTAATGGTATTATACAAATAACGGTATTTCAATTATTTCGGTTATCAACCACTTGAAAGGATTTTGAAACGATAAGGGTTTTAGCGGTATTGCCTGCCATCCCTGAAAATTAGTTAAAATGACGTTGCAAAACAAAACTGCTTAAATTAGCAGATTTTTTTTTTGATAAATATTAATAAAATAAGAACAGCAAAAATAAACGGGTTAACTTCCCGACGAAAATAGTTCCGATATAATCATATATGATTATATATAGTATCACATATAACTAAACATCACATCTCATATGGTCCGAAAAATGGCATAAATAAGCTGATCTCGTAGTATCTCATGCAGTCTAATCTCATATAGTTTGACCCCAAAAATGGGTCTATCAAATATGATCAAATTATATGTAATTTTATCTTATAAATTTTTTATTAAAAAAATTTTAAAATAAATTTAAAATATTTTAGAGAAGTACTTATTAATCCAATTAATAAGTACTTGTAATTAATTTATAAAACATATAAATATTATTTTTTTAAAAAATAGTGCTAAATCTAAAAATGTACGCTTTTTATGGATCTGAAGTTAATAAAATTTAAAACGCTAGGTAAAAAAAAAAAAAAAACACATTTACCGAGGAAGCAAATCAAATTTTTTCTTCGCAAAATTTTCATGTAGAAGACTTACAGATTTTTTTAAGTGCATAAAGAAACAGCTAAGCTTACACGTCCTTGTTATACAAAATAATTAATAATAATAACTATACAGTCGGTATTATGAATCTCCCTATAGATTGCCACAAAACAGAATCAGTGGTAGAAAGTACAATATATTGCCTATAGTGGAACTAAGCAACTATTTAATTTTTAAAATTGAAAATTTAAAATCCATTATGCATGTGATAAGGGTTGGGTGTTTCAGTTGTTTAAACAAACCGGTTTTAACGCTCTCTTTCTAAAAACCTGAACTGGTTTTAAGAGAGTCTTGAAAAAAATGTGTTAACAGTTTCATTTAAATATTTAATTTGAATTTAATTTTAAAGTTAATTTGTGTTGTTTAATGTATTTTCTGCATAAGTTTTGTATAATTAACACAAAATTTTGCTTGCATATACCAAAAAATAAGCATTACAAAACCCTCTAAAAACTGTTTCTCTTAAAACCAGCTGGCATATAAAATAGTACAGATGTTGAGTACCTTCGTTAAAACCGCGTTTTTAGAAAATAAATAAAATACCACGAAATTAATTGCACATTTTATTTATAAATAATTAATTCATAATTTATAATTGATTTATAATTTTACAAACCAAAAACAACAGAATCTTCCATAGATTTTAATATGTCCCCCATTATTTAAAATGATCCTTTACAGGAAACTGAGAAAAAAGAATATCATAATTAGAACCAAAATTTTTTTCTTCTTCAAATAACATTAAACATACTTACCATAAACTTCTAATTTGCAGGTTCAAATCTGCTCTGAGTTAGATTCATTGGGCTCAGCGCAATTGGGCTATAATTTTTAACCTTTTATTAAAATTTGAGTCTGTGTATATTATTATAATAACAAAGAATTTTTTGACAAATTTAAGTTAAACACAGAATTTTCTCTAAAGCGTTTGCATTTTACTATAAATTGGGTTTGTGAATAAATAAACTTGTATAACTTTGTGCACAAAAATGTGTTAAATAATTGTTCAAACATATTGTGCTACAGCCATTTATCACAAAAATTAAAAATGTTGTTTCACGAAAAAATTATGTCTGTAAGGACCTTTATGATGATTTGGAAGAATTTATTTTCTAGTAGAACAGTTGGAAAGGATAGTGTTTATACTCTCTTCTTGAAACACTAATTTCGTACTTTACAATCGTCCAACCCCTGTCAGATATTGTATTATTTTGTATCCATATACAAATATTTATGCACACATATGATGTTTATTGTATGTATGTGTTGGTTGCAAATGTATTGTATTATTTGTTGTTTTTACCCAGCTAGCATTTTTTAAAATTTTTAATCATATTCGAGTCTTTTTTGACTCCCTAGCGCGATCAAAAAGCCAGAATATGCGCTCATTTTCTGATCATAAATGATACTGTTGTCGGGAGAAAAACGTGACCTCGCGCGACTCCTCTTGACAAATCACTTATGAGTCCTTTTCTATATTAGTTTAGAGTCATTTTCGACTCCTTTTTAATCGGTATTTTAAGTCTTTTTCGAATCGTTTTCTGATCATTTATGAGTCTTCTTTCACGGCATTTATGACTCTTTTTCGAGTCGTCTTTCAGTCATGTTTATGATTGCGTACGAGTCTTTTGTGAACATTTTTCGAGTCATCTTTCAGTCATTTACGAGTGTTTGATGAGTTATTTATCAGTCTTTTTAGGGGTCTTTTTAAAGTCATTTATCACTCATATTTCTATTCATTTATGAGTCTTTTTTATGTCATTTACGACTCTTATTTGAATAATTTATCAGTCGAATTTCTAATTCTATTTGACTCTTCTTCGAGTATTTTTCAGTCGGCTTTCTGAGTCCTACGTTCACACTGACGCAATTTTAAAAATCACGTAAACGTGAGTGTCTAGCAAACAAAAAAAAACATATATATATTCATGTATTACGTTCATATTTCATGTTTATTTAAAAGAAAATAATAATAAAACTAATTTCTAAAATAAAATTATACTTCATAAAAAAAAAAAATAACTAAATGAGATCCAGTTTACAAAAAACATAAAAAAATAAAAAATGCAATTAATTATTTGTATTTTAAAATTATATGCATGTTTAAAAATAAATAATAAATAAATAAAAATACTTTTTTAACATAAAACAAAAATCATAAAAACTATTTTCTATATTTTTCATTTGTACTTTTAAGTTTTTTTAAAAATAAAAAAAAAATAAATACTTTTATAAAAATTAATGTGAGAAGTTCAATCTTTATGTTTTCGTTTTAAGACTCTGTCTTTGGCATGTACAAAATGTTTTTGCAGAATACCATTCATGTCTTTATCGGTGCTTTTGTATTTAATATAGCAAATATCTGAAACAAAATATTTAAGTTTTTCTTTTGTTATAACCAGGGAGAGGACTTTCATGCAAATGCATGTTTTTTGCCTTAAGTCTGTGAACAAGTTTAATGATATATATTTACGAATCAGAGAATTTGCATTGAAATGGCATCGATTCGTTAGTGCATATTTTTGCATATTTTGTTAAAAATGCATATTTTGCAATAAATGCATTTTATTGACTTTTAAGAGCATACTTTGTTAATGATGCATATTTTTGCATATTTTACTATACCCGACTAAAAAAGTTTATATCTTATCATATATAATTTGATCCGAAAAATGGAATATATAATTATATCAGATAAGATATGCATGGTATCAAATCTGATACGATTTGATCCGAAAAATGGGTCTATCTAATTGGATCAAATCATATATAATTTTATACAATTATATACACTTAGTCCATTTTGAAACCGAACACATTTTTTGGGAAAAATACACACCAAATTATATGTAATTGTATAAAATTATATATTCTTTTATGTAATTATATATATTTTGATGCAGTAAGATAGACCCATTTTCAGATCAAATGGTATCAGATCAGATAACATGCATATCTCGTCTGATATAATTATATATTCCATTTTTCGGATCAAATCAGATATGATGAGATATGAACCCATTATCTGTTTTTATTTAATTATATATGATTATATATAATTATATAACATCTTTTTTGATCGGGTAAATAAATTTTTGTTTTTGACAATTTATCTTTATTTTGTTAAAGGTTCTTACAACATTGATTTTTTTTTAAATAAACTAAATTGATAGTTTCTTCATCTGATCAATTTAAAAATATTTCAAATTTACGGTTTATATTCATTAAAAGAACTCTTTGCAAAACCAAATCAAACTAAATCACGAAAACGGTAAAGTTAGTGAAAAAAATCGTCGCAAATCGGACTGGTATAAAATAATATTGAATTTCATACTTTCATTACTTTTTTGTTTAAATTAAAATTTTTAAACCCGAGTAAAAATGATTTTTATATAATAATAAATGATATTATACAAATTTATCTCGTTGAGTATTGCAAAATGTGATACCAAGTATATTTTTATATGAATATATCATAATATATTTAATTATATAAAATTATATTAATTAGATCCACCATTTTTCGGATCAAACTATATCTTTTTTTATAACCCATATATTTCCATATAGAATTTGATCCGAAAAATGGTGGATCTAATTAAATAATTTTATATAGTTAAATATATTTTGATATAATCATATAAGTAAATACTTGTTGTCACATATTGCAATACTGAACGAGATATGTTTGTATAAAATCATAAATGATTATATACAAATATTTTTTACTCGGGAATGCATATTTTTTTTAATTTTTATTGGATATTTTGGTATTCTTAGTGCATATTTTAAGCGCCTAAAACACACTTTTTATTTAATGAAGGTCCTGTCCCTGGTTATAACATTTAAATTATTTTTATTAAAATATAAACTTACTTTTAATTGTTGTAATGATGAAGCACTTTTCGGCACTAGGCTTAGCGGTGGTCCCCTTCCAGCTGTATAATGTGGCTAATTTATCAGAAAAAACTTTCCGAATTGCAGCTCTAAGAAATTGTGCAGGTCCTTCACCACCGGTTTTTGCAATAAACTTTTTCTGAAAATGTATTGGGTTACAAGAAACTTCTATAAGTTTAGTTAGTTAGTTAGTTAGTTAGTTAGTTAGTTAGTTAGTTAGTTAGTTAGTTAGTTAGTTAGTTAGTTAGTTAGTTAGTAGTTAGTTAGTTAGTTAGTTAGTTAGTTAGTTAGTTAGTTAGTTAGTTAGTAGTTAGTTAGTTAGTTAGTTAGTTAGTTAGTAGTTAGTTAGTTAGTTAGTTAGTTAGTTAGTTAGTTAGTTAGTTAGTTAGTTAGTTAGTTAGTTAGTTAGTTAGTTAGTTAGTTAGTTAGTTAGTTAGTTAGTTAGTTAGTTAGTAGTTAGTTAGTTAGTTAGTTAGTTAGTTAGTTAGTAGTTAGTTAGTTAGTTAGTTAGTTAGTTAGTTAGTTAGTTAGTTAGTTAGTTAGTTAGTTAGTTAGTTAGTTAGTTAGTTAGTTAGTTAGTTAGTTAGTTAGTTAGTTAGTTAGTTAGTCGTTAGTTAGTTAGTTAGTTAGTTAGTTAGTAGTTAGTTAGTTAGTTAGTTAGTTAGTTAGTTAGTTAGTTAGTTAGTTAGTTAGTTAGTTAGTAGTTAGTTAGTTAGTAGTTAGTTAGTTAGTTAGTTAGTTAGTTAGTTAGTTAGTAGTTAGTTAGTTAGTAGTTAGTTAGTTAGTTAGTTAGTTAGTTAGTTAGTTAGTTAGTTTAGTTAGTAGTTAGTTCGTTAGTTAGTTAGTAGTTAGTTAGTTAGTTAGTAGTTAGTTAGTTAGTTAGTTAGTTAGTTAGTTAGTTAGTAGTAGTTAGTTAGTAGTTAGTTAGTTAGTTAGTTAGTTAGTTAGTAGTTAGTTAGTTAGTTAGTTCGTTAGTTAGTTAGTTAGTAGTTAGTTAGTTAGTTAGTTAGTTAGTTAGTTAGTTAGTTAGTTAGTTAGTTAGTTAGTTAGTTAGTTAGTAGTAGTTAGTTAGTTAGTTAGTTAGTTAGTAGTTAGTTAGTTAGTTAGTTAGTTAGTTAGTTAGTTAGTTAGTTAGTTAGTTAGTTAGTTAGTTAGTTAGTTAGTTAGTTAGTTAGTAGTTAGTTAGTTAGTAGTTAGTAAGTTAGTTAGTTAGTTACTTAGTTATATTTTTTTTGTTTTTTTCGTCATTTTTTGTACTCACAAATTGTTTGAGTTTTTCTTCGTTCTCTTGTATTAAAGATTCAAAAGCATTTAAATCATTTATTTGATTAAACGGAAGCTTTTGGGTATCACTGAGTTCGTCTTCTAGTAAATCTTGACCGTGGTGTTTTCGACCTTCTAATTTAACTGCAACAACTTCTTCAGTTAATTTTATCAGTTGTCGCTTATTGCTGTCCTTCAACTCTTTTATATCCTTCTTTAAATCTACCACTTCTGTTTTTAATGAAGATATTTCATTACGCAGTTCCATTATTAAATTGTAAATGCTATCCGACTGGAGAACGTTCACATTTTGTACTGTAAATAAGATCTTCTAAGTACAGATGAAGAACTAAATTGATCAATGTTTTACTTACAGGTTGTAATATTGCTTGAGGGTGTATACTGGAAGTCGTCTGAGACAAAAACATTATTTTGCGACATTGCTGATTAGTGGTGTAAAGAAGTAGCTGTTGTCTGAAGAACTACGCAAACACATAATTTTTTTATTAATATTGTTAATGGTGAATTGAATTGTTTTATCTAAGGCAATGTCAGCCGACCAATATATATTGAAATTTTTTGAGTCGATTGGTTGCAAAAAAAGAGACGTCAGGTTGCTTATTTCTTTGCCAACAAAACATAAAAGATTTTCCTCTTTATTAATTTCTTCAATTTTAACAATTTTATCCTGAATTAGGCAAAAGTTGTCAGGTTCTCGTAATGAAAAAAACACACCGTTAACATTTACGTTTAAAATTTTTCCGTTTCTTTTTTTTTTCCACAAATGGTTGCATATCTTCTTCTTTCTTTTCCAGGTACATACTGTTTTCTACCTGTCTTTTGTAAATTTGAGCTGCAACGCTTTGCCCCTTTCTTACTCTCCGTTTCACCTTTTGCAAATGGTTCTCAAACCTGAAAGCGCTAATGTCATCTAAATTACCATAAAGTTTTGCATCATCATGAATATGCAACAAGGCGTGGAAATTGTACGTTAAAAAGCTGGAATCGTATAATGATGGAATTTCATTCACGAATGATTTTAATAGCTTTTCGGCACAGTTGTTGTTTTTTCTGCAGTCATTGCAATCTAAAAGAATTCTTAAAGCCAAGGATAATTTTGAGAAATGGTTATATCTTTGTGAGTCTAGAACATTTTTTAATATGAAAGGGCCTGTGTAAAGCAGGAATTGTCTTAGCTCTGTTGCCTTCCATCTTTCAAGGTCTTTTAAGCTTCGTGGCTTTCTTTGAAACTCCTTCGTTACATTATTTGAGTTAAAACACAGCTCTTTCGAAATTGTTAAACATTTCCATGACACTAAAGAATAGTCTTCACCTTTTTTCTTTACCCAGGCATTTAATAATGTTCTCATTACACCTAAACATACAACGTGCATATAATCTAGAGAGCACTGTGCAACAATATCTATGTTAAGTTTTTCTAATGGTGAAATCGACAGCTTCAAATGGTGTTCGGGTTGAAGACGATTTCTGAAAGTGTCGTTGGTTCTTATCGCACACTCGCTTTCGGTCGAGAAAATAAGACGGTGCTTGAATATTTGTCCTTTCTGTATACAGCGAGTACAGGAATAGTAGCCACTATGCCCCTTAGTTCCCAAAACAAAGGATTTTGCTGGTGCATCCATAACAAAACAACGAACTTTAATATTAAAAAACTTATCAGCAAAAACCAATCCTTCTTGCATCAGAGCATTAAGTTCTGTTATAAATTCTTTTAAAAAATTATCTGCGCAGTTTGGCTTTGAAATTCCTTCAAACACACCAATAACGAAAACATAGCTTGATCCAACAACACTTCCTAAAATCGGCCATGCTTGTTTAGAGCTGCTTTTAAATAGCGGCAGACCGTCAATGCCAAAATCTAGAACAATATCCAACAACTTACAATTATTACTTACTAAGAAATCGGTTAATCCGTTTTTTAATCCGTAGTGAATATATGTTCCTTCACCAACCTTTCTCTCAACTACAGAACTAGGCGTTTTTAAAAGTGTCCTAGCGTCTTTTGGAACTTTCATATTGCATTTAAGCAATAACAATAATAGTGCATTAATTGCAACAAAGCTCACTTGAAATTGGATTGCCCACTTAGCTAGTCCTTCACATAAATTAAATTCATTTTCTTCACTTTCATCACTTGAATCACTTTCATCACTTGAATCATAAAAACTGTCACTATCAACACTGTTTTCATTTGAATATTGACTTGACTCTTCATATTCTTGAATGTTTTCTTCAATATTATCTGTTTTTTTTTCAGGTTTGTTTTTTTTTGGCGAAATTAAATTTTCTGCCTCTTTTTTTGCTAATCTTTTTATTTGCGCCTTTTCAATGCGTTTTATTTGGTTAGCTGACATTGCCTTTTAATAATTATTTAATTTTTACTTTTTAATTATTTTTTGTTTCACTTTCACTTTCACTTCTTCGATCTTTACACCACGATGTAACTTTTATAAATGAACAAAAAGTTAACTTTTTGCAATCTTTTCAAGAATATGCAAAGATTGCCCCGTTATTGTTAGAAAAAAAAAACACATTACAAGCAGTGTTTAATCATCTATCTGCGCAAAATATGATCATATAATACATAATTTTAATCAGTTTTTAAACACCTTCATGATCAATTATTGATTAATCATTTTTCAATCTTCCAGATGAGTAAAATATGATAAAGTATAACGGAATTAAATGTCACATTTTAAACTTCTGTATGATTAATTTACAATTGTTATACAATTTGTTGTTGTATTTTAAATCGAACTCTTTTTACTCATTAACGCGAATCATTTTCGAGTCCCTTTTTAATCGTGCAAATGATTAATCAGTTTTTGGTCACCAAAAGTACTCTAAAAAGACTCAGCAAGGTGATTTTTCAAAAAATGATCTTCCAAATGCTAGCTGGGTATTATGTCAAAATCTATTGACATCTTTAACAGACACATTTATTGATATTGACATAATATTGGAAAAAAAAGACGAAATGTTTTAATATATTTTTATATTCAAAGTCAATAAAAAAAGAAATGAAAATAAAATGATTTCGAAGGAAATTTCTTTTATGACTAAATGTACACAGGAAAACTTTGGTAATGGGTGCGATAAAGTAATATAATACACTGCAATGTAGACTAATTACATGCATCATTATTTTCCTACAAATTGTAATGAGTTTCCGATAATGGGTTATATAATACATTACTTTGTAATGAATACTCCTTACATTCAGCATTACTTCGAAAGATGTAATGCTGAATGATTCTTGTTACATAATGCATTACATTGTAATGTATACTCCATACCTCCAACATTATTTTGAAACATAAAGTAATGGGTTACCAATAATTGGATACTCATGGGTTACCTTGTAGTGATACATCATTACCTTTTACATTTCTTCGAAACATAAAATAATAACTTACCGAACATCAATTACATAATGAATGAAATATAAACGTAAAGTAATATTTAAAATATTTTTTTGTTTAAATCAATATTTACACACATTACTTTCTGAGTTTTTGTAAGCATGAGGGTAAGGTACAATTTTTAACATTATAAACAAAAACTCAAAGCACAGCAATTCATTTACATTTTAAGCATCCCATTGTTATATGTGACGATAGATCAGTTGGTAGAGTTCTCGCTATAACGACCGCACACCCCAGGTTCGAATCTCAGCGCGGCAACGTTATTAAATTAATTTAAAGAAATAGAAATAGATCTATCAACACATTCCTGAAAGGGTCAAAGAATAAATTTGAAAACAAAAACTCTATAGATTATTTGTTAGGACAATATCCTAATAAAGAAATATAGAGAGAGTATGGCCTCGAACTTGAATAATTTTCATTTTCAATTTAAAGAAATATTTATAAATATTATTTGTAATATTTATGAAAATCTGTTTATAGACACATTACTTTTAATAACCCGATGACCATATAAGTAATCAGTTACTCTACCCCCGACTATGTAATGAGTCCACCCATTACTTTTAGGCTTATCGCCTGTAAAATTCATCAGTGAAGTAGAGTGTATTGTAATAAGGTACCAGATTTTAATACTTTTAAAACGTTTTATTTTCTTTGTTCCTTCATAAAAACAAACACTTGTGTACAAATAAATTTATTTTCTGGATGGATATTTAGTTTTCATAAATTTTTTTAATTTTTGTTTTTTTTTTTCAAAAACAAAATTTTAAAATATCCATATGGATATTTTCAACAAAGTACAAAATTATTTTCATCTGTGATAAAAAAAGTTGAACAAAATAAAACATAAAATTAGAACAATAATACATTTTGTGAAAATTCTTAAAATCATATCCATATGGAGGCTCTTCACACAATTTTTTTTTATAATTTAATAAGAAATTTCAGTGTCATGAATTACACTAATTCCAGAATTTCAAGTTTCACCTATAAATTGAAAACCCATTGTAGAACGCTAAACAAATTGTTACATATTTTTAGCAATTTAAAAAAATATATTTTTTTACCCACAATTTAATTCAATTCGGAACTCGAAAAAAAGCTTTTTTGTGCAGTTAATTGATTTTAAAGTTAATACACGATTTTCATTATGCAAACATAAATGGAAGAAAAAAGAAGGTTTACATTTTTTTGCAAATTTTGTTTGCAATTTTTTTTTACGAAAATATGAAAGTTTAAAAAAATATATATTTATAATAAAAATCCTATTTGAAACAGTACATAAAACATTTCCAAATAATTGCGGAACGTCAAAAAAGGTTCCTTTTATAATTGATTTTAAATTTGAATCCACAATTTACATGCTGCAAAATAACAAATTGGTATAAAAATTTTTTTTCCAATTTTTTTTGCAAATTTGTTTTGCAATTTTTTTTATACGAAAATATGAAATTCAAAAAAAATATTTTTAATGAAAACGCAATTTAAAATAGTATGTACTTAAAAAATTTACAAATAATGGCGGAAAGCGAAAAGACAATTGAACAGTTCATGCGAATAAAGACGAATAGACCATTTGTAGAATTTTACAGGGGACAATTAAAACGCAGGAAACGGTTAAAAAATAATATTTTTGTCAACTTTTTGGTATTAGCTTAAAGATTTAAGTCACATCTACCTATATACAAAATTTTAGTAAGGTATACGAAAGAGAACTTGCCAAAAATTGGACTTCAATTTTTGCTTAAATGGAAAAAGGGCGAATATCCAAAAAATGTATTGAAATTTGAATAAAAATGTGTTATTTTGCAGCAGATTTTGACTACAATTTCATGAGACTTGCAAAACTTGACGAACTATGGTTGGTATTTGTTTGTAACACTTTAAGGACAATTAAGTACAATTTCGAATTTTAGCTAATATAAATTTTAACCCTCCGATGAGTGACAGTTCTGAACTTCACGGCCGTGTGAAAAGGTCCCTACTGACCTTTTTTGTAAATCATGCTTTTTTCATATAAAACATTTTTTTTTGATTTTTTTTTTTTGTTTTTATTGTTTATAACTAAATTCTACATACAAAAATAATTTTTTCAATTTTTTTAATTTTTTGTTTTTATCATCATCCCTAATGTCTTTGAGTTTAGGTCTTTGTGTTCAGAACAAGTAAATTATGTGTTGAAACAATAAAAAAATTATAATGATGCCCAAAAACATGCATTTATTAGTGAAATTCAGTACAAGGTCCATACGGAGCTATTCACACGTCCGCGTACTATTCTCACTAAAACCTCAATAACTCCTAAAGTAATGATCCGATCGCCTTGATTTTTTTTCCAAAAGATGCGCAACAAAATACTCTTGGAATACAGAGTAACTTGGGGGGGGGGGGGGGGCGGGGTTGTAGTGGCCGAAGTAGGAGTAATTTCAGTTTGAAAAGGCAAAAAGGTCCCTAGGGACCTTCTCACTCATCGGAGGGTTAAACTCGCAGCTAAATTATTTTTATATTATATTTTGTTAAGGATGGATATTCGCCCTTTTTGCTTTCCACACTTTAAAGTCTTATAACTCAAGAACGGTAATTTTTTTTGCCAATATAATAAGTGTGGTTTGTTCCTCGTAATGTTCTTTTAACACATTGTTACCGAAAGTAAAATTTTTGTATGTTTTTGTGTTGTATTTAATCAAAATTGCGCGTTAGTTCACTCCCGATTTAAACAAAAATATAAAAATATACGAATTATTGCACTTTCAAAGTCATTTTTTTAGCCTTAAAAGTCAAAATTTCCCCAAAATTACTGCATAGGATTGTAGGGCTCTGCTAATAAAATGCATTTATGCAAAAAAACGTGTTTGAGAAAAAGTGGTCTATTCGTCCTTATTCGCATGAACAGTTCAATTATTTTATTTTAAAGTTGTATCCAAGCGAACAAATTGTTAAAAAAACAAAATTGTTTTCAATTTTTTTGTTGCATTTTTTTTTTTACGAAAATATTTCTAATAGAAATGCAATTTAAAACAGTACACAAAAAAATTTCTAAATAATGGCGGTAAACGAAAATAGCTTTCTGGAACAATAAATTGATTTTAAAATTGAATCCATATGTGCTGCAAACAAAAAATTGGTAAAAAAAAAATTGCAATTCAATTGCAAAAAAATTAAAATAATGGTGGACCGCGAAAAAGGCTTTCTGATACAATTAATTGATTTTAAAATTTAATCCACGATTTACATTTAATCCACTATTGACATATGTTGCAAGTTTTTTTTTTGGCAATTGTTTTTGCAAAGTTATGAAAAATAAATAGAAAAATATTTATATTAAATACCCAATTAAAACCCGTACTTTAAAAATTTGAATATAACGCCGGAATGCGAAAAAGGCTTTTTAATGGCGGAATGCGAAAAAATACAAGATTCCGCAATAATACTTGTATTAATTGTTTTAGAATGAAAACAAAAGATGGAAAAGAAAAAAACGTCTAAACACGTTTTATTTTTTAAAAAAAAAACATTTTATTTTTCAAAATAATTTTCAGATTTCAACGTTGATATTTTTTCATAAAGATATTTTTCGATTTGCAACTTGAGGAATATTTTTAATTTAGAGTATATTTGAATTTTTTTTTTCTTTTCTATTGAGTTATAAAAACATGTAAAATTTCTTTGTTATTTATTTCATATTATAATCCTAATTATCATATATTTGATTCTAGCTGATAGTATTATGATATTATAACTGAGATTATATTATGATTACTACGACAATATTATCATTGTTTCTGCATTGCAATCCTAACATGATGCTCTTAAACTATTATAATATTGTATTAACTTACCGTAGTATATTGATGTTGAAAATCTAAAAATAAAAGAAAATATGATATTAGTTTTTAATACAAATATTGAGAACTCATAAATAAACTAAAAAAAAAATAAAACTGCACTTTATTTTAAAAAAAGCTGTTCCGGTTGCCTTTATTTAAAAAAATTGGTCTTTTGGACTTAAAATAAAATTATTTTTTGAATTAACAAGTTTTCAGTGAAAACTTTGTAATATTTTTGTTCCGCCAGACAAGTTGACCTTTCATTTGATACACAATTTGCGTATAGTTTGTTTGGAAAAACTCCAAATTTTTTTTAATTTCCCTCTTTTAATCCACTTTGCGCAACCGTCCTTTTAAAAGAACATCTGACCAATGAGAGAAAAGCGCCGTTATGCACGTGCATTTCTGTACATATTTTTTTATATTATTATTGTTTATGCTTTGTTATTTAGCTTCGCAGCTCGAAAGCGTCAGTTGGTGAAAGCAGTTTCGGGTATTTTAATTGATTATTGAGTGCATTGCGAATAGTGCTTTTTTCTAATAGTGCGTAATGGAAAAAACATGTAAGTAAATCATTTACATCCAGTTAATTGTTATTTTTTGCTTAAAAATTAATAAGTGAAACAATAAGTAGTGAAACAATAAGTAAATGGAAAGCTTGCGTAATGCTGTATTGCAGCGCAAAGTCTTTGGACAGTACTTTTAAAAGTACACCCGATTCCGGGAAATCTATAGGTTTAAAAAAAATTATTTCATAAAAAATGTTAAGAACCCTATAAAGATTTAAGTTTCGAAGTAAAAATTTTAGTTTTTCAAAACAAAAATCCGGCGCTATCTGGGTTAAAGCAGATAATTTTGGTTTTGATGTCCTTATACTCTGATTTTACCATTTAAACTTTTTTTTAACAAGTTTTTGATATATTTTTTAATTACAAGAAGATTTATCACAGTTGGTGAGTACACACACAGTGAAAATATTGGTTGGAATTCAATGAATTCCATTAAAAATCTTTCATTTTGATTTTGATTTGATAGAAAGTACTTGCTTTATATAATTTGAGAAAATTAACCATCATTATTAAAAAATGACAATAATTGTTACAAAAAACTATTACTTATATCTGAAATTATTGTTACCCAAACTGTATTTAAAAAAATAGTTATTTCCTTAGTTTCTCGTAATGGCAACAACCACTTTAAAAATAAAATTTCTCCCACTTGAACCTTTTTGTTGATTATAGACATAAAAAATTATGTTCAGAACTATTTTGAATTTAAAAAAGAAAATAATCATTTATTCGGTCAATTCAAAGAGATCTCGATCAAGATTTTCCTGCAAAATTCGTGCTCACGAAATTTGTAGCGATTTGTAGAAGTTTTAAAAGCTATCAATTAAAAAGTAATTGAATCAATTAAATATTTGCTCAAATTCAGAACTTGCTTGATCATTTTTTATACTATCGCTCAAAACATATTGTTGCTGTTGTTTTTTTTGTAATAGTTATGTATTTAGTTGTTCTTTATAAATGTTTATTTATTAGTAATAAATATTGTAAATTAATTTTAATTAGGTTTTATTAATCCTCATTAGGTTTATTACATTATTAAGTAAAATAATTTCATTTCAGTGAATTAAATGTGAATATTAATTTATTCTAAAACATTATCATAACATTGATAATGTAATTTCTGAAATTAAACGTTGTTTATAAAAAATTTAACAATTTTTTTAAACTTTTTAAAATTTTCTTATTTTTCTTCGATCTTTTTAAATAAATTTTTGTCTTTTGTTTTATTGAGCTAAAGATCTTTTATTTTTTAATTATAATTATTTATTTGCAATATTTCGTCTTCGCTTTGGAAGACTTCTTCAGGGAAAATTTTTTTTTTTAATAATTAAAAAACTTAAAAATAATAATTACAAAAAAGGCGGGAAATAAAATATTTTCTAATGTCAAATTAAAAAATTAACCCAGAAAACAAAGTATAAATAATTGAAATATTATAACATAGCAAACAATTTTAAGTTAATAGTTTCTTAAAATCTAAATGAGAATTATAATAATTTTATTATTTCCTATTGACTAAATGTCTGTAATTCTGTGCAATATTGGATGTGTCTGTTTTATAGTTAATCCTTTGTGTTGATGGTACTTTTATGATCTGTAACATTTCTAATATATATCTTCGTTTATAATTGCTTTCTGTGTTTAAAATTGATGTGTTATCATAATCTGGATAATGATTGGAGTTGCTGCAGTGTAATGATAATGCTGTTTTTTGCGTAGAAGTGGTTTTATTGTATTTTTGATCGGATTTATGACCTGCTATTCTAGTTTTCAGTTTATTCTTTGTGGTGCCTACGTATTCTTTAGTGCAATTTTCTGTGTCATTACCCCTACATGGTATCTTATAAACTAAATTGGACATATCAAATTTACTTATTTTATCTTTTGTCTTGCTAAATAGTGAACCTAATGTGTTATATGTTCTATGTGCTACTAAGTATTTCTTATCATCGAAAATTTTGGATTTTTCTAATCTTTCAGATATAAGAGGAACATAAGTTAAAGATTTATAAATTTTGGGTTCCGCAACCCTTATCGTATTAACATTATTCGGGTTTTTAAATTGTCTTATTAATTTGCAGCTTAAATGTATTGGGTAATTATTATCCTTCAAAATATCCTTAATTTTTCTTATATTAGTTTCATGAAATTCTACATCGCTTATTCTTAATACTCTGTCAATTAGATTTTTCGCAGTATTAATTATTATTCTCTTGGGGTGTTTTGAATGGTAATTTATAATCCTACTAGAAGCTGTTGGTTTTTGATACCAATCTATTTTTAAGATGTTATTCCTTCTCATTATCAATGTATCTAAATAGGGAATTTTAGAGTTACATTCTTCTTCTATCGTAAATTTTATATCTTCATGAAATGAATTAAATGTTGACAAAATATTATTAACTGAATTATAGTGAATAATACAGAACAAATCATCAACGTATTTTGTAATTATTTTTGGTTTTACATCTAATTTCTTAATACAAGAATCTAATAATTCTTCCATTACTATGTCAGCCACAATCGGAGAAGCTGGAGATCCCATTGGAAGACCCTTTCGTTGTAAATATATTGTATTATCATATTTAAAATATCTGTTATCTCCTATACAAAATTTTAAGATGCGTAAGAAAAGATCCTTCCCAATTTTCGTGTATTCTTTTATAATATTCCATTTGCCCTCAATAATATCTAATGCTTTATCTACTGGAATACTAGGAAACAAAGATACAACGTCAAGTGAAATAAGTTTTTCATCATCTTGTATCTTTAAGTTCCTTATCTTTTCTCTAAATTCTAAAAAATCCTTTACATTGTATTTAGAGTTCTCAGTTACTTTCTTCAGAATACTAGTAACATATCTACAAAGTTCATAAGATGGGGAATTTACAAAAGAACAAATTGGTCTCAAGGGAAATAGTTCTTTATGAATTTTAGGAACCCCATACAATCTAGGTGCTGTAGATATATTAGTCCTAAAACTGTTCCTTTCTAATGGCGTGATAATCTTCAACTTAAAGAGGTCCTCAACCAAACTATTGTTCGTTGTCTGTAATCTGCTAGTAGGATCCTTATTTGACAATTCATATGTGTCAATATCACCTACAATGTTATTCATTCTTGTAATATAGTCGCATCTATTCATTGCTACCGTTGTATTACCCTTATCTGCGTCTAAAATAAGTAAGTCTTTATTATTACTTAAGAATTTTCTAGTTGTATTTACTTTTTCTAACATAAATTTATCTCTATTAGTAAGTCTTTCCCTATTCAAATGGTTATCTATAATATTCGTAAACCTATTCCTAGCTATTTCCTGATCCTCCTTCTCTTTTTGTACTCACATTGAGTACAAATAAATCTATTAACTAGTGCGCCCCGGTAGGCTAGTTGATAGCGTGCTGGCTTATCAGTGCGGGGGTCGTGGGTTCGATTTCCACCAGAGGCACTGGTCTGTTTTCGCTACAACGCGTTGAAGGCCATAGTAGCTAGTGCTCGGTTAGGGTAATAGTATATAATTTGTAATTATATGATTATTAATTAATAAAAAAATAAAATCTATTAACTAAATGAGAATTACCTTCCGGTTTAAATTCAATGTTATAAAATTCACTTTATCCAATTGTTTTTTGCTTTTGGGGAAGTTATACAATATTGATCACTTTTTACTCAAATACGTTATTATTTAATTGAACTTAAGTTAATTCTGTCTCTTCTGATTAAAACAATACATTGTGAATGCTGTGACAAAACTCCACTAAGCCACACTCATCGCTGTGTCCACCGTGCACTGTTGCCAATTTAGCTATTTTCTCGTCAAATCTAGCGATTTTAAATCTCATATAGCGGGATAAAATACGATTTAGCTATTAGCGGGAAATCTAGCGATTTTATTGCAAGGCAATCACAACTTTTTTTTGCGTTTTTTATACATTTAATTCTTTGACAACTTTGTTCAACAGTTGCTAAAATTGGTAGATTTTCTCATTTGCTCTAAAAGTAGATAAAAGAGACTCGAATAACGGTTTCTTATTAAAAAAAGTAAACTAAAAAAACAGTGCATTTTTTCCTTAAGCAGAAATAAAAAAAAATTTAAAGTAAGCTTTAATATTTTTCTATAAAATTCATCATATTGGTAAGATATTTACAAATAAAGAGATTATTGTTTTATTATAATGTGCAATCTTTTTAGGGTAGTGATGGGGCCAAAATATTATCAAAAATTTCGAGCTGAATGGCTAAGTCATGAACAATTGAAGCCATGGGTGGCACAAGATGAAAAAGATGCAACAAAAGGGTTTTGTAAATATTGCAAATGCTCCCTGTCAGGAAAACTGTATGATCTATTAAATCACGCAGAAACCAAAAAGCATAAAACTTCCGTTTCTCTTAGACGATCTTGCTGGAAGAAGTTGGATTTTGTTCCAAATGAAAATTTTGACATAGCTAAAAAGCAAGAAGCCGCTTTAGCGTTGTTTATATGCCAACATACTTCAAACAATTCGATTGATCACCTCAATGATTTGTGTAAAAACCATTTTAATGATGCGAAAAAAATTCGTATTCATAGAACCAAATGTACTAGTGTTATTAAAAATGTTTTGGCACCCCATTTCATTACGGAACTTAGAAGTGATATTGCAGATTCGAAATACAGTATATTAGTGGACGAATCAACAGATGTTGGTGCCATCAAGTTGTTAGGTAATTATTTTTAGTCATATCATGTTTTACAAATGATGTTTTATCTTTCCTGTTTTTAGGAGTTGTAATAATTTATTTTAGTATTGAAAAACAAAAAGTTGTATCAACATTTTTAAGCCTGGCAGAAGTGGCCGATGCAACTGCTGAAGGTATTACCCATGTCATACTACAAGTGCTGCAAAAATTTAATTTGAATTTGCAAAATCTACTTGGTATTGGTACTGACAATGCCAATGTTATGGTTGGTAACAAAAAAAGCGTTTACGTAGAATTGAAAAAACAAGTTCCTAATCTTATCCTTATAAGATGTGTTTGCCACTCTGTGCAGCTAGCGGTAACGCATTCATGGAAACTGTGTATGCCAAATTCTCTGGAGTATCTAGTAAATGAGACCTACAACTGGTTTTCCAGAAGCTACATAAGACAGCAAAGCTACAAGCACATATTTGAGGCTATAAATGATGGAGAGGTATTTAGGCTAGTTATCATTTTTTCTTAAATGAACTATATTTTCTTCTGGAATTGTAGGATCCTTTAAAAATTACAAATATTTGCGATACACGTTGGTTATCAATTGAAGTTTCAATATCAAGAATTGTAGACCAGTGGGCAGAACTTCAAACTCATTTTGGTATCGCAAAGAACTACGAAAAATGTTTCATGGCGCAAAATCTCTATGATTTATACAATGATCATAACTTGTGTTATTTGCTATTTCTTCGACCAATATTGACACGAATCCAAACTTTAAACAAAAGCTTTCAAAGCCAGCAATGTGACCCAACAAAACTTCTAAATGACATGGAATTGGCAATAAATTTTTTAAAACAATTTGTTATAAACCCAACCGTAGAAGTTGACGTAATAACTTCTGATTTTCAACAACATCTGTGCTACAATTGTTATTTAGGTTATACATTTGAAACCAATGTTAAAGGCTTAAAGGATCAAGGGATTTTAGATGGGGATCAGGAAGCAAATATACGAAATTCGTGCATTAATTTTGCAGTTAACTTAATGATGGAACTAAAAAAAAGGTATGAGTTAATATTTTTCCTATGCAAACTACTGAACAAGTCAAATTATTGCAGATTGCCTGAAAATTATAAAATTTTGAAGTTAGTAAATTTACTTTCTGTTGGAAATGTATTGAAAGCAAATAAGGACAATCTACATCCTCTTTTAGAAGTATTTAATACTAATCCGGACTTAATTGATGCCATAACTAGCCAGTACTACAACATTAGTTATGTGAAATGGGCTGAAAGCACTTCAACTTGTTTGTTTTGGTCTGAAGTTTTTCTTTTTAAAGATTCTGCTGGAAATAATCCATTTAAAGAACTAGCCAAATTTGCTATTGAAGTATTATCACTTCCATGGTCTAACGCTGACGTTGAGCGGGTTTTCAGTCAACTAAATATAGTCAAAACAAAATTAAGAAATAGATTAATGACCCATTCAGTGAACGCAGTTCTACACGTAAGGTAAGTACTTACCGAATTAGCAATTATAATTTTCAAAAATATATTTTTTGTATAGATATGGCTTAAAATTAAACAACAAATGTTGCTGCAATTACGAAGTATCGCAATCTACATTAAGAAAAATAGGTACCAATTCTACCTATGAAAGTCCTAATGAAGATGATTGGCTCCAAGTCTTTAGTTAAACAGATTATCCTTTTTAATAAAATTTATTATTCATATCTATTTATTATACGCTTTAATTAATTACAATTTTTTTGTTATTAACGACATGATAAATGAATTGCTTCCTTTTGTTTTGATAACATAAAATGCCATAAAATATATAAATCTTAACGTTTACTGTTTTGTTAATATTTTTATTAAATTTAGCGATTTATCGCTAAACTTTTTAAGCAAAAGTTGAAAATTTCGAAAAATTTAGCTATTTTTTCAAAATAATCAACAAACTTAAAATAAAAAAAAATTTAGCGATTAATCGCTAAATTTTAGAATTTTTTATGTATTTAGCGATTTTCTAGCGATTTTTTAGCCTGATTTAGCTATTTTTTTTCGAAAATAGTTGGCAACAGTGCCACCGTGGCTCAATTCGCTAAGAGGTGATGCTACGATTCCATAGCCTGTTGTATGGCTGTGGGTTTCAAACTCACTACGGCACAAAGTAAAAAGTTTTTCATATAGAGCAATTTAATCATTTAAAATACTTTGTTTTCAATTTACACCTAAAATTAACCACTGTCGGGTCCTTGGAGGGAACGAAAGTAAACTGCTGCAGTCTGGCTTATCGGTTAAATTTTTAAATAAAAATGTTTTCTTAATTTTCTTCCTGTAAAAACCTAACTATGAAAAATAATGCCATTAAAGAGCCATCAATTTCTAATTCAATTCGCAATTGTCGTTGTTGGCGGCATTCCAGCAATTAAAGCTATTGAATCGGCGGTTTTCGTGATTGAAATGTGTTTTTATTTTTTTGTGTGTACAAATCTGTATAACATTATTTCGAAAATAATCTTCAGCAATACTTCCGATATTTCACACAAAAAAAAAAATAAAAACTCATTTCAATCACGAAAACAGCTGATTCAATTATTTTCACGAAAACAACGAAAAGTAAACATTTAATTAAAAATGTATAGCTCTTTAATTGAATTGGTGTCAATTAAATTTAAATAAATTTGTGATTATGATTTTTATTTTATTTGTATACACATTCGATTAAAACTTAATTGATTGGATTAAAAATTACACAATAAGTCCCGGTTCACACACGGCAATTTTACTTGCGCAATTCTTGAGTTTATAGAAAAGGGAGGAAAAGAGAATGGAAGGGGATACAGACTTGCCTGTGCTTCAATTTTCAATACTGCAGGTTGATATACGAAAATTGCTGAAACAAACTTTTCCTGTGTGAACACAAAAGCAATTTCAAAGGAGAATTGAAGAAAAATTGCGCAAGTAAAATTGCCGTGTGTGAACCGGGACTAAAGTTAAAAAGTGATCAATCAATAAAAAAAAAATTGAGTTTAATGCTTATAATTCTTATTTAGTTAATAGATTTATTCAGATTTATGTGAACAAATTGCTCGCAAGAATTATTTTTTTTCGTTCTATTGAAATGTAGGGAATATCCAAAAAATATTTCTTTATTCTTTTATTGTTTTTTTTTTTTGCATAAATTGGCACTTTTGTTGAAATCAGAGTTTTAATTAAAACTATTTTTAAGCGGTCATGACTTGGTATTGTTACTTTAGTAATGTAAGAATAATCGCAAGTTCGATACTTACGGCCGGCAGGTTGTTGAAAAATATATCATATAGAGATAATCTGACAATTATAAGACACAAATAATAATACAACTTAAATGGAAAATTACTGAAGACACCTGCCCATTAAAAAGGCAGAAACTAGTCTAGTCTGATTTAAAAATTAAAAATGTTTATAATTATTCTTCTTAGTTTAAACGAGCTTAAGATCATTTATTTATTAATTATTTATTTCCAATATTTCGTCTCCACATTGGGTGACTTCTTCAGGGAACAAATATTACAATTTGCAAAACTTGTTTAAATAAAACAAGTTTTTCATCAAAGAAAACTTAACAGTGTCTATCATTTTTAGAGCAAAGCGTTTATTCTATTTCTAAATTTATATACCTTTCTAAATTTTTAAATTATTTTTTAGCATTTTTCTGTTAAAAATGGCTAAATTTCATTAAACAAAATTTAATTAAAAAATTACATTTTCAATGTAATGATAATGTTCTAGAATAAATAAATATTCAGATTTAAACTACTGATATTAAAATATTTAACTTAATAAACTGATAAAGCAAATGAGAATTTGTAAAAATATTTTAAAAATGAATTTAAAATTTGTATTAATTACTAATACATAAACATTTATAAAACATAACTACATACATATTTATTTAAAAAAAAACAACAACAATATGTTAGTGTTATGCTTTTAAGCAAAAAAATACAAAAATGTCAAGCATGTTGCGAATTTGAGCATTTATTTAATTGATTCAATTAATTTTTTAATGACAGTTCACCAAATGTTCAATAAATTATTTTAATTGAAAAATTTCATTATTTCATCGAATTGTCATTGTACTTTTCCTATTAATTTCAGAAGTTATTAATTTCAAATGTTACATAAATGTTCGAAAATTTTAATGTTTAACAATGATGACAATAATAGTTTTTCAATATCGATTTTTAAAGACATAAAATATTTATGCAAACAATTAAAAAAAGCACGATTTTAAAAATAATTACTATAATTTTCAAAAACTGTAACAATATTAAACGAAAAAGGACGAAACAATAACAAACGAATATGAAACCCCATACGAATTGTTATTGGGGTGGTGAAAGGCAAACAAATGTAACATATGAGCTCTAGGTCCTTGTAACGGAATACAATTGCAAGAAGAAAAGGATATTTATATAGAATTAAGAAAAACTCTATAAAGTGGTTATTTTGAAAAACAATTAATTTTATTTATATTATTATTGTTGTTGTTTAAAACGACTGCTGCTGTGTTGCTCTTTGTTTGCTTTTCTTTCTCTCCTGCCAACATACAATACTCGTATGCAAATGTTACATTTATTTTTGGGAAAATTTGAATATGTAAAAACGTGTATGTGGTCCAATAAAGGATACTGTTGTAACCATTTTCAAACAAAACTTATCGAAAGAATACAGAGCAGAATATGAAAGTAGCAGTTTGTTGTTGGCTGTGTTATAGTTTAACAATCAAATTATAGCTAGCGGCTATAAAAGGTTTATTAAAGCAGATGAAACTGGGAAAATCGTTTAAAGTTAAATAGAAAACATTAACAACAAACATGCTGTGAAAATCACATTTACCCGGAGTTACCCTACTCTTACAAAACACAAATAAAATGGTAGTAAATTGTTATATAATTACTTTAAGTTTTGAAAATCTACACTGAGAAAAAAAAATAATATTATACAAGGTAGCTTGTTTCATTTTATGAAAATAATTTGAGTGCAGCATTTTAAAATTTTACGTAACTAATGATATCACTCGTAGCTACTTTTTTCGTCATATATGGGAAAATCTACGAAACAGTACAATTTCAGATTTAAAAAATGAAAAATTTCAAATTAGTGACACACATTTTGTTTCTTGATTAATTTGTTCAAAATACATTAAAAAACAATAATGTGTTCGCGTGAACCAATTTATTTGAGTGCTGAAAACAATATTATTTTTTAATTTTTGGCAAAATTTGGAAATATATCAAATAATAAGAACATAGATGGTATAGATATATATATATAGATAATTCACTTTAGGACACATTATGAAAATTAAATTTTTCACATTTCCGTTTTAATTATATATTATATTTGTTTATCAATTATATTTATTAAAAACGCGAATGAAGTTCTTACCGTTTACAGAAATCCGACTTGGAAAATTCTTTAAAACTTTGTTTGTTATTAATTTTTTTAAAACTAAAAATTAACTTAAAACTTTAACTCGTTTTTCTCGAAACCGCGTATTTTAAACTTTTACGCTGGGTTTCTCAAGTTCTACTGAACCGATTTTCATCTGGAAAAAAATTATTTAAGGAAATGTTTCCTAATGTGGCCCTACATCTGGTATTTGGTTTATAAAAAATAAAACTGCTTGTAGTATTCTAAATCCAAATACATCGGCTTGTAGGCCAACTCCTTGCTCATTTTTCGGCTATACATTATTTTCTTGTGGGAACTAATTTAAAAAGTTATATACCAATTTTGAAAACATCTCAAAAGTTCCACATTAAGGAACATGTAAAGTAGACCTACAATTGTTAGAAAATAAAGTAGATCAACAAAAATTTTTATTTAAATTTAAATTTTTTTTATTGAGACGTTTTATATATGGCTTACACTTGCTTAAAGGGCTAAACCAACAATTATTTTTTTTGTCAAACATATTGAAAAATTGTCAAAAATGAACAAGAATAGTAAAAATGACGCGTGAACCCTTTAAAAAAGACTAACCCTTGAAAAAAAAATCAAAAAAATAAGAAAATAAATCAAAGGTTCACTTTAGGGGACAATATGAAAATTTAAATTTTCACATTTTTGTTTTTTGTTTTATGTATTATGTTTTTTTTTTTTGAACTAATTAGTTTTATCAAAATTCTGAATAAAATTCTTACCGTTTACAAAAATCAGCATTTTAAAATTCTTTTAAACTTTTTTGTATTTTGTAGTGTATAAAAAATTACACTTTACATTCGGTTTTTTTTTCGTAAATGACTCAATAAAACCAAGAAAACCGTGTCCATTCAAGTCAAAACTATTTAAAAATAGTGATAGTGGAAATTAAACTCGGTGACAGTTGACAGTTTTGAAATATTCGTGCAACTAAACGAAAATACGAAAGGACTATTTTACGGAACAGGTACACTCCCTTACCATACTGTTTATGCCAAAAAGGTTACATAAAAGTAAATCGAGATCATTTGACCTATAATACACATCAACCTTCGGCTACAATAAAAAAGTTTATAGGGTTTTTATGAAAATTAAGCTATCTCTAAGAGTTTAGCAGAAAAGTTGAAAAAGAAAAAACTTATCGGTCTTAGCGACATAGATTATTTTTCTATGGTTAAATAAATCCAAGCAAAAGTTGTAATTTTAATATTTCTAATTTTCTTCAAGCTTAAACCGCCATAATTTTTGAACGAGGATTAATGATTAAATGATTAACGAGGAAGGACTTCGCATGCTTAAACATCGGCTAACACATATACAAAAAGTTATTCATGTCATAAAATTGTTTGTTTTTTTAAATAATTTTTCTCAAAGTGTTGAAAATTTTTGAAAATCCTCCTATACAACGTTTTGTGATTTACAAAAACTTTCATGGCTAATGATATTATTTTTATTGTACTCAACTACTATAATTAATACGAATTTGTATACATTTTGCTCTGGTAATTTTTTTTTCATTAACCCCAAACACCCTAGAAATTTTGTTTGTTAAATTTTGAAAATATATTTTACATATGCTTTAGTAATGACTTGAGTATAAAAAAACTGCAATCCGTTTTTTGATCCTTAAAAAGAAAAAAGGAACTAAAAAACAATCCATTTACCCAATTATTGGTATTTCCAATCAACTTTTCAAATAAAACTCGGTTAGTAATTGTGTACGGTAGAAGCAATTATTTATTTTGTGATAGATAATATAAGATAATTGGTACCATCTATCAATTTTTTTAAAAAAAATTGTCGATAATCCAAAGTGGTTACAGCAAATACTGTATTCGCAATCAAATATGCCACTAAATCAGAGGTTCAGTAGTATCAACCGAATTGTAGATTGTATTGTTTATTGAATCAACTAATGATTGGTATTGGTAAACGAATTTGAGACAATGTTTGTTCTCCTAACAAAATATTTAAATTCAAATTTTACACTCAACATTTATAAGTGTTTGCGGTGTTTGCGTGTTTGCCTTGTACTTCGAACTTCTGAGTTCAAATATCGGAAATAAAAAACACAAAAAGTTTATGTTAATTAAAATAAAATATTCAAATGTTTAAACAGCAGGTAAGGTAATGAAACTTAAAAGTGATTGTGGTGCAATCAGAGGACTAGTAATCTCAAGGGCACGGTTCAATAGCAGAAAATTAAAAATTTGGAACGTGGAAGTATTATTACGTGGAACGTGGAAGTATTATTACGTGGAACGTGGAAGTATTATAACGTGGAACGTGGAAGTATTATTACGTGAAAAGTAAAAATACTTCCTTCGAATGTAGTATTCGGTTAGACAGCAGAATATTAGCTTCCACGACTTTAAATTTAAATTAACATTACGAAAGGTTTCGTAACCGCTCAAATTCGATTGGCAACAAATTCGGTGGCCACAACTGAGACTGGTTTCTAGGTGTAGGAAAACGTGGAACAGGTTAAATCGAAATTTGTTCTGATTTCGTATAGTGAAAAAAGGTGATATAAATTAAAAAAAATACCACATTAGTAAAAGAATTGACACAGAATACAGTATTGACCCTCTTCAGTAGTAAATAGTTCCACTTACAAATATTCTTGGCTAATTTGGACCTAGTTCGTTAAAACGTTATTAAAACAATATAATGAAATATATGGAATAATATATGTGGTTTATATTAGAGAGGCAAACTCCAATCCAACTGAAACTTTGGCTAACTAACAAATATTAAAAAAACAAAAGTGACAATTTTTTAGAAAACATCCAAAATGTAAACAAATGTGCCAAAACTGAAAATGTTTTAGACAAGCACTTGAAAAATCGGGTGTCAAATTGAAATTTTTGAATTTTCATCGAAAATTCGCAAGATTACACAAAATTCCAATCTTTTAAATTTTTTTTAATCATTGATGAACACTTTTCCTTTTTCTAACAGTCATTTGTAGCTAATATTTTGAGAAAAACCCTAAAATACTTATATATCATAAACCAGTCCCATAGCCAGTCCATAGTTACCATATGATAACACCAAAATCAGTCGATAAAAAAAGTACAGGGTGTCTGGTGGCACATTTATATTTTTAAATACGATTATTTCAAAAAGTAATAAACGGTGCGGAGGGAGGGTAGCGCCGTTGGAATTATCGATTGTGTGGATTTGTCAGTCACGATGTCGCAGTGGTCGAGTGAGCATCGCGCGTTCGCTGTGGAGCCATTTTTTAAGAGTAATGATTGTTACGTAATTGCTCGTCGACAATTTTATTTACAGTTCGGTATTCGGCGAATAACATCACCGAGTGGATTCCATGGTTTTTTTTTTTATGGGGCTACCTCAAAGAGAGGGTTTATAATTACAATCCCCAATCTCTTGTGGATTTAAAGAAAAAATCAGCTCAATTGAACAGTGTGTTCAACTCGACGGAAGACATCTGGATGACATACTCTTTAAAAAATAAAATCCGCATTTCCATTCTATAGTTCAATGCACTTAATAAAACTTTGTGTCAATTATTACGTTTTTTACTTAAGTTTGAAAATATAAATCTGCTACCAGACACCCTGTACAACAGCAAATATATTTCAAAAAAAATTCAGTCATTTTGAAAAATTGGTGTTGTATTTTCAAATGAATAGCATTTTGTTTCAATATTTTTAATAAATATATTAATTTTTAATGCATTTAGTTTTAAAAATTACTTTGAAGGAAATTTACAAGTCTATTTTATTTAAGCCATGTTCATTTATAATTGTATTTTCATTAAATTAAGTACAGGCACCCCATATATACATGCATGTTTTGTGTTACCATATGGTAACTACAGGGTGTTATGGGTTAATTTTTATGATTGTACCAGTTTAAAGCGCGTACATACAAAAAAAAATGTAATTCGTAAATTATACAAAAGGATTTTCGTAAATATGCGTATAATTTACACCAACCTTTCGTAGTACAAAACAACGAAATATTTCTTACAATGTACCACGATTTTCGTATATAGAAAGCAACAAGGATTTTTTCGGTGTATTCTATTTAGGGTTGTGTGTGTATATGGAACAGTTTTGAAAATGTCAATAACAAGCATGGAAAATGTTCATCGAAAATTGTTAATATCCACGTAATGGTAACAAGTATTTCAAGTGCTCGTATGTGAAGAGTTTTTTTTTTTTTTTTGTCCAAAAATCTTAGAAAATAACTTTGATTTTTTATTTATTTAATTCAACCACTTGAATAAACCCAAATACAAACATGAATTTACACTTTCAATACCCCCCATTCCCAAAAAAAAACACACCCAGTAGTTACTTTAGCCCTTTTTATAGCAAAATTTGTAAAGATTTTTGTTCGTGCAAAATAATGTGCAAAAAAATGTTATGGAAAACATGTGTGTTTTTCGTTGTAAAATAGAAAACCACTTGAGTTTGGGAAAAATTCTTAACAAACACAAGTGTCATCTCTAATAGAGACTTAATTTGACACGACATTTAACTTATTTTGAAAGTAGTATTTAGGTACAGTAGGATATTTAATATCCTTTTAAAACTTTCTTACTTTAATAGAAATTTAAATATCAAAACATCCCACTTTTGTGATACTTTTTATAAAAAACTTTTCGTTTCTAAATTTTGACATATGGTGCTAAATAAACATGATTATTTTTTGGTATACCTCTCACCCGCTTAATGTTTATTTAGCCTACCTCTTAATTCTTTGTTTGCTAGAAATTCCTTTTTCAAATTATAATTTGTACAAATGCTTGTAATTAGTACTTTATGTAAATTTGTTTTATTAATTTTGTTCTTTCTAATATTTATTTTGAAATTTAGCTTGAGGATATTTTCTAAATGCAAAATGTATGTGTTATAAATGAAAATAATACAAGGTGTAGATTGTAACAGGTTGTATGTTTTGTTAGATTTTTTTAACATATAGGACATCTCGGTCATTTACTAAAAGACTGACATAACTCAAAAAACACGATTTTGCAGAAAATGCGTTTAAATGTTCAATCATATCTGCCTTGCTCGACCCTTTCTGTATTTATTTGGTCACATTTTTTATAAATAGGGGTTTTACTGCATTTTTCTCTTAGTGAGAGTTGTGTGCGAATTCGCTAATAAGACACAGTTTCTTTATAAAGTATATCCTCTTTGCACCAGGCGCGGATCCAGGGGATGGGAAAATGGGACATTTACTCCTCTAAAATAAAAATTATCAATACAAAAAACTTAAATAAAAGCTCGCTTATTTACTTCAATAAAGTAATAAATCAAAAATTTTGATTTTGTAGAAAACGAGTTTAAAGTTTTCAATTTACTCCCACCTTGAAGAAAAAAATAACTACATAATTTCTCTCAAGAGGTGAGTATACAAGATATCAATACGACTTTTTTACACAATATGATACGTGATATAACGAATAATTCTGCGCCATTAACTCAAAAATCATGTTTTTTGAGTTGTGACGTTCTCGAAGTAAATGAGCGATATATTCTCCTCTAACTCGAAAAGTATACATAATATTAACATGCAAGTTTTACACAATATGAAGCATGATATATATAACTAATACATCTGCATTATTAACTCAAAATTCGGTTTTTTGATTTGGGAAGTATAGATACTAAACCTGCTTTAACCCTATTTTAGCATTAAAGTAAAATATTTCTATAGTAATTTGTTTATGTATCTCATATGCACAGGGTCATTTGAAATCACTGACACGCAGCGAAATCTTTCATTACCACGTAAGTGGTTATATAATGAAAATAAATATTCCAATGCATTATAATTTGGCGTCAGGTCTAGTCATTCTTGTTTGACGAAGTCGTTTTTATAAGCGGTCAAGATTATGTGTGACTAATTTTTAATTACTGATAAGTAATATAATTTGAGAACTTGTAAACACATACACTCAAAAAAAATAGTTAGTAAAGTCAGCAAAAAATTTTGCTGAGTCAGCTAAATTTTAGTCAGGTTGATGCTTGCAAAAAAGTTGCTAATGTCAGCAAAATCTTTTGCTGAAAATCAACGAGCTGACTTTTAGCAACAAAATTAGTAGGTTCAACAAAAGTTTTGCTTACACTTAGTGGATTAGAAATTAAAATACCCTTGCTAAAAATTAATAAAATTTTTGCTGAATAGTAGTAGACTGAAAAAAACTTAAAAAATTTGTAGAAAAATTATACTTTAGTTAATTTATTTGCTGAAAATCATAAAAACATATTTTTGTGATTCTTTTAAAAATAATTTGCAATTCGTTACAAAATATAAAAATGTTCATACTCCCGAATTAACGACATGAATTAATGTAATATCTAAAAAAATAGAAATAATTATATATAACATAAACAAAATTATGTTTCAGCTACTTACATCAATGACCAGCAACAAATTTTCAAAAAGGTAATCGGCTTTGTAATCAGGAATTTTGGTTAGAATGCCTTCCCAACCTGATTACCAACCTGATTCTTTTAACAGGGCGTGAGACTGAAAAGAATTGATTCTTTAGATTTGATTATATTTTTCTTTACAAGAACCAGTTACCTTACTTTTTTCAGAACTACTTTGTTTGTTAAAAAAAGGAAGGAGTTCTTTTATTAAAATTATAAGTATTTTTTTTTTAGAAGCACTTCTTTTATTACAAAACTAAGTATTTTTGGCTAAAATATTAATGAGCATTTTTTTAATTATAATAATTTCTCATTTCTTATTGGGTAACTAGTTCTAATAAGAGTTTTTATAACGAAATGGTAATTGGTTACAAATTGAACTAAAATTATCACAAATATAAGTTACAAATAGTTTGTTAGTTCGAAAAAGAACTAATTATATTTAAAAAACCATTATGTGTTCGCTTTCTTACTTTAAGAATTGGTTACACAACTTTTTCCTTTTTTACTGACTCATTGCAATGTTTTTGGTAATGCAGTTCAGAAATTTGGTAATCAGAAACGTAATCGATTATATGGCAATGCCTTGTTTTGGTAATGTGTTTTTTTTCCTGGGTGGTTTTCTAAATCATGCTATATTTTAAAGGAACGCAAATGCTGCAGATAATTATAGAAACGAAACGAAAAAATAACAAAATATAACATATACATACAGCGAACTCTCAAAAAAGTGAACTAATTTTTGCAAGGGGTATTCGCGTTTCTGATTTTACTACAGAATTGATCCACTTAGAATAAATTATATTCCAAGTACTTCAGAACCAATCATTATGTTGATTATTTTACAAAAAAAATAAAATATGCAAAGATTTTGAATATTTTTCTCCTGTGTTTTTGTCTTTCGCTTTAGTCTGTCTACCTGCTGTATATTTGTTTGCAATTTGACCACACTAGATTATTAATCTCTATAAACATTTGGTTTACAAATACACATTTAATCTTTATTACATTAAAATATTTTATTTTGTATTTATTTATATAAATAGACAATAACTTTCACAAGCCGGCGACAACGCAAAATTTAAGTTGTTTCAATCCACAATTTTGTTTTATGTCTGAAAACAGATACAAAAATCTTCCATGTTTGATTTTTTTATATGTCTTACTAGAGTTGTACTTTTTAGTATCATTTTCCTAGTTAATACTACATCTTGACATGCCGCGACATCTAATTCATTCATTAATGTGCTAATCAGCACTATTTTTTTTAGCAAAATGAATTAGTAAAACATTAGTATAATATTAGTAAAACATTAGTTCGAACAGTTAAGTGCTGAATAAGTATAACTAAAATTTTAGCTGAAAACATAATTTTAGCAAAATATTTGCTGGAAAATAGTATATCTGATTTACAAGACGTTTTACTAACTTTTCTACTAACTTATTTTTTTGAGTGTATTTTTCTAGTTGCTTATAAGTATATTAATAACTAATTACTTTGGTATCCACTTTTTTTTTGATTTTTTGGTATCCACTTTTTTTTGATTTTTTTTTGTAATGCAGCAGGTAAGCGAGTGTACAAATTTTGTGGGTTTTTTCATGTAAAACTACACTCTAATTAATTTTTGTTTAAATTTACCCAACTTATAGTAGGAAACTGTAAATTTGCTCTATTTGTTTAATAAAAAAAATTATGCACATTATTTGTAAATTAGTACACATAAACCGTGTAAAATTACGTAAAAATTGCAAATAAAATGATATCAAATACTAAAATTAGTGTGAAATTTTACTAAATTTGTGCGTAAAAACACACGCTTAAGGTGTAAAAATATGTACAAAGTGCCTGAAAATGCAATTTAAAATGTGTAAAAAATGTAAACAAAAAATAATTGCTCTTATAAATGTCATTAATTTTTTTTACAATTGTAAGTTAGTAAATTTACAAACTATAAGAGTAAACAAATATTTTATTAACAAAATACAAATTTTGCGCACATAATGTTCAATTATAGACAAATAATAGACAAGTGTATTATTGTTATTCAAAATGCGTACAACATAATTTTACGCATTTGGTGTTTATTTTTACTCACTATGCGTTATATTACACAACAATTTATCCAATTTAATTACAAAAAACGACTTTGGTGAACAAAAATACTGAGTTTTGAAATAATGAGTTTGCAGTTGGTCCTAATACTACAGCTTATTATTTAGATGCTGGTAATGAGAGTCCATTACTGATATTTTGCTGGGTAGTAATGAAAGTTAAATTTGAATTTCCATAAATAAAAGCCTTAGGGATAAGTAATCTTATGCAGTATTTTCACTTTCTAAATAACATATCAATTGCTAAGTAATACAAAACGTTAGAAATAAAGTCATAAACATGTGAAATAAAGTGAAAAACGATATAAAACGTAGGTTAAACTATTTATAGGCCCTTAATTCATACGACTCAATGTACTACTACATTTTTTCAAAAATCAACCATATGAGAAAAAAGGACGAAAAGTACATAAAATATTTTATGGCAATTCGCGGGTTATTAAGCACTGTGTGTATTTGGGTGTGTGTGTTTGTGTTAGTTAATAGTAAATTACAAATACTCTGTTCATTGTTATATTTGATATGCTACAACGGAAAAAAAAGGATATGTAAGGATATGTAAAGGATATATGTTTTGAAAAGTAAAAAGACTATAAACCTATTGTTCGTTAACTTTTACATACATGATAGAAGAAACAGCGGCATTAAAAGCCTTGTTAGGGAAATGAATTAATTTCTTAAAGAAGGAAAGCAGAAAAACATTTTTTAAGTTTAAATTTAAGCTTAACCAGAGGAGATGGAATAAAAGTTGAACAAAAAGAAAGTATAATTTCATTATTGTGCGATTATTGTGTGTTATACAAATTTCAATAGAGTTGGATTTTTTTCCAAAAGGAATTAAACACAATTTTACACGGAAAAAATTATCAACCTTAAATATCTAAGATTTGATTTAAATTAAATTTGTTTCTAAACAAAAATTTAATTGAATCATTTAATATTTTAATTTACTGTTAAATATATAAATACATATTTTATTTTAGACAAAATTCTCGAATTATTTTCTCATATACAGTATGTTAAATAGAAAAGTTTCAGTATAAAATACCAAATGAATTTCTAGTTTACAAACAAAACAAGCACACACACAAATACACAAACTGACAGAGCATTACTGAAAACAAACATGTCGTTCACACACTTTTTTTAGTATCATAATTTTTTTTGTAGACAGTTATGTATAGCTTTTTTTCTTTTTAATTTCAATAAAAACTTTAATTAATATTATCATTGCCGTGATAAGTGCAAAATCAATTAAAATATTAATTCATTCAATAACATTTTTAATTGAAACAAGTCTTTAGTTTTTTCTGTGTACTCAAAATCCTTACAGGAATGTAACAATGATAAGGTATGCTATGTACACGATTGTATAGAAATTTATACAATAAATTATTTAAACTTTACAAAATAAAAGAATTTCTTTTTGAATATCAAACCGACTGTGTGGTACTCTACTCTAAGAATATATGAAGAATTTTAAAAAATTTCTACACTTTGAGGCAAAATATTTAATTTTTTTTTACTGTGACATTAAAGTGGAAAATTAAAAACTTTGAATTCGCAAGCTCCACAACCCTTAATATATGTCATAACGAAAATAAATATGATTTGCCTAAAAATATCATAAAAAAGTTTTGTTTAGAGGTCGCAGGTCAAAATTGAAGTTTCAAAGGTGTACTTGTACTGTACTATAAGTTTATTTCATACATGGAACTAATGAATTAAGTGGACTAATGAAATGATGATTTCATTGCCATTACATTGATATTAATGGCAATGAAATTATTTTCATTATTATTTTATTTTAAATAATGATAATGGTTTGATGATTTAATTTCATTGATTAATTAAAAGGTTTTAAATTTCATTGCTGTTGTGAAAAATGTCTCAAATCTGGGATTGAAAACCTTCGTTCAGCCTTATTCTTATTTTATAGAAAAAAAATTTATTTTCTGCACTTTATCACTTCATCATGAAGATTCTATGTTCATGAAGATTCTATGTTCTCAAGTCATGTTTTTAATAAAAAAGCAAAATAAAAAAACGTCTCAAATTTTTAAAAAGTTAATAAAATTTTTGAGTTTAATAATTTTAAAATGCCTCACAGATGCTGTTTACTAAGAAACTCAGTTTATGCAATACGCTAGCCAATTTCGAATATAATTGTGAATTTCAGACGCGAAAATTAAAACTTACGCCAATTTCTTTGTGATGTTCGTATCCCGTTATTGGTGCGATAATATCAACTTGGTATATCGCAGACTGTATAAAATAACACCATTTTTTAAATACTGTACTCAGAACTCAATTCTATTAAACGGCGCGAAAGTCCTGTAGAAAAAACTGCGAAAGTTTAAAAATCGGTAAATTTTGGTTTCACTTGTAAACCACAGTACAGCTTTGTACCAATCAGCGATATGTATCTTTCTTTTTTAGTGAATGTATCTCCCAATAATAAGAACTCCATTTTGTATTAGTTTGGATCTAAAAACTAAAAACTACGAGCAGAAAACTAAAATGGATAAAAAAAAATTCTTGTAAGCTTCACGCCATTTTTTGACTTTTAAATGGCCATCAATTCTAATGGTGAAGACGTTTCAAAGCGAAACTTTACATACCATAGTATAGTCCACCTAATCCTAACGACAGTTTTAACAGGTGTCGAAAACTTTTGAAGTAGCTCATATAGTCGTGTAAATGAATACCTTAATTTCTTGTGTCATAAGAATATGTATTGTAAAGCAAATATTTTGTAAGTAAAATTTTTACAAATTCATTGTCAAAAAGTAAAATTTAACAAGGATCATATACAAGTGAATTTGGTAAACTTTTAATTTCACCCGTCTTTATCATTATCCTTAACAAGAACGTCTTGACAATACATGAGAGCATTAAAAATGTACGCAAAAAAGGCTGTAAAGTTTTTAATACCAACCATAAGGAAAACATGATTCCATGGCTTACAAACAAAAAAAAGAAGTAAACGAATTGTATTGTTACTTGTACATTAACATATGAATGAATTACCGTAACACAACATAATCAAATATTGTTGTATTTAAAAAAAAGGTGAAATGTATTCATTATTCACTCAGTCGTCCTTTGTTTACAAAGAAAGAAAACTTTATTCTTGCATAAGGGAGAGGGGTGGTTGCTGGTACTTGAACATTTGTGCCTTTCGAATCGTAGAAGAAAAATCAAATGTCTATTTGTTGCTTGATATGTTGTATGAATGATCAGATGAATTAATAGGTATGATTTTTCTTTTGTTGTAATTCATACAATATGAATTTTTTAAGAAAAGTATTTTAAATTGATAAGACATTTCAAAATTTGATAAAATTGCGTACTTGCATTAATTATTTGGAAATAATGTAAAAAAAAATATTTTAATAAACAAAATTAGTTCGTACCTAGGTTTTATTTGCGTTCTATTATGAGGTCAAGCATTTTTATAAAAAAAAACCTTAGATAGAAAATTTTCCCATAAAATATTGACAAAAATTAAGAAACTGAAAGAAAATCAGTTTTTCTTTATGACAATTGAAGTGAGTTTGAAATTAAAATATTTCAAAGACCGATATAGTGACTTTTATATAACGCCCATCATTGCGTATTTCTCGAGTTATTGAGTTATTGAGGTTTAAACTACACTCTCATAAAAATTCTTAAAATTTCATCCAACCGAATCGAATCGGTTGCTGTAACCTCGTAAATGCGGTTGTCACCATCCAAAACAACAGAATTCAATTGTCACAACTGAATTTATAAGATTGCAGCAACCTAATCAATTCGGTTGGATGAAATTCTGTTGAGACAACTGAATTTGTTATGTGAGTGTATTTCTATATTTTAGGGACATCAAAATGCCGCTTAAAATTGTAAATTTACAGCTGATTATTTATTTCAGCAGGCTGGCACTATTTATAATTATACTACAATGTAGCACGGTTATAACGAACACCGTTAATAACGAATTTTTTTTTATAACGAACGATTTTTCTGGTCCCAACGCATTTGCTAACATATTTCATTCAAAATAATACGTTTATAACGAACACCGTTTATAGCAAACTTTTTATAGAACGAACTAATTTTTTTTTTGGCAATTTTCATACAAATGTTTACTCTCATAACGAACACCTTCAAAAAAAATCGAGATTTTTAAATGAAAAATGCGCTGCAAATTTTAAAAACTTCAGCTTTTTACTTGAAACTTCACTTAAAGGTGTTCAAATTTTTAGGAAACGCAATTAAATGGAAGAATTGTTCCAAAATTACAAAGAAAAATTTAAAAACGAGGAAAATTAAAAAATAATCTTACAATTTTATTGATTTTTGGAAATTGTTTACCACGCTTGTAGCGATCGTCGCTTAGAACGAACTAAATTGCCTAAGAGTTTGTTATAACCGTGCTCCACTGTATTTATAATTTATTTAGTTTTGTGAAAATAAAGTATCCGTGAAAAAAATCAAGTTTCATGACTTAAATTGCACCAAGAATCCATTTTCGATTTCACAAAAATTTAACCAGAACCGAAAATGTTTGGACCTAACCTCAATACTGGTCAGTATTTTTTGAGCAATAACTATTATTCAGTCGCAGATCACGAAATAAAAAAAATATATTTTCATTAAAGGGCTCACGGTTTGTCCGAAGCAGCTTAAGGTAAAAAGAAAATGAACAGAAGTTTTGAGCAATTTGGGTTTTAAGTATCCTGCGGAGAGCATAAATACCCAGAATTAAAAATTTATTTTGTATGTGCATCGAAATGATATCTGTCAAAGCCTGAATGCGCAAAAAAATCTTTCCCTTTTTGCAATTTTTTTAAAAAAGCACTTGAATATTTTCATATCCTTAGAATACTATGTAGGTAAACAACACTGCAAATGTAGTTAAAAACAAATGAAATTTCACTTAAAAAAAGGACAACTAACATTTCATTTAATTTAACTAACAATTGTCATTTGTTTTTACTGTTCAAAAAATTACAATTGAAGTAAAAATGAACCACATATGTCTGTTAGTAAAAAATAAACAAACATTTTATTAATTTTATATATTTTTTTAAATAACAAAAAACAACTTTAAAAAATAAATGTAAAATGATAAAACAGTCATTTGATGTGGTTTGTTTTTTAAACGAACTACAAGGTTAGTAAAAAATGTAATTTGTTTCACAAATGACTGACATTTACATTAAAAATAAAGAAACTATATTACAACCTAAACAACTACTTATTTTTAAAGCAGAAGTTCCCTGAGTGTAGGTTTATTAGTTTATAATAAAACCATTTACTTAACTGTTTCTAATTATTTTTATAATTTTTTATACCGACACAATATAAAAAAACACAAACACTGAAAGGAAAATATCGCATTACAACGACCTATGCTGGGTTGATTATCAAAAGAACATTTTTAGACTTTAACAAATTCAACAAAACAAAAAAATAGTAAAAAATTTAATATTATGTCAAGTCAAAATAAAAGAATTTTTAACTTAAATCTCAATTTGAACTAAAAATTAGTTAAAAACTTGCAAAGTTGGATTACTAACGGCTTTACTAATTCTTCTACTAACTTTTTTCTATGAGTGTACTAAAAGGATGAACTCATATGTTGTCATTTTTAACTATACTGCCATATACATTTTAGGCACATTTCGCGTTTTCTCTGACTAACACTTTTCTTCGTTTTTACACGCAATAATTTTTAAGATTTGTGAACACAGAGAAATTCAGTTAGTACAACGATATTTACATTTGATTTCTGAAAATTTCGGGTGTTGCAATTAACATTCTATTGAATTAACTGAACTTTTGTGAAAACTAATATAAAGGTGTGCCAACTGTCTAAAATTCGTAATAACCAAATTAGAGTCGTAGCAACCGAATTTCAGTTGGCAAATAGATAAATTTTTTTCTGTGTGTGCTTATGCACAGAAATGCTTTGATCGATTGCAAAATGGGATGATAAATTGTGCAAAAAAGGTAAAATTTAGTAAAAACTGAGAAAAATGGCGATTTAGTCGTTAATGCTGCACATTTATTAACCTAAATTTGATACCCGAACGTTAATGAAGGCCTTTTATGTATTTTACTTAAAAAGCTAACAAGGGAGGTATCTCGACCCGAACTCGCAGATTTTAATGAAGTTTGGATATGTTGTAAAGGAGAAAAGAAAACACGTATTTTTTTAAAAATTAATTTGTTTTTGTATGAAAACTTGTCTTTAATTTACGAACACTAGATTTATTTGTACGCAGGATTAAAGAATTCAAAAAAAAATTTTTTTTTTTGATACCCATATTACATATATAGTGTGTCCAGAGTTGCCACATTTATTAATTATTTGAAATATAGTGGAAAAGTCGCATAAAAACCGAAGGGTTTCAAATACCAGAAAAAGCTTAGAACCCCCACGACTAAATTAAATAGGCATTGCTATGCATTATTGTCAGCTTAAAACAACTAAAATTCCTTAATAAAACGCCAGATTTAATGTTACTCAAAGCACATTTTTTGAGTAACAAAAATACTTGAATATCTTTGGGAATAATTTGTACACCAGTGAATGTGTCTTCAAAAACCCTTTCATTTGATACCAAATTTGTCTATAGTTACTTTTAATAAAACGAAATAAACCGAAAAAAAAAACGTAAAATGGGGTAATTGTTGACTTAGTAACGCCTCAACATGAGATTGGGCAGCTATAAAAAAAAACACATGTCCCTTAAATTTTTATTCTCTGCAACATATCAAAAGTTTACTTGGATTTGCCGGTCCGGATAGGGATACCTCCCTTGTAAGATAAAATATTTGATTTCTAAAATTTTATGTATAAAAAAATTGCTTTAAAATATGCAAAACTTTAATGCAAATTTGCGCAAAATCTGGCCCATAAGTTAAAAAACCATTGAAAGCCGCGTGGCCGAAATACTAAAGGTCAATGGTCCGTTATCTTGTTTTTGATTTTAGGGGTCAATTTTGTAGTGCTGTGTTATTTTAATAATTCAAAATATTAATAAACTTGTAAAAAATATTGTGAAATCTTTTAAAAGTAGTTTTAAAACACTCTTTTTTGTCATAACTCTTCGCGGACTCCCATAATCACTTCTACGGACTCCCATTTGAGTTCCGTTGCTTTGTCGCATATTCGAATTTCCTTAAGATCGGAGAGATTCCATTGGGAGACAGCCTATGTAAGATTTACTGCGTATTAAAAAAAGATTACTGTAAATATTAGAATTAGCCATTATTCGAAAACCATGATTTTTAAGTTGTTTTTGAATTTAGCTTTCGATCGTTTGATAAATCCAGTAATAAAAATGAAAATAATTCAAGTTCTAGCCCATACTCTATATTTATTTATTAGGATATTGTCCTAACAAATAATCTGTTGAGTTTTTGTTTTCAAATTTAATAACTGATCACTTTCAGGAATGTGTTGATGGATATATTTCGAGGATTTTCTAGGTTTCCATCAACAGAACATGTTTTGAAAGAAGTGACAATCCCCTGCAACCATCAAACATTCATACAACCTAGTTTTCCCACTAACTGAGAACTAATATATGAGTTCGAAGATAAAGATTATCACCATTGCTCAAAATTAAATTGAAAACTTGTTCGTTATGTGCAAGCTCTACCTTTGCTAGATATACAATACACGCTTTTTGTTTTTATTCTCCTTTTTATTTTTACACATGTTTTGTTTCATTTAAAAAAAAAAACAAGATGTAAAGAGGAAGGAAACTAAGAGCATACTTTGTCGTTTTTACAAGTTTGATATAATTTTTTTCGACCTTTAATTGTGCAATGAAAATGAAAATTATTGGCCTCGAACTTGAATAATTTTCTTTTTTTTTTTTTTTCATTTTCATTGCTCAATCTAAGTTCGAAAAACATAATTTTTATTTTTAATAAAAATTACATCAAACTTAAATCGAGTAATTTTTGGTCGGTTGAGAATTATAGTTTCTAAATCCATCAAAACAAACCTGTAAGAATCATTAAACCTATTTTAAAGTTACATTAATAATTCTAAATGTTTTAATACAACCTCTATATTGTTAGGAATCCCTCAGATAAACTTGATTTAATACACTCTTTTGTAAATTTGTGTTAAATTCAACACGCAATAACTAAAACGCAGATAATATCTTACGGGTATATAGCACTTAAAACTAGAAAAAAAATCTTCAATTTGTCTGACGGGACACTTCAATAGAAATCATAATACAGTTAACAAAAGATCAAAAAAAAAAAACCCCGAAAATGAAGAATAGAAGCCTGACAAACTTGAAACTTATAAAAAAAAAACAAACAGGAGATGAAGTGTGAAACTGGTATTGTATCGTGAACATGAAAAAACGTAATTAGTGAATTGAAGAAATAATAATAAAAAATTAGAAAAGGCACGTATGAACTGAAAAGGTGTTCACAGGATTGGCAACTATTCCTGTATTCTTTTGTTGGTTAATATTAATACATAACTTGATTAGAGATTAAATGCGTTTTTACTATATGGTAGGTTTTGATTAATTCATCATATTCTCTAAATATCATTATGATTTTTGTTATGTGTGTGCGTAATGAAAAAGGATATTCAAGGGTTTCATTTTGAGTGAAGGGCAAAAATTAACCAACAAATATTTTTGCCCACTAAAGTTAAATGTTTTACGGGTTTCTTTTTTTTTTCTATATTATACTCTATAGAATTAATGCACTCATGCATTTATTTAATCGTGTACTTAACTATCCGTCTTTTGGTATGGCCAGTATACCAACTACAACTCACAAAAAAAAAGGATAATATTACGAATAATAATTTCCCTTATTTTTTTTTTATGATGTGAATATCCATTACACTCCACTAAAGATGACCAAATAATCAACTGACTGCCACCACTACCACATTATCAAAAAGGACTTTGCTGGCCAACCAGTGGTTAAGTCAACAATTGTATCCCATCTATAGAGTACATCAACATTATCATCAAACTACTATAACAATAGCGAAAACATTCAATCAGCGGGTATAAAATATAAAGAGATTTTAATTTTTTGATTATTTGTTGCTACTTTCATCACATTCTATCATTAAGTTCCATCCTCATTTCATTTTCAATACAATAAACAGAACAACAAAAAGAGTGGTGAAAAATAGGACCATATATGACCAGTAGGATGTCCCATAAAAACGATTTGTCGATTTTCATTCATTACAGTCCCCGGTTTTTTTCTGTATGGAAGAATTAAATTTTTTATTTATTTTTTTTTTTTTTGAAAACGTTAAGCCTTGTCGAATTATTGACCATTTTTGAAAAATGGATATTTTACTTAAAAATTCAAAATTTTGAGCAACTTAATTTTTGATTTCATTTATATATTAAATATGTATCATAATTTCTTTGATACATCAAAAAGGAATTGACCGACGGTCTTCAAATTTGATTAATTTTTTGTACACACATACTTCTACGAAGCCCTTAACACATCTCCATGTTTAGTTTAAATCTCGCCATTTTTTCACTGTTTTAAAATTCAAAAAAATCTCAAAAGTTCTTATTCCGAAAGTTGTTATCTCTAATACAAATACCATCTGATTCATATGATTGTCCTCTTTCACAATTATTCATACACATAGAAAAACTTTAACGACTTCCAGCGGAAATTTGGTTGCTGCGATCAAAGTCGGTTATTACAATTATATATTGGTTTTAATTCAACTATCTTTTAGTTGTAACATCCATAATATCTAGAAATCAATATTCAAAATATTTGTGCAAGCCATAATACTCTTTTCAAAGCGGTTGCCAATTGTTTTTTATGTGTTCAATATAAAAAATATATATTAAATAAAAATGCATGTTTGATGCAAATGCAATTTAAATATGCATTTTGAAAATTGTTCTCCCCCTCCAAAATTTTTTTAAACATTAATGAATAGATAATTGAAAATTGTTCATAAAATTAAATTTCGCTATTTCTATGACTGGAATGTCATTAAATTTTCTCGAAAAAAAGCTTATCCATTATTTCCGTAGAAAAAAATTTTTTTTTTTGCTTAATTTGCAATTTTCACTAAAAAAATAATTGGCGAACAATAATAGGTTATTCTTCTTATTACTTCCTGGCAAAATATAATGTATAATGTAATGATATAAAATCTTTCTGGATTCTATTTTTAGGCTCATTATAATTCGTATTTTTGTAAGCTAAAGGTAAGGTGTTATTTTTGGTATATCTTTATGTTTTAAACTATCAAATGTTATATGCCTCGGTGGCTTAGGGTATAGAGTAGTCGCCTGATAATCTGACAGACTTGGGCGACGTCAATTACATTTCACAATCGTTCACTTGTGAAATTTTTCCATATCGTTATTAATATCAGACCTATCCTCACACTTGTGAGCTAATCGCTTCCTTGGAAAATCTGTAAAATTGTTGATACCAAACATAGGGATTAGTAAAAACAGTTGGGTATTTAATTACAGGGCAATTACTCAATTACACCCAATTACATGTAATTGAACACAAAAAAGTAATTGGCCTGTAATTAAATACACAGATATTGGTATTATATCCTATGTCTGGTATTGACAAAATTGAAAATTTTCCAAGGAAGCGTTTAAGCCCACAAGTGTAAGCGTAATTTCACAAGTGAATGATTTTGAAATGTAATTGACCTTGCCCAAGTCTGTAATCTGATGACCCCGTATCGATTCCCGGCTCCAACATGTTTAAAAAAAAATTAATATTATTTTTTAATTCATATTTTTTTTAACTCTATTTTTAGACCCACTATTTTTCCTTCTGGTAATGGCTTATTACTTATGCACTTTATTTATAGATTACTGGACTCATTATTTGGTAAGGTGTGTTTTACTGTGTTGTTTCTAGCAGTTTAAAAATTGTCAGAATTTTGATTAATTTTTATGAGACTTTTTTGTCCCCAAGCAACTATGAGTTAAAGACTTTTTAAATGAAAATAAATATAATTATAGCCCAATAATATTGACGAGATAAATTTTAGGAAAACTTTGCAAAATTAAATATAAACATTAAAATTTTGTTCAACTTTTAAAAAAATAATCAATTTTTATAAAAGTACGGTCCAATGAAGAAACCGGCCCATAATCCACACCAAACAGAGAATTTTTTGGGATGCATTGGCAGTTCTTGCAATGCTTCTGGCTGTTCTTCACAAAAAAATAATTTTGCTTGTTAACGTATCAAATAGAAATGAGCTTCTTCGATGGACACAATTATCCGATAAAAAAGTTGATCTTCATCCAAATTTGCCAGCTCCCATTCACTAAAAGTTAGCCGTTGTGGTACATCGTTTTCCAGGTAGTGGAGTAACAGAGGCCCAATTGCTCCGTGGTTTAATGTCCAATAATGTAAATTTGGTGCGAAATTTAGTCACACGATTCCGAACAGCCGCCTCAGAAGGTCGCCCAAACCATAAATTGGAAGAAGCGCACAATGCACTTTCTTAACCGAGCATGAATTTTGATATTAACATTCAATAATATGCAAGCTTTGTTCGTTTGTAAGTCAATACATGGTTAAATTATAGACCAAACTGAACATGTTTAACAGTAACATGTTACACAAAAACAACTGAGCTGCCAACAGTGTTGCCAAAAAGAAAGTTGTTAAAAAATCACCCTTTATTATATTATAAAAAATGCAATCGAAATTTTCAAACTAGGCAGTTTAAAAAATCTTTAAAATTAAATTTAAAAAAAAAAACGTTTTGAATATCTATCAAATTCGTTTGTAATTTTTGATTTCATTCCATGGTGGGTTAATGATATCTAATGCAGTCAGAATTCAATATCTGAATAATATTAAGTATATTAAATGGAATAAAAATCAAAATTTAAGAATTTTTAATTAAAATACACTTTTTTTAAAATGGATATTTTTAGGCCGCGGGTTAACGTTAACCAAAAATTGGAATTCTTTTATTTGTTATAGAACTTGGGTATGAATGTATTGAATGAAAATCAACAAATCGTTTTTTTATGGGACATCCTAATGACCAGTGGCAGAGTGAGTCCAATAAAGCTGTGACGTTTTGACGGTTGTATGCATGTGTGTGTATTTATACAAAAGTGTGTGTATCCTTTTTAAAAATATCCCCTTGAGATCATGTCTTGTTTTTTGTTGGTAAATCGGTAATCAATGAAGTAACTATTGTTCTGAATTAAAACAACAACAAAAAGAAAAGGAAAGGAAAACCCTTGGTCACTTGCTTAGCATAATGCGAATTTTCTTTCTTTATTTTTTTTATATTTTTGCTACATAAGGGATTTGAGTCGTAAAAAAAATACATTCGATATAAAGTCTCTAATGTGTAGAGTTGATTGAATAATGATGAACTTCAACAACGATGATGATGTGAATGATTTTTTTTTATTTTTGTGTGACTTTAGGTATTGATTTCGATTAAATTGTCGCAATTTTGATAGATTTCCGTAGTTTTTTATTATGCCTGATGTAAAACACGTTTTTCCTGTAGTTTTTTTTTTCACAAATCTTTAGATCAATACGATAATTAAAGTTAATCATGTGTATTAGTTTTTCTTTTTTGCAATGATTTGGTCACATGGTATTTTTTAAGGACTTTTTTTTGTTATTGTTAACATGTCAATATGGATTTGACAGGCCATTGTTGTGATTATCGTTTATGCTACAATGGTGAATGGTAGGAAATTAAATATGTTAATCGGATGGGAAATTTATTAAATCATTACACACTTTTTGTGATTTTCATTAAGAAATTGAATAGTAACGAAAATGCATTGGTCTATTGATTCTCTAAACAGTAAAAAATCTCAGTCAACGAAATTTTTATTAAATTTATGAAAGTTTTACTTATTAAAAAATATCAAAGCAAATTTAATTTTTTATTAATTCAATCTGGAACAACTGTTCGGGTTTCAACTACACTCGCTTGAACTTGTTCTAATGCAAAATTAACTTATTTTAGTTCAAATATATTTTTAGTTTTTATGTACATAGTAATATTTAAAATAATCAAAAAAAAAAAATTTTTTTTATATAATATTATTTATTAATTGGTAATGCTCAAAATTTATGTACTTTCAAGTGTTTAGGTTTGTCACCTATTAGCAGACTTGGGCGACGTCAATTATATTTCAAAATCGTTCACTTGTGAAATTTTTCTATATCATTAAAAATTTCAAACTTACGCTCACACTTGTGAGCTTAATCGCTACCTTGGAAAATTTTAAATGTTGTCAATACCAGACATGGGACATAATTCCAATATCTTTGTATTTAATTACAGGCCAATTGCTTTTTTATGTTCAATTACATGTAATTGGGTGTAATTGCCCTGTAATTAAATATCCAAATGTTGTTACTAATCCCCATGTTTGGTATTAAACATTTTACAAATTTTCCAAGGAAGCGATTAAGCTTACAAGTGTGAGTGTAGGTCTGATATTATTAATGATATAGAAAAATTTCACAAATGAACGATTTTGAAATGTAATTGACGTCGTCCAAGTCTGCCTATTAGTTAAGTAATCAATTTCATTTATCTCTTAAAGGCTTCATTAGTCTTGCCGCTCCGTGCCGTGACGGATCAGCTGTTTTGTTAATATTTTAGGTGAGGTGTTTTTTTGAAAAACACAAATTTTTTACGGCACGGAAAGGCAAGACTAATTGAGCCTTAAGTTAATATTAACGAAAATAACTATAAGAATATTTTAGTTAATACAAATGTTTTGAATGTGAAATTTATTACTTAAGCTTTACTTGACGCAGAAGGCAAATATTTTGTCTTGTAAGCAAACCTTTCTGTAACACTACTCGACGACGCAAAAGACCTGGCTTTAATACACACAATTTTTAATTGACCTATGTACGCTGCATTCAAATCTGGCAATTTTTTTCTCATTTGCAGTTTTTGAAATATCGCTGATATTATTTTAAAGTAACATACACCAATTCTTTTTAATAAAAATTTTTTTCATTTCTAAATATTTTATAAAGAGATTTGGAAATTTAATCAAAAAATGAGTTCAGTGTAATGTTTAGTGATACAATTTAAATTTCATTTTGCATACATAAAATTTATAAGTATAAAACTAAACATGAAAAATTTATTAACCTCCTTGCAATACCGGTAAAATATCCAGAAACAAACATGATTATACTCAAATTAAATATAATTTTGTGTAGAACTATGTATATTCTTAAAAAATATTGCATGATTTTGCTGTTAAGTTTCGAACAATTAAGCAAAATATACGAAAAAATAGAGTAAATGATAAAAACCGCTATATATCAAAAACTGCATATGAGAAAAAATGTTGTTTACCAGATTTGGATTTAGCCTTCTTCTTCGAAAGCAGCAAATGACTTTTATTACGACAGTCCTCTTGATATTTTTAATCTTTTTTTTTGAAACGTTAAACTCGTCTTGTTAATATTCCCCAGATATTTTCAATCGGGTTACTCCAAAACCGAGATATTATTGCTTTCAAGCCATTGCTTTGTTTCTCCGTCTCATAACTATAGCACACTTTAAAATCTATTTTTAACTGCTTATAAAAATTAATGTAAACACCCTGTATAAAAAAAACTCAATTTATAAAAAGCTTTCTTGGTTGGTTTGGTTTAAGTGGCAGCTCACGCTACTCGTGAGCATCAAGTAGAGTCAAAAAGCGACTCCGTTTTGAAAAGACCACACTACCCGTAAGGAACTAATATCCGGAGTACTAGACCCAACCCGTTCGGTTAATATAACGTATGAGATCACCGAATCCCACACGTGATATTACCGAGAGGTCGTCCAGTATATGGTCACCCAAGATCCGGAGTCGAATATTCTGCAGCGCCGGACAATCGCAGAAAAGATGCTCCACAGTCTCCTCCTCACCCGGTATGCCGCAGCTGCGACAATGCGAACCGCGTACAATCCCAAGTCTAATGCCATGCCTACCAATCACCCATTGACCGTAAATTATAAAAAATTTATTAAAAGCTTTCTTACTCTCTTCTACTTCTTCTCCCATATTTTTTTTTAAATCTTGCTTTTTGAAAAGAACCGATAAATATTCAAAAAGTCATTGCATATTAGAGACTATTTTTTCGTTTCATAACTATAGCACACATTTAAAAAAGTTACGTTAAAGTGAAAACAAGTGAACTAACGAAAATTTTTTTTTGTAATAATTTAAAGAAACTAAAATAAAAGTGAAATGCCACGAGATAAAATGTTGTCAGATACGGAAAAAGTCAAAATTCTTGGATTTAATGAAGCAGGCCTAAGAGTTAGCGATATATCAAAGAAAATTTGCAGAAGCCGGAACGTTATTTCAATTTTCTCTCAAATCCGGAAGAATACGACATTAGAAAACTTTTGAGTATATAAAAATGCCAAAAATAGTTTTTAGTTAATAATTGTATGACAACCCTAGAATTATAAGTTTTTAAATTTTTTAAGCCACCTTTGTAACCAAGACTTCAAACATTCAAACTGCCGTTATGGGCTCTAAAAAAAGCCGTAGCTGTAAAGACAAGTTGGTAAAAAATTAGTTAAGCAAAACTTTTTAATTTTAGCACATTAATTTGTAATTTTCAATTAACCACAATTAGGCTCAAATATAAAAAAATGTTTAGTATATATAACAGATTCATTTTTGATTTTCTTATCCTACTAATATTTAGCAAAAAAAGTCTGCTAATTTGAGAAGTTTTTGTACAAACTTCAGTTTAACTTAATTTTTATACCAGTTTTATGCACATTAAATTGTAATTTTCAATTTACCATAATTAGGCTCAAATATAAAAAAAATTTTATATATTTAACAGATTCATTTTTGATTTTCTTATCGTACTACACACAGAAAAAGAAAGTGCCAACCGAATAGAAAAGTGTATTTTGTTGTTAACAAACAATAAATTCGGTTAGTAAAACCATATTTAAATTTTATTACTGAATATTTTTGGTGTTGCAACTAAAATTCAGTTCATTTAACCGAACTTAGTTGTGAAAACTAATGTTCAGTTGTACCAACCTACTGAAATTCATAATAACCGAATTCGAGTCGTATTAACCGAATTTCAGTTGGCAAATAGCTAAATTTTTCTCTGCGTGTAATATTTAGCAAAAAAAAGTCTGCTAATTTGAGAAGTTTTTGTACAAACTTCAGTTTAACTTAATTTTTATACCATTTTTATGCACATTAATTTACGCGGTTCGCATTGTCGCAGCTGCGGCATACCGGGCGAGGAGGAGACTGTGGAGCATCTTCTCTGCGATTGTCCGGCGCTGCAGAATATTCGACTCCGGATCTTGGGTGACCATATACTGGACGACCTCTCGGTAATATCACGTGTGGGATTCGGTGATCTCATACGTTATCTTAACCGAACGGGGTGGGTCTAGTACTCCGGATACCAGTTCCTTACAGGTAGTGTGGTCTCTTCAAAACGGAGTCGCTTTTTGACTCTACTTGATGCTCACGAGTAGCGTGAGCTGCCACTTAAACCAACCAACCAACCAACCATGCACATTAAATTGTAATTTTCAATTTACCATAATTAGGCTCAAATATAAAAAAATGTTTGTATATTTAACAGATTTATTTTGGATTTTCTTATCCTACTAATATTTAGCATAAAAAGTCTGCTAATTTGAGAACTTTTTGTACAAACGTCAATTTAACCCAATTTTTACACAATTTTTCTGCTATTTTTTACATGTTTATTTCTATGAGTGAACAAAATTGTCTTGCCTGATCGGTTATTATTTTAAAAAATTAACTGGTTGAAAAAAATAATCATATAGAATAATCCTTTTTGTATAAAATATTCACTTAAATTTTTGTTTTGTTTCATATTTTTTCACCACACCGGAAATTCCCTGCTGTCACTTAAGTTTCCTATTCCATGGCAAACTTACTCATTTAACTGACATGATACACTCTATTGACAAGAAAGGAGGAGTATACAAAAAAAAAAAGTTATATAAAACAATATTTAACTTATTTATGTGTTTTAATAAAAACAACATGACTATGATTCGAAATAACTACGACTACAACAACTAAGATGAATTAAATGTCAGTTTCGAAAGTGAAAAAGCAAGTAAGCAAACGACAAGGACCTTGTGCAGGATGTAGTTGATTACTTGACATTTTGCATGGCATATCCGTAACATTAATGAATGAAATAAATTTCATTTTTGGCAATTAATATACTAGAGAGCCAGTCAGTTATGAGTACAAACAACACTTGGTAGGACTCATTACATTTACCGTCATCATCATCTACATCATTGTCGTCATGAGAATTATGATGGTCTATCATAATTTCAGATGATGACTGGCTAGTGTATAGTATTTTAAGTGCAATTGTAAAAGGGAAAAAACAATACAAAAAATACTGTTTCATATACCACCCCCTGTTCGTTTGTGATAATCAGGGACCGGAAGTTCATGCAAATGTATATTTTTTCACTTAACTTTAAGAACAGGGTAACCAAATATCTTTGTGAATAATAGAAGTTTTGCTAAAATGACATAGATTTGTTAGTGCATATTTTTACATATTTTGCTATAAATGCATATTTTGCTTAAAATGCATATTTTGCTAAAATGCATAATTTTATTGCATTTTAGCTTAAAATGCATATTTTTATTGTATTTTCTTATGTTTTCGCAAAAAAGTCGCTTTTAAATTAAACCACCTAAAAAATGTTCACTTTTATATCTATGTCCAGAGTTAGGCAGACAAGCTAACGGAACTGATCGTCTTTAACTTGGTAAAGTCCAGAACCTATCCTTGCTCTTGCAACTAACTAAGGAGATTCACGACCTCCGACCCTCCGGGGCAGGTGGACACCGGGCAATGATATTATAGCCCCCGCTATGATATTAGCAAATGTGAGCAACGTTTCATCTGTTCTTGGGCCAACCCGACATATTCGGGGAATAGGGTCAAGCAGATTACGGCACTATTATGGCTGGATAGTGCAATAGGGATGGTAGCGGAAGAACCATTAAAAATCAACGGTAGCGCCCATAAGCTTCCAGGAAGCCTACGCCTGCTCTTAGTCAAAATGGAGTGTCAGGCTCCAATCAGATCTTCTTTGTCCTTACATGCATCGAAGAAATCCTGGCAAACTAGTCAACAAAAACATGAATATAACGCAAACAGACATAAATAATCTCCCAGGAGGTCACAGACGTTTGCCAAATCCTCCCGCTTTGACGGCAAGATCCAGGTGTCTGGGAGGGAGCAATTCATGTTTAGACAGTATTTTAGAAACCTCGAGGCCCTATGCTCCACAAGGAGCTAAGCGGAAATGAAGATGAAGAAGATATCGATAAATTTAGCGATAAATTTAACATTGGCTTGTAATAGGAGGGAATCATTCCAAATAATTAAAATAATTATTAATTAAAATTTAGGCATAAAATATTCCAGGGAAGCTTTTTTGCAGCATTGCATGAATATGACAAGCCAATGTTAAATTCATCCATGAAAATGTTCGATTAGAATCATTTCTTGGCAGAACACTATTTGCTGGGTAATTTAATTGTTTTAAATGTGATTTTAACAATATATGCAGAGAATATATTAAACAATACAAATTTAATTTAAAATTAAAAACATGAAAATAATTCATTGCTTTCTTTAATTTTCTTCGAAACTATCAAAATTCTAGTTAAGACTTTTAGAAGAAAATTTCGAATAAGATTAACATTAAAAAATGTAATAAGTGCATATTTTTATAGTTTTAGTGCATATTTTAAGATTTTTCATACATATTATAGTCGCCTAAAACACACTTTTCTAGTGCATGAAGTTCCTGTCCCTGGTGATGATGTTCATAATTTTTATTTGGATGATGAACGCCTACATAATCTCGACAACAAACTACGTGTTTATTATCATCATTTTCATTATTATTATTATTGACTTTGATACTTCCTAACCGAGTATGATGACTAGGACGAAAAGGACTAGAGTATATTTTTATTCATTGTTTTATAACATTAAACTCATTACATTTTTAGTTAAAGACTGGCTGACTGAGCAAGTGACTTGACAGACAATTACATCCCTTGTCTCTGAGCGAATTCCCCCTCCCCATTATAAATTTAATATAACATTTTTCATGAAAGTTTTTTCGTTAGCAAATTGCATATTACAAGTAAATATTGTGCATATTTCGTACTATATATTACAGTATTTGTTTAGATCTGGGTTTAAAAGAATTAATTCATTTCGAAAAACAATTTCAACATTATGTAGGAGGAAATTACTAAAAAAAAAGCTAAAATAACTACAAATGTAATTAAAAAGCGATGACTGTATTTATCATACGAGTGATTTAAAATGTAAAAAGTTTTTACTGCTAAAATAACAACTAAAAATGTAGTAAAAACAACAGCTAAAAACGGTCAACATAACTAAAGTGCAATTATAATTAACAATTACAAATGTAGTTAAAATAGCTATCTGAAATCAACTACAAAGGGTGATTTTTTAAGAGCTTTCGAATTTTATTTAAAGCAAAAACACATAAAACTTAGGGAAATGTATGAAATCTTTATTTGAGTCTATAGAACGATCTATATAATTCAATGTTTAAAGATGATTTCATGTAAATGTTGACCGCGGCTACGCCTCATACGCTGGGTCCAATTTAGGCATACTCTCTTCAACATATCGGCCTTAGCATAGCCCCAGAAAAAATAGTCTAAAGGCGTTAAATCGCACGATCTATGCGACCAATTGACCACCCCCAAACGTGAAATAAATTGTTCACCGAACTCGCCTCTCGATTGGGCCATTGTTTCGCGTGCTGTGTGGCATATCACACCGTATTGTTGTAACCACATGTCACCCAAGTCCAGCTCTGCCATTTTGGGCAAAAAAACAATTTGTATTCATCCCACGGTAGCGCTCGCCATTCACAGTAACGTTCCTGCCTTCGTCGTCTTTGAAAATGGACGGACCAGTGATGCCACCGGCCCATAATCCACACCAACCAGTGCAGTTTTCGGGATGCATTGGCAGTTTTTGCGATGCTTCTGGCTGCTCTTCACAAAAAATACGGCAATTTTGCTTGTTCACGTATTCATTCATCCAGAAATGAGCTTCGTCGCTGAACACAATTTTCCGATAAAAAAGTGGATCTTCATCCAAATTTGCCAGCGCCCATTCAGTAAAATTTAGCCGCTGTGGTAAGTCGTGTGGCTTCAATTTTTGCACCAGCTGTATTTTAAATGGTTTTACACCCAAATCCTTCCTCAAAATTCTCCACGTAGTGGAGTAACAGAGGCCCAATTGCTGCGAACGGCGCCGAATTGATAATTCACGGTCATCAACAACACTGGCGGATACAGCTGCGATATTTTCCTCTGTCCGCACTCTACGTATGCGTGTTGGTGGTTTAATGCCCAGTAATGTAAATATGGTGTGAAATTTAGTCACTCGATTCCGAATAGCCGGCTCAGAACGTCGGCCAAACTGACCATAAATTGGAAGGAGTGCACGATGCACTTTCTTAACCGAGCATAAATTTTGATAATAAAATAATCTGCAAGCGTTGTTCGTTTGTAAGTCGATTCATGGTTAAATTTTAGACCAAACTGAACATGTTTAACAGTAACATGTTACCGGAAAACAGCTGAACTGCCAAAAACAGTGTTGCCAAAAAGAAAGTTGCTTAAAAATTACCCTTTACAAGCTGGTTATTTTTGTTGTAATTATTTAAACTGAAATTTCAATTGTTTTACTTTGGAAAATAAAATTTCAATGCTTTTTACTGGAGTTTTTTTAAACAACCAACTTAATCATCTACATTTAAGTTACATTTACTTAAGTGTAGTTGTTTCGAAATTTGTAACCAGCAACTACAAACACAATATTCTTTAAAAACTATTTTCCGGTCAAGTCTTCAGTCGAAAAATAACGCTAAAGAAAATAGATGCATCCTTTTTTTACCATGTACAGTAAATATTACTGTATTTTTTTTTTTTTTTGTAGTTATTATTTCAGTTGATTTAAATGCAAATGTAGTACACACTAAAGGGTAGCATGAATATTTTGAAAAATATTCTCTTGCGTGCTGTGATGCCAGTTTTGACGATTTTTATATTTAAAATAGCAAAAAAAAACGGACTAATTCAATTCAAAAAGTTTTTATTTTTTCATGTTATACTTTAATCTTCTTCTTATTTTTATAATTTTCCAGATTTAATATTATTACAGCAAAAACAAAAAATTTTGTATAAAAAAATGTCTTGCGAATGTCTTGCAAGACATTCGTTCTACTTTGTATTAGAACACACCATTTCCACTGCTAATCCAGTTATTTAAACTGCCATTTGCAGTTGATTTCATCTACACTGTTGCCAGAGTGTCTAAGTGATATTAACCTTTACATTCTTTAGCATCTCTGTTCCAAAACAAATATTTAGGGGGGACGAAATTTTGTTAGTTTAGCAAAGATTTGTATGTAACAATTTTTAGTGTGTCATCAGATATTTTCCAGTTGTTTTTGGCAAAACATTTATTTGTGTAGACTTTTTCATGGTATTTTAGTAAAGTTTAATTTAAGCCTAATATCATGTTGCTTTGCTTAGTCATCTTTTGCTTATGATGACGATGATGCCACATATGAAGTTGCCAACAACTTCAATACTACTTGTGGCAATATGTTGCCTTTTTTGGTATTTCATAAAGGTCTCGTTTAAATGTTTATCTTTAACTTTTAGTTTTGTTACTTCAAAAAATGTTATTAGATTTTGTTGTTCTTCCAAGTGATTGTACTTGCAGCAATTTATGAGACATTTTTATAGATTTTTACTTTTATTGACGATTGCAATGTCGGTGATGATGACTTTGATAAGGTAATGACAGTGCCATTTTAAGCTTGTTTTCATAATGAAAGTGAAGGGCGGTTTACTTGCAAGTCTGTTGATTATTCAATAGGGAAATTTATGAATTTAATAAAGAAAATGGAACAATTTCAATTGTTATTTTGTAATGAAATTTTAGTTTATTTAATATTATTTAACCCAGCTAAAATTTTCAAACTGGAGAATCGCGTTGCAAATCAGTTTTATGCATGAAAAAAAAATTAAAAATTTTGTTATTGTGCATAAACTACACTCATAAAAAAAATTAGTTCAAAAGCTAATGTTTTCCACTAGAGGGCACTGTAAGGCAAAACAAAATTATAAACTCTTCTTAATGAAGCATTGTTTTATACATCTGGTAATTAAGAGTTGTCAAAACCTGTTACCGAATTATTCGATAAACCGGTTTTTCCCCTAATTTTCCGGTTTTTATAATCCGGGTTTTGGAAAAAGACGAGTTTCGAGTTATTCGAGAAACCGGATTTTTAGTCCAGAAAAATTCCGGTTTGTTGCACATAACGAACAAGTTTTCAATTTATTTTTGATTTAAATATTAGTTCTCATTTAGTGAGAAAACTAGTTTATATGAATGTTTGATGTTTTGCATGGGATTGTCACTTCTTTCAAAACGTGTGCTGATGATGGGAACTTAGAAAATTCGCGAAATAGAAATATCAACACATTAATGAAAGTGTTCTATTAATAAATTTGAAAACAAAAACTCCATAGATTATTTGTTAGGACAATATCCTAATAAAGAAATATAGAGTTTGGCCTCGAACTTGAATAATATAATATTAATTCTGAAATATTTTGTAATTTGTATTGAACAATTTTTCCTATCTCCGCTAGATCATGCCAATCGCTTTGCCGAAATTTTATAAATGGTGTGACAAGATTGTCGAATTAGTAAATAAAATTGTCGACTTAATGAAATATTTATTTGTGTACATGGGAAGATATAAAGAAATTCAATTCTGAAAATACATTTTCTATATTTTGATTGCTATTTATAATAAACTCAATACATTTTTTCAAAAGCTGTGATTGGAAAGAAGTTTTAACAAACTCGACTAACTTAATAACGGCGATTATGTATTCTGCTTTCTTCTGAAAATGACAGCCTCTTAATTTAAACTCATTCTTATCACACTCTGGGAACTTCTGCTTTAAAAATATGTAGTTGTTTGGGTTGTAATACAGTTTCTTTATTTATACACTGATAGAATTTTCCTTCATAGTATTAATGAAACGATTTCATTAAAATCGATTCATTGGTTTAATGAAAAACTTCATTAACTGAATTAAAAATCATTAATATTGGTATTTTTTTCATTAACATTTTTTAGGATTTTTTCATAATTTCATAAAAAAAAATCATTAAATCAATGAAAAATTTTCAAATTTTTTTGAATAAAAATTTTGACTTGAAATAAGAAAATAAAAAATTTTTTTTTTTTAAAGAGAAGCAACTCAGGAAATTCTTCCTATTAATTAATGTGTTGTTTTCTTTGTAAAGGGGATAGTGGAGAGATGAAAGGTGGTGAAAGATGAAGGGCTTCAAACATGGCAACACTGTAAATGCGCGAGTAGATAAGTCTTAGAACAGTTGTTGCTCGCCACCTGATGAGAGTAGGCGAATTTATTGGAGCTTTTTGTTTAATAGCCCTAATTTATTATTTTACTTCGGTAGGGTTAAGTTCTATGGAAACACCGAAGGTGGGCGCAGCGATACATATAAGTGATAGAAAACTCATACATATTATTTTTCTAAATTGATGTTGTCGTCACCGGGAATCGAACCCGGGACCATCTGTGTAACAGTCCAACGCGCTAACTATTACAAACGCCCACATGATTTAATGAAACACCTTTCATTGACTCAATGAAACGTTTCTTTGGGGACTTTTTATGAAAAAATTCATTGGATTAATGAAGGAATTCATTAATACTACGCACAAATTTCTATCAGTGTAATGTAAATGTCAGTCATTTGTAGACAAATCAAAGTTTTTACTAACCTTGTGGTTCATTTAGAAAAACAAACCACATCAAATGACTGTTTTATGATTTTACATTCATTTTTTTAGAGTAGATTTTTGTTATTTAAAAAAAAAAATAAATGCTTATTTATTTCTTACTAGCATGTGGTTAATTTTTACTACAATTGTGGTTCATTTTTTGAACATTAAAAAACAAACGACAATGTTAGTTGAATTTACTGAAATGTATGTCGTCCGATCTTTAAGTGAAATTTCATTTGTTTTCTCCTACATAGTATTCTAAGTGTACAAATGATATTGTAGGTTTTCTATTTAATTTTTTTTGTATATTTTTTGTTATAGTAACATGTTTTTATTTCACTCAAAATTTGTGAAAAATTTACGAATTTTTGTATGATGGTGAAAACTGGAAAAATGTTGGTCAAAATTTTTAATATCGTAAAAAAAGAACGCATTTTTATAGGTTGTTCTAGTTTTTTTAAGTAAAATATCTTGACAAAAAAAAAACGGTTAACTGACATAAAAAATATTTGAAACCGTTTAAGTTTTTGAAAAAAAAAAAAACTGAACACTATAAATAAAGTAAAATATGGGCTTTTATTAAAAAAAAAGAAAGGTAAGAAGTATTTTTTATTTAAAACTAACAAGGAAGTAAAACTGATTTATGTGCTCGTATTGCCAGACTATTTGGGTAAGTTACAGGCCTGACAAAATTAAAAAATGCGATCCTATTCAGCGACAAATTTCACGTTTAAGGGTTAACATTTGTGATAAAAAATAACCGAATTTTCCGTAATCAAATGAAATCTGAAATCAAATGGAATACAAATTGGTGTCCACCTTTCCTTTGGAGTACTAAAAATATTAAAAGTTCTAAAACAAAAAAGTTTCTGGTAACTTTAAAATCTATTTTTAACCCCTAAATATGCGCTTTTATCTCCTTGATCTTATATTCGAGTTTCAAAAAAATCTGGAGGATTTGTCCAAACAAACAAGTATTGAATTTGCAGAAAATTTTTATTTTATATGTTGAACCTTCCTGGGTACGCTACTGTACATGACATTTAAAACTTCAATTACACAATATTTATACCAATATGAAATTTAAGCCTTCCGTTTTATTTATAATCCACAAAAAATAATCCCAAACTATTAAATTTGTATAAAAAAAAAACCGTTGAAAACACAAATGGATGTTTTGGTGAAAATCTCAAAACAATTTTCTCAAAAACATAATGACATCAACAATAACAATCATTGCAATAATAATGGACAACGGACTATGACGACGACCACCAGCATCAAAATAATGAAAATAGATCAACAATGTAAAGTCCTGGTATGTTCTACTTGTATGTTCAATAATAAATGGTCACATGACCAATTTAATACGGACAATGGATGAATGAACATTTTTATATTTGGACATATGAAAACCATAGAAATCAAAACTATTACCGCAACAAAAACATAAATACGCATAAAGAAAACACCATAACAAAACATTTTAACAAAATACAAATGATAATAATAAATACTATTTGGTACCGCCAACAAATACACACATTCACAGCAAATAATGTCTAAATCGAAGGGTTTCCTTTTCAAATTTCAACAATTGTTACCCAGTGTAGAAAAACATCACCACATAAATGGTTATATAAGTACAAGTAATGGGAAGTACTTACAATTGTCATTACAAATCTCATTACCTTTATATGGTGATGTCGTGCAAAATAATGACATATCATTAGCAAAGACCTTACGAAAAATAAAAAAATATGTAGTTACCTATATGCTTACTAGTATGGACAAAACTAATAAATTAGAAAAAAAACTAAATTAAATAAAAACATATTTTTTTTTTTAATAAAATGTGCCCACACTGGATTCGAACCTGGGACTCCAGGTTGTCAGTCAACCGCTACACCATCTGAGTAATCTCGACGTATTATACTTGATGGATAAAAATATAAATGACTTGTGCAAGCACAAAATGTCATTACTTTCCAGCATACAAACAATTTTAAATAAGTAGTTAAATATGTACTTACTAAAGGTGAAAAAATAATAAGTCTAAAAATAAGCTTTCAAAAAATGTTGAGATCATTATTTTATTTTTAAAATAATAATAAAAATAAGTACTTATGGCTAACGCATTATTTTTTGTATTAAAATAATGGGAAAATGAACTGGTTATTAGTAAGTCCTTATTATTTGTAATAAATTAATACAGAGCGTACGCTGGTGTTATTACTGGTAGTGAGAAAAGTAATGACATGGCATTGCCTTTTCTACACTGGGTAATGTTGATGTTATTGTTGTTGTTGTAAAAATGGACAACCGAAAATTTTTGATTTTAACATGCGTGTGGTGATTTTTGATTGAATTTTTTTTCATCATGTCAGAAAAGAAACCTCTGCAATTATTTAAAGAATGATTTAACAAAGCCAAGGATATGCAGTGGGAGGTAATGGAATTGACGGCAAGGAAGGCTTTTTAGAACTTCTACAATCTTTATTTACGTTAATCAATTAATTTTACGCATATGTTTCCTTAATTCGATACAATACTTGTTAAACAAATCTATTTTAACTTCTGCTCCCTTTTCCCTTAAAACTCTTCATTTTAACAAAATTTTGTCCTTAAAGTTTGTTTTATTGTGCGAATTTTGACCACTTCAATATGTCAACAAGAAATAAAATGGAATTAAAGCAAACAACAGGACTTTTATATTGGCCGTTCTGAGTTTTGTTCAATCCTTACAATTGAAATTTCTTTCAATGTTTGCGGTCGACCAGAAATATTTTTTTTTTCATTATTTATTTAAGCATTTAAGATTTATTGTTAAAGTTTTGGTAATTTATTGTTACTATATTTTTATTTTCTAAAGATTTTTTTAATATTTGCTTTTAACATTGTATTTAATGTTTAATATCTATCAATGTAAGTTGTGTGGTTTCAAGAGTTTTTCATTTTGGTAGTTATGGTTTTGATAGATTGCTGGCAATATGTTTGTCTACTTACTTTAGAAAATTGAATGAGAACTATTTTATACCAAATAAAAATTATTCAGATTGTAATAGATACATGTAGAGCAAAATATGGTTGCAATATGATTGTGGCCACAAAACTATGCTTTCTACAGCCATAAATTATTATTGTATCAATCATATTTCACCAATAATATGGTTGCTTTAATTATGTTATAGTAAAAATCTCTCTTGTTTCGGTTATCATATTTTTCTTTTGTCTACAATCTTAGTATAGTATTTATTATCATATTCCTCTCTCTTACTACAGCCATATTATAGGTGCGCCAACTATAAGATGATCAGTCGTTGTTTTTTGAGTACCTTCACTCTTTCAGTGTCATTCTTGTTTAAGATTTGGTTACAAGAAGTTGTGAGACGCAGTCAGTCCGAACAAATTAAATAATATTAAACAAAAAGACATAAAAATTAAAAAACAACGCAGTGGTGTTAATTGTAATGGTGATATTTTTAGTAGAAGAAGGAATAATTTGGTTATCTCAACACGGTCTAACATGCGTCTAGGCAAAAGTTAAAATCACATGCATTTCTTAAATGAAGTGATTGTTTATTATAATAAAAGTGTTATAAATTATGTAAAAAGTGATAGAAAAAAAAGTGATTTGTTTTCAAACTTTGTCACGCAAAATAAATTGTAAACAAAAAAAATTTAAGAAATATGAAATAAAAAGTTATACAAAACACACGTGCTTTTAAGTCTGTAGTACGATATAATTACAATATGTTTGCAATAATCATAATATGGTAATAAATGATGACGAAATTCTTTTCCATGATCATAATATGCTAGGACTATAATATTGTTATAGTGCAAATATTATGATTGCAATAAATATTTTATTTTCGGCCTACGATTGCATACGGATCAAAAAATATATATTAGAATGTCCCTTAGAAAACGATTTCCATTCATTACACGCCTCCTAGTTTTATTGCAAATAGTCCCAAATGGAAGAATTCGATATTTTTTTATTTTGTAAAACGTTAAGCCGTGCCGAATTTTGGCTACAAATGGCCCATTTTGGAAAAAAAAAGTTTAGTTAATACAAATATTAAGATGGGGACAATAAAGATGTGCAATTGTTTTTCAGTTTTATAACACATCCAAATTTAATAAAAATCTTAAAGATGCTGATTATATCCTAGTGTTTCTTTTTTGATCCTATATGGATAAAGTTACATAAAACAATAATTTTTATCAAGTGGAAAACATTTTTTTTTTTAAAGAAATATAAAATTAAATGTTTCAAAATTTCGACTTTTGGGAACTTTTAATAAAAATAATGTGTTTTTACAAAATGGGCCATTTTCGACTAAAACGTTTTCTAAAAAAAATTAATTCTTCGATTTGGATCCATTCCCAATAAAACTGGTCGTGTACTGCATCAAAATTGACAAATAGTTTTTCGTGAACATCCGAATATATATGTGGCATTTCTTGTGAACTGGATACTCTCTGATGTCCGAGAATTAAGCTTCAAGTACAGAGGCTTGAAATTTATTTGAATATTTCTACTTTCAAAAGACTTGGGGCAATATGAAGGCATTGTAGCATATGGAGCCGTGAGTTGAGATATTACTTTTAGAGCCACATTCAAACATATTAAGGAGTGACTTTTGAGGTCGCTGATTTCGAATCTGTCATCAGATTTTTAAAATTCATAATGGCAGATCCAATATGTAAATATATGAAGGGTTGCTGAATAGAAATCTGAGAATAATTTTTTTAAATTTAAAATGGTGGATCAAATATGAAATGGTCATCGGAATTGTATCAAATAATTTTTTTAAAAGTTTTATGGGTCGCTGAGTACAAATCTGAAATTAGATTTGTTGGCGGAGCCAATACAGTTCATAGTTCTTTCGATTTTTTTTTGGTTTGGATTTTAAATATTCAAAATGGATGATCCAATATGGAGGATCATGTTTTTTTTTTTTGTAAATTATCAGATACGGAATGTTATGAGGGTCTTATATTCCAACTGGTCTAACAAATTATATTTCGCAGATTATAGTATTGAAAAGAAAGTAGTGTAAAACTGTCTTCTGCTCATACACACAGAGCATAATTTAGTTGGAAAGTAGTTTTGATCAACATGATTCTTTTAAAAGTTTATAAATTTACAAGTTTGATATAATTTTTATTAAAAATAAAAATTATGTTTTTTCGACCTTTAATTGTGCAATGAAAATGAAAATTATTTAAGTTCGAGGCTATACTCTATATTTCTTTATTAGGATATTGTTCTAACAAATAATCCATAGAGTTTTTGTTTATTAATTGACCACTTTCAGCAATGTGTTGATAGATCTATATAGGAAATTTTCTTAGTTCCCATCATCAGAACACGTTTTGAAAGAAGTGACAATCCCATGCAAACATCAAACATTCATATAACCTAGTTTTCCCACTAAATGAGAACTAATATATGAGCTCGAAGTTAAAGATTATCACCATTGATCAAAAATAAATTGAAAAGTTGTTCATTATGTGCAAGCTCTACCTTTGGTAGATATACATGCACGCTTTTTGTTTTAATTCTCCTTTTTATTTTGACACTTGTTTTGTTTTTATTTAAAAACTAGATGTAAAGGGGAACATTTATTTACGATTATATAAAATTTACGATATGAATGTTGATATTGTTTTAGCAACAACTATTTACTTATCATATTTTTTGAAATATTTTACAATAATAAATTTGGGCATCACAACCAATTTAATAAAAAAATCATATTTTCAAACAATTCGGTAGCGATACTGTTATTAAAAACAAGAAAACAAAAATGTACTTAATATTTGGTGTTCATAAGCGAAATAAAAAAAACAAATTAAGTAAAAATGTAAAAAAAAATTATTAAAAAGATTCAAATTTAAGTTTCAATAAAAAGTGTTCTTTTTTTGGCAAAACATTTCAAGGATACAAAATTTGGAAGATCGTTCATGTTTAACAATCAAAATACATTGACAAATATACATAAATACCAACAAACTGAAGATATTTATTAATTAAAATGGATGTGTCTAGGTTTTATTGGAAACGTAAAATCGCATAAGGAACGGGCGATTTATCCAAAAGGGAATTCAAAACAAATGAAATATCAAGCTCTGTAAAAATTAAGGAACGGGTATGGTGTTCGGAATCTAACAATTTTTTTGGAATACAGGTATTGCCTTTATAATTAAGATAGATTTTTTTGGATTGTAAAAGATTTGCTTTAGGAAAAAGTCCTCAGAATCTGTAAGTTTTTTCATTAAAAAATCATCGAAATCGTTTGGGTTTGCTATATGAAAGGCCCTTAGATTCTGAGCATTTTTCTATAAAAAATGGTTATCTAAATAAGTGGGCTTTTATCATAATAAGCCGGAATCTATATTTTTTTCTACAGAAAAACCAATATATTGTAATGGTTTCGTCTAATCGGATGATATTAGGAAAGCAATGCAATTCTAAGATATTTTTCTCATCAAAAAATTCTAGTATTATGGGGACTTTCTTCTACTAAAAACTCTAAGGTTTTGAGAACTTTCTGAATATCTTGTCGTATGAGATGTTATTTTCGTTCATTTAAAGATCATGAACATTTTTCTAAATTAATAGAAATATCATAATTTATTTGTGATAATTTACGTTGACTAATAGAAAAAAAATCACAGAAATAGTTATTAGACACTAGCATGGATCACGGGTGCTCTAGAATTGGGTTTTGACAAAAAAAAATCTCCCACAAAGAGTGAGTATGTGGTTTGAAAACACTATATTTATGATTTAAAAAAAACGCATTTTTAAAAAAACCTAGAACGAATTTAAACATAACTGACCATTTAAAGTTTTTGGTTTTAAAAAATTTGGCGCCTTTAGCAAACTCTTGGAAAAACAACTGCTCAAAATAAATATATTTTAAAAAGAACATATTAGGTTTTATAGTACGTTAAATTTCCTTCCAAAAAAAGTTTTCCTTAAAAAAATCGCACAACGAAAACAAAAGTTATGGTGTTTTAAAGTTTGATGATCACACATGACTATTTAAGTACACAAAAAATTAGCAAATACGAAAAAAGAATTGTTGAGTTTAATTTAGTTTACATTTAAAGCAATTACGCCTTCTTAAACCAGTTTTCGCGTATTGCAAATTTATTTTTATTTTGGATCAAAAGATTCAAATCTATAATTTTTTTACTACAATATAATCTGAATTCAACTTGATCTGGTATTTTACTGTTTCAATTAAAAGTTCCGATTAAATTGAGTTTATTTAAGCATATGTATTTTTATGTATATATAAAAAAAAAAAGAATTCTCACGAAAAATACAGAAAAATGTTATGCGCTATTTGTGGGGGCAAAACAAAACAACTCCGTAAGATATCTCTTCAAATGTCGCAAGATATAGAAGAGTTTTTTATTAATAACTTTAACTTATCAAATTCAATGTATCCTACATCTATATGTGATTCTTGTCGCAAACAAATACTTAAAAGAAAAAAAGAAATCTTCTTCTGCAATGTCATATAAAATTTTTAACTACAATAATGTTGAACACCCTAAGCCATCTATCAGAGGTAAAGTAAATAAAGTTGTTTATTTTAGCCATTGCTGCCGATGTTCAGGAAAATTATAAAAATATGGCAATTCTATTTGAAAAGTTAAATTTATCAAGCCAAACTCTACCAAATAATATAGTATTTGCAAACGATTTAAAATTGGGTAATACAGTTTTGGGTCTAATCAGCCACGCATCCAGCTTTCCGTGTTGTTGCAGCGAAGTGGTAAAAAAATCGCTTACAAATGTGTGGAAAACTATAAGGACGTTTGGAAGCATTCGTAAAAATGCTGAGAGTGGTAAGCATCAAGAAGATGTCAAATATTTTAAAAATTGTGTCAACAATCCAATTTACATCTGAGCTAGACGAAATGTTAGTTTTGGAGAAATTTCCACCACCTGAGCTGCACCTAGTATTAGGTGTAGTAAATAAAGTCTTCGAGTGTTTGGAAAGAATGTTTCCAGAAATCTCACTTGAATGGGCTAAGTTTTGTAATGTTCAAAAAGAGTTAATGCATGGTTTAACTTTTAATGGTAATTCTTCAAGAAAACTCTTAAAAAATTTGTCATATCCTGAAGAAAATCTACCATTAAAGTGTTTACTCTTTGCTGCGGTTTTCAACAGTTTCAATATTGTGGTAAGCTCATGTTGATGAAAATGCAGCGCAACATATTGAAACATTTAAAAATAACTACCTTCAACTTTGTTCACTGACTAACCAAAAATTGTCAGTAACTCCCAAAGTGCATGCAGTATTTCACCATATACTAGATTTTTGTACTAAAGCAGACACCGGATTAGGACCTTGAACAACATTGCGGAAAATGGCTGCAAAGAGCAGTTTGTGAATATAATTCGAATCATATTTAAATTTTATTTTATGTACAGTGTATTTTAAATAAAATAAACTAAAATAAAAAATAAATAAAAAAATTTTAAAATGTGTGTATTAATTTAATAAGTTTAAATGGGGGGCTTAGTAGTTAGTTTAATTTGAGATTTGGACGACACTTTCATGCAGATTTCATCTCCGAAGAATATTTTCTACCTAACAAAAATTTTTTTAATTGTGTTTATTTAATTGAAAATTGCTTGCTTTTACTACAGTATTATTTTTAATTTTAATTTTTTGAAAAATATTTATTGTAGTAGTTGTTTTTATAAGAGATTACAAATGGCGCCCAATTTTTATAAACCAAAAAATTTAAATGGTCATAACTTTTAAATTCGTACTAGGATTTTTTTAAAAATGCATTTTTTTTCATAAATATAGTGTTTTTAAATCCATACTCACTTTTTGTGGGAATTTTTTTTTTGTCAAAACCCAATTTTAGAGCACCCGTGGGATATTTCCAATATGAAAATCTTTAAATTCTGAGTAAAACTGTACTATCTGCTTAGTTTAGTAATTTATTTATTTGTTTCATATTCTACTTATTAGAGAAAGAAATAAAATAAAATACAAAAAATATTGAAAATCGTCTTTTATTTATTTTGGTAGTAATATTTAAATAAATTCTGTTAGACCTACTGAATATAAATATTAATTTGATTAGACTAACTGAAGAAGAAGGTAGCTGTGTCGGAAAAATGTAATAGTACACGTGACTATTAAAAAATTCGGGTGTCCACAAATTCGGTTGACACAATTTGTGTACTTTTCTACAATTTTTTTTTTTATTTATTTATTTTTTATAAATCACATTTTTAAGTATTTTAACCCTTTTTTTATTTTAATATTAATCTACTATCAAAGTGAATAAATTATTTAAATGCTTTAATAAAAATCCTTAATATAATCAACCAAATGCATTGTCCATATATTACAACAAATGACGACAATGTGACAATAACAATTTTCACTACAGAAATAACACATGTGATGAAAGTACTTTCTAATACATTTTAAATGTTTTCATATCCTTTTATATCCTTTTAACCAGACATAATAACAAATAAAGAGCAAAAAAAAAAAGAAACTACAAATTGCATCAATAAAATTTTATCACCTAATAAAGGAAATGGATTTTGTTTCTTTATATTTTTCAGCAATTTTTTAAGGGATTTTTTTTTGCTATTTTAGATGTGATTGTATACAAATTATAGTTTATTTTCAATGTTTATTATATGGAATTAAATAGATAAGTAGTACATAGTGAAAGTGGTTATTGGGTAATGAATACACACCAAAAAAAAAAGACGATATCGTACATATCTCATATCTTAAAAATTTGTTAAAGCAGAAATATCAAAAAAAAATATATTTCACAAATTTTGACAAGAATATGAAATTATTGATTTTTAAAAATCTTCCATAAGAAATCGATCTCGAATTAAGTTAGCTGATTTTTAAAACTAAATTTTTACAAAATTTGTGAGCTGTAGGAAAATTTTCTTGAAATTGTCACCAAAGTAAGGTGGCACTTTTTATATAGCACTTTTTTAATACTAAACTCAAAATGGCGTTAAAAAATGTTAAGTATGTGCTTAAAAGCTTATTTATGCAGCAAAAAATGATCCCTCAAAAAACATCCATGATTATTTTCTTTTTTAACTTTTTATAGTATTGAATATGATTTCCTATAAATAACCCTAAACTCAGGACGTGTGTTAAAATCCTCAAAAAAATGCAAGTAATCCAAAAAAAATCGCGCACTCAAAAAATAATTAGGATTGATATTTAAATAATCGGGATTGATATACAAAAATTCCGAAATTCGGGATTTGGCAAATCCTGAACCCGAAATCGAGGGATTTCTTGAGATTGTTTGTAATAGCGAATTATTTACGAATACGATTATTTGTTGATGTTAACAAAAAAAACTCGGTATCCACAACAAAATCATTCAATTTCTTTTTTACAATATTTGTTTATAAACAGGACGTCAAACGCGGATAAGTGTTGTACCAAATTTGTTATACCATTACAAGTTTTTTTCGCATTATGCCGTTAGTTCGCACTTTTAAAAATGCAGTTTTCAAATATTTACATACCACAGATAAGGGAACTTCTGTTTAATGTAAAACGTGTTTTGTATAGATGTATAGAACTTTGAAATGGAATAAAACAAAGATGAATTTTTTTAAATCGACATGAAATTTACTTTATTCGAAAGAAGTCATATCACATTATAATTTAAATGTGATATGACTTCTGGCATATAACCGCCACGGCTGGCTCGGACGTAGTATAATCTAGAGGTCCAATTTTCGATGACTTTTACCAACATTTGTGACCGTATATTGGGAATAACGCGGCGAATGTTGTCCTCCAAGTGGTCAATCGTTTCGGTCTTATCGGCGTAGACCAGCGGCGTTAAATCGCACTATCTTGGAGACCAATTTACTGGTCCGAAACGTGAAACTATGCGGTTACCAAACATTTCCTTCAATAAATCAATTGTGGCACGAGCTGTGTGACATGTTGCGCCGTATTGTTGAAACCACAGCTCCTGCACATCGTGGTTGTTCAATTGATGAAAGAAAAAGTCCGTAATCATGGCTCAGCGCTCAAAATGGATTGTAACGTTCTGACCAGCATCATTTTTAAAGAAGTACGGACCAATGATTCCACCTGCCCATAAAGCACACCAAACAGTCAGTTTTTCTGGATATCACGGTTTCTCAACATACACTTGAGCATTATCGTCACTCCAAATACGGCAGTTTTGTTTACTGACGTATACATTTAACCAAAAGAGAGCTTCATCGCTAAACCGTAAAGTGAACGTAGTGCGCAATACGAATTTCGAACAGAACCATGATTTTCAAAATAAATTTGCATAATTTGGAAGAGTTGTTCAGGCGTCAGTCTATTCATGTTAAAATGCCAAACCAAACTAAACATAAATCACTTGACAGCTGACAAAATGGCCGCTAGTTAAAAAAGTGTTGCCAACTTAAAGTTTTATACCTGTATAAAAAACACAATTTGTGTCTTGTACCACAATTTACAATTAGTGGTATTGGTGATACCAGAAATCCACGGGTTTACCTCAATGCACGTCGTGGAAGGATTTACCGCTTGTGCAAGTTTTTTTTATTAACACTCCGAAATTCTTTCCAACTTTATTTATAGAAATATTATAAGTTTTTTGAGTTTAACAAAGTTGAAAAAAATATAAGAACTTTATTTTGTTCTTTTTTGTTTTTTTCAACTTTGCTTCAACTTTGTTTAACTTTGTTATTTATTTTCAATAACTTTCTTAAATAAAAAAATTTATTTGAATAAAAATTTTTGTTTTTTTTTGAGGAAACAAACAAAAACTTTCTTTTTAAACTGTTTAAAAGCGGGTGTCTGTTAATAAATTTTTAATTATTACTTCATATAAATTGTAATTATTAAAAAATTATTAAAATTGGTTTGTTTTGAAATCACCGTTTTTGATAAATTTTTTCAAATTTGTCGCCACTAAAAAGGGTGTATCGTATGTCCAAATTTACCATTGTTTTGGCCATATAACCTGTTGAATATTACAATACGGATGTGCCTTTTATCGAATTTAAGAGAAAAAATGTGTCAAGGTTACTTTTATCAGGCGCTGCTTTCAGTAAAACTATTCGATACATATATGTATCACCATGCAGTAAAGGGTTAAGCTTAAAATTGGGTTTTCGCAAAAAAAACAAAATGGAAATAAAGGTAAAAGTAAAAGGTGAACATTAATTCTGAATTATTTGCAACTTTTTGCTGAACCAGTATTTGAAATAGATATTTAGTTTATGAAATATCGCGGTTTTTATATTTCCGTTGCATAGTCCATTTTTTTATATCGTACAAACATATTCTTCTTCTTTTTCAAATATAGATTTCAATTTTAACACAAAAATGAGTTCAGTAGAATGTTTAGTTTACGCCTAGTAATAAAATTTTAAATTTTTTTAGCAAGACTTTCAAATTCCTTGTTATACCAGTAAGATATCCTAGGGCAAACACCGACATGATTATATTTCGAAAAATTAAGCAAAATATACGTACGAAAAATGGGGTGAATGATGTAAATATAAAAACCGAGATATTTAAAAAATTACAAATGAGAAAAAAAAATTTACACATTTTGATTCAGCGTACCCAAGTCTATCAAAAAATATGTATCTCAAAGACAGGTTCTGACAAAGTTTAGAAGTGTTATTAGTCAAAATTTGTAAAGCTACCCTATTGAAAAAAATTATATAAGCCATATCAAATTATTTATTTATTTTATTTTTATTTTTTACATTATTAATCATATAATTAATTATATCTTAATACACCATCCGAGCACTAGAGTGACGAAGACCATTGGCTCTGGTAGCGTCATCAGACCAAAGCCTCTGGTGGGAATCGAACCCACGGCCCCCGCACTGATAGGCTAGCACGCTACCAACTAGCCTACCGGGGCGCTTAATATCAAATTATTTTTAATTATATACGGAAATTGGTGGATATAATTGTATATAATTATATATAATTCTATAAAATCTGATATAATCCGATATAATTATATATAATTATATCCGAAAAATGGGTATATATAATTTTATATAATTATATAAGACAGACATAATTATATATTTGACCATATATAATTATATAAAATTTTATATAGCACCATATAAACAAATTTTTTAATAATCACCCGCATATACAATTATATCTAATTATATGTGGTACTATATATGATTATATATATTTATATATAAATAATCGGGTATATAAAAAAAAATTTAAATCGGTAAAACATAGTTTTTTTCGTGACATATTATTTTGGGTGTATTTAAAATCTTGATTTCAACTGGGTATTAAGTAATCAAAAAAAGGATTGTTAATAAATTTTTATTATAATCAAATTTATATTTTATAATATTTTAAGGACAAATTAAAGTTTTTTTTTTTTCTTTGTATTTGATTAAAAGGAGTGAACAAATGTTTAAAAATTTGTTAATTGAGCAAATCAATTTAACACCAAATGTTTCATACAACCGAATTGTAATTACGTAGTTTGAAATATTACGGAAATTAATATGTTTTCTGGTGAAAGAGATGAATTTCCATGACCATCAACAAATATAGCCATGGTTATTAATATCATCAATTTGCAAATCGAGGCCAGTTAAATCTTAAGCCAAAGCCGTTGAGTAACTAAATTAAAACATTTAGAAATCTTAGAAAATCCACCCTTCCTCTAATACAAATACACTAAAGTTAACCCTTAATGTTAACGTAGAGGATTGATTTCAACGTTGAAAATTGTGAACTATTTTGATTACTTCAGTATTTTGGTTGTTAAGCATCTTTTTGTGCTGTTGCTTCTTCATCTTCAACACCCGTAAAGACACTTGTCGAATGCCTTACAGCATGTGTCACAACTGTACTCAGTGTATTTAAACCACTTAACAACCCTTCTCCTTCTCCCCATGTCATAAGAGCTGACATAAAACTAAGTGGGTTGGTCAAGCGGATTTCGGAAAACAAAACCATATACATGTGTTGCATCAAACGCCTCCCAGGGCATTTGTGTCTTGCAAAGTTTACATCATCGAATGTAAGAAATTGTAACCACAAAGATAGAATTACTTTTTAACACCGCAAAGCATTCGTATGAGTGGGGGAGGCGAGTTAAGGGATCTCATTTCCGTTGAACTGAACATTTTTAATCAAATAAGTTTGATGGTCATACTTCCAAGCAAATTTGTTCATCATTAATAAATCTCTTTAAGTTGAACTATTTGCAATGTTTGTGTAATTTTCCCAGAAATCACAAAACTGCTCACATCGATAATTGCTTTCATTAATCAATAAACCAAACTCATCTTATAGAGAGTGGTCTGTGGATGGATGGAGGGAGGCTGTTATGGCAACGTGTAATGAAGTAGAAAAATAAAAGTATTTAAGTTAAATAATTCATTGGAAAAAGTTAGTTTTTATATGTAATTTATCAGGATTTTTTTTTTTTTTGTTTTATTTATTATTCTAACTAAAGAATTTCTTCATGTCACTTAATTACACTACTCAACAATTTTCAACATTTTGCAGAATCTATGCTTCACTCACAGAAATCTATGCTTCACTCACAGAAATATGAAGGAAAACACTAGGCCGTGGTTTACTACAGAAATAAAGCGTTTGATTGATCTTAGAGATGAGGCATACTCGCGCTGGAAGAAGTTTAAGATCCCAGAATTAAAGGATCAGTTCTCCACACGAAGAAGAGATGTAAACAGAGAGATAAGAAGAGCTAAAGCTTCTCATTATGCTGATCGTTTTAAAAATGCTATAAACAGCAAGAAAACATGGCAAACGATACGTGATATTGGAATTGGTAATACGAAGAAAACTACAAATTATGATTTGACTGCTGATGAACTAAATAATGCGTTTACGAAGACCCCCTCAATTGATAGCAGCACTCTTACCAATAATTACGCCAATAATCAATTTAATTCTGTACCTTGCAACCAATTTGAATTTCACTGCGTTAACAACTCTGAAGTGTTAACTTGTCTTGTCAAGGTTTATTAAATTAATACTACCACAACTGCTGCCATTCATTACCTACTTCTTTAACACTATTCTTACTACGAGTGTTTTTCCAACTAAATGGAAACATGCGAAGGTCATACCAGTACCAAAATCAAACTCAGATTTTCGTCCAATAGCAATTTTACCTTTCCTATCCAAAGTACTTGAAAAACTTATGCACATTCAAATAAGTGAACACTTAAATCGCTTTAAATTATTAACTGATCGACAATCAGGCTTTCGGCCCAAAAATATCTGTATTACAGCTCTGATCGATGTCAGTGAGGATATACGTAGAGACGTCGACATTGGCAAAGTCAATTTCTTAGTGTTGCTTGACCATTCGAAGGCTTTCGATACCATTGACCATACTATTCTCGGCCTCAAACTAAGTCAACTTTTCAGTTTTTCATACACGTCAACATTATTGCTTAGTTCGTACTTGTCAAATCGCTGTCAATCAGTATTCTTAAATAATAACTACTCACAAGCTTTACCTGTGGAAAGGGGTGTACCTCAAGGCTCGATTTTAGGACCTCTTCTTTTTTCACTCTATGTGAATGACTTGCCCAATCGCTTGTTTCACTCTAAACTTCAAATGTATGCTGATGACGTCCAGCTTCACTTGGGGAGTTCAATAGATCGTGTTCATGATAATCTTAGTAAACTTAACTATGATCTCAACCAAATTTACCTCTGGGCATCGGAAAATAGGCTTTGCTTAAACCCTCAAAAATCAAAATGCCTCATAATACGCAAAAAATCGTCACAATTAAACATTGATTTTGATATTGTTCTCAACAACAAGAAAATTGAAATAGTTTCGTCTGTGAAAAACCTCGGGGTTATTTTTAATAACACGCTTAGTTTGTCGAATCATGTCAACTCTATAGTCTTCAAGATGAACTATATGCTTCGTACACTATGGCCTATACAGTACTGTACACCTTTTGAAATCAGAATGCTTATTGCTAAAGTTTATTTAATGCCCAGGTTGCTCTATGGCTGTGAGCTTTTCGCTCATTGTGATTCCTCGAGTAAGAGTACATTAAAGGTGATCTACAATAAAATAATAAGATATGTTTTTGGGCTCTCAAGCGCGATCATAATAGAGTATCTTCCTATACAAATCAGTTGTACGGCATGTCTCTTGAGAATCTAATGAACGTCAGAATACTCACCCTGCTTCACAAAATAATATATACTAAGGAGCCACGAAATTTGTATGACTCCTTGCATTTTTTCAATCAGGAAGGGGTAAAAAGATACTTTCCCTCCGGTACAGAAGCCTTATTACGGAATGGCAATTTTATTTTAACGCCATCCATCTTTGGAACTTTCTTCCAAACAAAATTCAAACCAACAATAACGCAACAAGTTTTAAAAGGGAAATAGCAAAACATTTTTCAACTTAAAGTTTTTCATGTCAGTAACTAAATATTATTAATTTTTATTTTATTTTTCATTTTATTGTCATTATTGTTTTAATTTTTTATTTTTTTTTTTTCTATTTTTATTAATTATTATTAATTTAATTATTTAAAACTACAAATGTAACCCAATTATGTAATTACAAGTTCTTACATCCCATACTTTAAATTAAAAGATATATATCTTGTTGTTTGGGATTGTCAAATAAATTCAAATTCAAAAATGTTAGTAGAAAAATGTGTAAAGCCGTTAGTGATCCAACTTTGTAAGTTCTAAATTAATGTTTAGTTCAAATTGATATTTTAGTTAAAAATTTTGCTATTTTGACTTGATGAACTATTAAATTTTAAACAAATTTTTTTTTTGTTGAAATTACTAAAGTCAAAAATATTATTTTGATAACCAAAACCAGTAGATGTTGTTGTAGGGCGATGTTTGCGTTTCAGTATTTGTGTATTTTTTTCTATTGCACTCAAGTTAGTGAAGTCAGAAAAAACTTGTGTTGAGTCAGCAAATTTTAGTCAGAAGGGTGCTTGCAAAAAAAATGGTAAATCAGCTCGCTGATTTTCAGCAACAAAATTAGTAGATTCCGCAAAAGTTTTGCTAAAAATTTAAAAAATCGTTGCTAAAAGTTAACATAATTTTTGCTAAATATTAGTAGACTGAAAAAAACACAAACAAGTTTGTAGAAAAATTATACTTTAGTTAATGTGTTTGCTGAAAATTGTAAACATATTTTTGTGATTCTTTTAAAAATAATTTACAATACGTTAGAAAATATAAAAATGTTTAATACTCCACCATTGACGACATGAGTTAATAAAATATCTCAAAAAAAAAAAAATAATTTTATATAACATGAGCAAAATTATCTTTCAACTTCTTACATCAATGGTTGTATAAATGATGTCATCTTTTAAAGGCAAGCAAATGGCTTAGATAATTCTGGAGACGAAACGCAAAATAACAAAATAAGACCTATACAACCCTTTTTTTGCAATAAGATAAAGTTAATATAAAAAACTAACTGAGATGTATGTCCTTGTCCTTCGCTTTAGTCTGTCTACCTGAACGTATATTTGTTTACAATTTGACCACACTACATTATCAATCTCTATAAACAGTTAGTTTACATTCAATCTTTATTAGATTTAAATATTTTATTTTGTCTTTTATTTAATTAATAGACAATTAGTTTCATAAGCCAGTGACAACGCAAAATTTAAGTTGTTTCAGTCCACAATTTTGTTTTACATGGTTGAAGTTTTATATGCCTTACAAGAATTGTACCTTATATTATTATTTTCCACGTCTCTACTACATCTTGATATGCCGCAACATTTACTTTATTCTGCGTACATCCTTAAATCTGGTTGTCGTTCACACTATTAATGTGCTTATCAGCACAATTTTTTTTAGCAAAATAAATTAGTAAAACATTAGTAAAATATTAATAAAACATTAGCTCAAAACAGTTATGTGCTGAATTAGTATAACTAAAATTTTAGTTGAAAACACATATTCACACACAGAGAAATAAAGTGTCAACCGAATTGAAAACTGTGTATTAACGGAAACAACTTATAAATTTAGTTGGTACAAAGATATTTACATTAGATTTCTGTAGATTTTGGGTATTGCAAATAAACTTCAGTTTAATTAGCCAAACTTTGTTGTGAAAACTTTTGTTAATTTGTGCCAACCGTCTGAAATTCGTGATAACCGAATTTGAATCGTACTAACAAAATTTCTATTGGCAAATAGCTAAATTTTTCTCTGTGTGCAGCAAACAGTTTTGCTGAAAATTTGTATACTTGATTTACACGGCGTTTTACTAACTTTTCTACTAACTTTTATTTTTTTTTAGTGTAATAATGTTAATAATAAGAGTATTCATGCCAGATTTTCGTATTGTAAAAATGCAAAATTGTAAAATTTTTTTAAAACACAACAACAAATACAAAGAAAATAATTTCTCACAATTGTTGTAAAATATTCTGGGTCAAAGCGATTGCGAAATTGTCTGTATAAAAATGACTCAAAACATATGTTTCGTGTTATATCTTATAACATTGCCAACATTGACTAATTTTACAAATAGTACTAAAAGATGCAACTCTAAATAAAATAATACACATAAATAGTTAGCAAAAATTAATTCTAAAACTAAAAATTGAGTTGAAATGTAAATAAATGGAAAAAACACATCTAAAAAGTGGATCAATGCCTAAGTACTCCAATATTTCTTAATTTTTTGTCTAATAATCGAGATTTTGAGATATGACAAAAAATAGCTTTTCTGGGAAAATTAATATTGAATTGTGTGGTTTTCTTTTGAAGAAACACAGTTAGATCCTTTCTGGGTTATTGCAAAATGGATGTGTTATCTTAAAACTTGATTTTGAAAAGCAGAAAATAGAAATTGAACACAGCTGCTTGCATTCTCGCAATCATAATTCGAAACTTTCTATTTTTGCAAAAGGAAAATTTCTGACATGACTACCCTGAATATATTTCCATAAGGACAGACGTATTTTTTTACTTTGGTATTTCACGCGTGTTTAAAATTAGTTGAATTTAAGTTCTGTACTAAATAGTTCAGGACATTTTCAATGGATTATGCAATTTTAATAAAAAAATTTGTTCATTGAAATGTCTAGCAAACTTAAAACTTTTAAGGATAAAACTAAAAATGGTCAATTTTCAATTTCCTTGCAATACCAACCAGTAAGATATTTTGACCGGGGCCCGAAAATAACAGTTATTTTAAAATTTTGAAACAAAAAAGCATATAAAGGGTCCGCCATCTAACGTTTTTTTTTTCAAGTAATGCTTATTTCGTGAATGGTAACACTTAGGTCATGTCTGATTTGACAGATAATTAGTTTTATCCTTCCGCTGAAGGAATATGGTCAGTGTGTTCGTTATCTTGTGAAAAAAGTGAAAGAAACTGGCACCCTCATCGATAAACCAAAGCGTGAAAAGCCAAAAACAGTGCTTACACCCGAGAATATTGCTGTTGTGGCAGAAAGTGTGTGTGAAGCGCCATCAACATCAATTCACCGTCGTTCTCAACAATTGAACATTTCGGAGACATCATTGAGACGAGTTTTGCATAAAGACCTTGGTATGATGCCATACAAAGTCCAATTGGATCAGGAGTTCAAAAAAAAAAAGTTATTTAGCGGACGCTTTAGTAAATGTCGCAGAAGTAATTGAAGTATACCACATTGATCCTTGTAGAGAGGGGTTTTATAAAATACTTTGCTTTTTAAAATTTGCATTTTTATTTTTTCGCGCAAAAATAAAAATTATATTTTGACTTTTATTTCTTTGAGCACAAATTAAATTTAGGTTTCGACTTTAATTTTTCGATCAATAATAAAAGTTTTTTTTTGAGCAAACATTTTTCAATTTTATTTTTGCTTAAAGAAATAAAAGTCAAAAAATTACGTGTACTTTAGTTCAGAAAAATAAAACTCAAAAAATAACTTTTATTTTTGCTCGAAAAAATAAAAGTAAAAATAAGCATTATTTTTGCTCAAAAAAAAAAATAAAAATTAAAAATATAACTTTTATTTCTGCTCGAAAAAATAAAAGTCTAAAAATAAATGTTTGCATCTGAGTTTAATTATAAAAGGAATACCTGATCCTGACACAACCATAATTATACTCAAGTTAAAGATAATTTTGTGTACATTTATATTCTTCATGAATTTGCGGTTGAATTTCGAAAAATTAAGCAAAATATACGAAAAAATGGCGTGAATGGTGTAAATACAACAAGGTTGTGTCGAATATTTGGATACCCTAAATCTCGATGTTTGTATTAACCAGTATACACCCTTAAATACATTTTATTAAATGATAATCGGATTTTTTTATTATTCTCGTAATCCAATATTTTGTTAATAGAAAGAGAAAAAAAAATTCGGCGTTATTCAAAAATTTTATCTGCGAAAACACAGAGAAATTGAATTTTTGGAACACCCAAATACTAAAATTTAGATTATACTTTTCTTAAAAATTTGTGACTAATGTTTAAATTGTTATTGTCTCAGAATTCAATTAATTTTAAAATTATATTTTTCGAAAATGTTGGGATCCCCGCTAAAAATAAGTTATTTCCTTAGGAAATTGAACAAAAAAGTTAAGTCTCTAGGGACTTTAAGCAAAATGTTAAGTCCTTAGGGAATTAAACAAAAAAGTTAAGTCCCTATGGATTCAAACCAAAAAGTTAAGTTCCTAAGGGAATTAAACATAAATGGAATAAGTTCCTTGACCAACTACATTTGAATGAATTCCCTACTGACGGAATTCCATAATTTTTAGGAAGAAATTTAAAAAAATGGGAATGAATTAATTTAAGATAAATCGAATGAAAAAAAGGAATTAATTCAATTCCTTAAAGTTGACCGCGGAATTCATTCTTAAAAAAAAATTAAAACAACTTTAAATATGGACTTTAAAAAATCAAAAGTCTATACATATGGACTTTTAAAGAGTAACTGTCTAAATCGTTATCCATTCCCAAATCAACGATTTGTCGCATAGTACGAGTAAATAGTGGCAACATCCATCAAATTCATAAAGAAGGAAACACCGTGTAACAACTGTAACAAAAGATAAAAAAATAAAGATTTTTTTTACAAAATTTGGAGAAGCTAAAAGTGAAATTCACGTGGATTTCAGTCTTTACACCATTGAAATAAGAGCCCAAGAATATGTTGTCAGATGTTATACACTCACAATATATTTTCCGTAAAGACTACTAAATATACACACTAAATCAATGGAAAATCAGTTAAAAAAGGACTACTTACTTCTCGTTTAAAAAAAATTATTTTTTAGTTTATTTTCAACTGTTGAAGAATTAATTGACAAAATCGGTAAAAACAATAGATTGTTTTCGGTTGCTTCAATACTCAATATAATATAACAACTTTTGTTTTAAATAGCAAAATTTAACTGAATATTTTAACTATAACCGAAAGTCCGTTTTGTTGATTGAATAACAGACAGAAAGTTAAAACACATATTTCTTTGGTAATTTAACTGTCTATTCCATTGAAACAACTTTACCGATTAACTTTTTGAATAACTGTTAAACTTTTATTTAAAAGTTCTTGTGAGTGTAGATTTCCAAAAAAAAAAAATATACATGTGTAAAAAAAAAATAAATAGAAAAGCCTGGCTTGGCTTTGCTGTGCTCACGCCCACTGAAATTGGTGGCAACAATAAATCAAAAACTTAACCTCCGGGGGTCAGAAGGAAATGCCTACGTTGGACTACCTAAAGGCGAAAAATATATTACCAGTTGCATATGTTTTGACTAGTACTATATTTACGGAACAAGATATCTCTACTTTATTCTACAAAATTGCAATTTTTAAAATATCTTCAATCCTCTAGAAGTAAGGCAAACAAACTACAAATATTTTCTTATTGAAGCATTGTTCTATATATCAGCAAACTTTGGTTGAACATTTTCCTGCCGTTTTATTATATATCCTTAATTTAAATTTACACTCATGTTCTTTTTTTATTTATTAATATCTATGCAACCGTAGAAGTTAAGTAAAAATGTTATGGGAATTATAAGCTTTAAAAACTTTATTTTTAAACATATTGCAAATTAGTAACCATTTTCAATTAAATTTTTAATTTATACAATTAAATATATAATTGGAATTTTTTTATAACATTTTATGGAATAAGTAATTGAATCAATGATAGTTTTAAGTGAATTCAAAAATTATATAAAACAAATTTTTGATTGAAACATGTTAGGCAGTAATTTTTCCTGTGCAAGAAGTTTTATTCAATCGATGTAAATTTGCAATGCCACAATTCACAAAATACACCAAAAATAACTAATAAAAGATTTAATTGGAATTAAATTTGTTTCTAAACATATATTTAATTGAATCAATTAATATTTTAATTGAATTTTAAAATCTGTAGTTCAGATGTTTTATATATCATTAATTCTTTACAAGATCACGAAAAATATTGACACTTTTTAGAAGATCTGCTAAAAAAAACGCATAATCTTCTAAAAGACGCATAACATCCGAACAATTACGAATGTTGTAAAAAGCTCAGACATCCCTCGATTAAAGTAAATAGGCATTAATACACTCAGGGAAACTTCTGCTTTAAAAATATGTAGTTGTTTGGATTTTAATACTGTTTCTTTATTTTATTAATTAATAATCATATAATTATAAATTATATAATATTACCGTAACTGAGCACTAGCTACTATGGCCTTCGGCGCGTTGTAGCTAAAACAGACCAGTGCCTCTGGTGGGAATCGAACCCACGACCCCCGCACTGATAAGCCAGCACGCTACCAACTAGCCTACCAAGGCGCACACATTTTAAAAATATGAAGTCATATTTGATTTTAGACATAATTCTCAAATTATTTTTTCTTATACTGTATGCTAAATAGAAAAGTTTCTGTATAAAATACCCAAATACAAGCACACACACAAACAGCATTACACACAAACAGCATTACCAAAAACACATATCCAAACAAACGTGTCGTTCACACACTTTTTTTTTGAGTACCTATCATAATTTTTTTTGTAGATCTTTATTTATAGCTTTTTTTCTTTTTCAGTTTCAATAAAAGTTTTAACTACTATTATCATTGCCTTGATAGATGCAAAATTAATTAAAATATTAATTGATTCAATAATTTTTTTAATTGAAACACCTTTTTAGTTTTGTCTGTGTACGCTAGAGTCCTATAATAATAATTTTCCCGTCACCATTTGAATTCTTCAGGCATAAAATTTAAATCAATGTTCCGGTAGCTGTACAATGTCGTAACATTGGTGACATTTTCCATGACAAATACTTGAAATCAATCAAAAATATTACACACTACCCAAAAAAAAAGCTAATCAAAATTTAATTTGTCAAAAATAAAGAGATGTAAAACGATGAGATATGAAAGTATATAATAAGGGATAATAAGAAATGTTAAGCCGATGGTAGCGTTTTTTTAAAATTATTTTTCATTAACTCATTAAAATCAAAATTCTTAAATGAGGCGCAAAACAGAAAGTGAAATTTTAAACATGTCAAAACAATTTCTCATCAAGTCAACCGGGAACTAGAAATATTGTTTTTTTAAGGGCAGACATCAGTTGATACAATTGATGAATTAATTTTTGCAAAAAAAAAAAACCAAAAACATTCTTGCCACAGTGACATTTGAAAAATCTTTAGGCTTAAACCAGAAATATTAAACACAAAACCCTGGGATTTGCAATGTTTGCAAACAAAACGACACACGACGGAAATTTTGTTTTCCTTTTATTTTTTTTTTTACCAGTAGAACGTTTTTTTTAAATTAGCAACGCACGGTTATTGCAAAAATATTGTATGGAAAAATAAAAAGTCGAGGTGGTGCGTGTTATGTTTAACAATTTTTCAATGGGATTTATTAGGACAACAACATGAAAATAAATTACTAACACACAGTGGTGCCAACAAAATACAAATCTTCTTCATTTGAGGAAAAATCAAACTCATGCGAATATACTTAGAATAGACTTGTTAATGCAGGAGCGTGTAATGAAGGAGGAGGTTTTATGGGACAATTCAGGATTTTAACTTCAATATCGTGTAATAGTGTGCAAGCATTGTTTTAAAACCTTGTTTAGATTCTGAAAATGTCTCTACAGATGAAAGTAATTAACTACTGCAAAAATTTGTTGTATTCAAATTTGTAATACTTTTCTTAAAAAAAAATAAACCTAATTTTTTTTGGAGAAGTATCAAACGCCTTTAGCCCCACTGTGGCCAACATACAAGTTTGAGATCAAATTGGAAAAACGCGGAATATTTTACCGATTTAAAAACTATTTAAAACAAGGCTTTAGTTAAAAAATAAATAAAAATTATTTGTTCAGGGTTGCCAAATATTCTTATAAAAAAATTCTTTTCTGCAATTTTTTGCTATTTTTTTCCAAAAATATTAAAAACTATCACGAATAGGTTCATACAGGGGTGAACCCAAAACAAAAATGTTGTTGTAGGAATTAAAAGTATTTTAACCCATTTAGCACACGTCATTATTCGCCTTAAAGCGTTCTCTAGCGGAAATACAATAATTTTAATTGGATATGAACCACAGGCGGATAAAAATATATTAGAAATTTTAATTTTATACATTTTCATAGACAAATCTCGATTCAAAAATATTACACATTTTTCTTTGTCTGAGATAACCGATTTTTATACTATTCCACAGTGGGATATATCACAAAATTTTTGGAAATAATTCGGCAATTTCTTACTTAGTGGTCCGATTCCAATGAAAATTGGAACCGGCATAAGTGACATAATATCGAACTTAATTCACAATTCCCAAAAAGAAAACATAAATTCCAAAAATGTAATTCTTTAAACTTTTTGCTGACATGTCTACATTTAAAGCCGGGATCGGAAGAGACTTACCCAATAAAATAGGTATATGTTGGAGTATCTTCAACGGATTCGGCTACGTAATTGGAGACGTGAACAATTATTAACAGTGGGTTAAAGTTAATACACAAAGTATATTATGTAGGTAAAGACGACAGCAAATGTAGTCAAAAACAAATGAAATTTCAATTGAAGAAAGGACGACTAACATTTCATTAAATTCAACTAACATTTGTCATTTGCTTTTACTGTTCAAACAATTAGTAACAATTCTATTAAAACTAAACGCATATGTTAGTAAAAAAAATAAACAACCATTTTTTTATGTTTTTAAATAACCTAAAACGAATGTAAAAAAATGATGTAAAATCATAAAACAGGCTTTGGATGTGGTTTGTTTTTTTAAATGAACTACAAGATTAGTAAAAAACTAAATTTGATCTATAAATAACTGACTATTACATTAAAAATAAAGAAACTGTATTACAACCCAATCAGCTACATATTTTTAAAGCAGAAGTGTAAATTGTCTTAAAAATGTGTAAAATTTGAACCGGCTCTTGGGAAAAACTTAATTTTTTTAACACAACTCGCTTTTATATACAAATACCTTTCAGAATAGTATGGACAATTTATCTATTCAGAAAGAAAATATTTATCTGTAGGTAAAAGATTGTTGGTGCTTTTTTGGTAAAAATCGAGAATCGGACCAAATTTGGAATTTCTCTTTTTAAACGGGAATATTGCGGGAACTTAGTATTAACTAGAAACAAAAAAAAAAAAACAAACAAAACCATTGCAAAAAACGTTCAAGATCAATTTCTAGCTATATAAAGCGATTAAAAACAACAACTTTTCTCTTAATCCAGATACCACAAAAACAAATAACCCACACATGTAGCATGTTTTTGATAGTCTCTACTAACAGATCAAAACTATCGCCCATGTCATAGGTTTCCTTACTTTTTGAATACGAATAAATTTTAAAAGCACATAAAATTGAAATTTGATGCTTTGTAATCCCCATAAATGTATAAAATTCGAAATAATAATCGAAAAATGTTGAAAAATTATCGAAAACATATGTTTTTGGTCAAAATGCTAAATTTTAACTTATAAAGCAGTCTTATGACTGTTTTTAAAAACTTCTGTAAAGAAAAAAGTGCTTTCGTTTTACTTTCTACAGGAAAGTAAATCGAAAATATAAATGGGTATGTGAAAGACAAAACACCAAAAAGTCGTATTGATTTCACTTTCATGGGAATGAGAAACATAGGACAGAGGTGTATGTTAATTTGAAAATCGGATTAGAAACAATATTTTATATGCAAAAAGTTCCCTAGTTTAGGTGGTCATATTGCAGCCCCCGGGATGTTTCGAAGGTTCAAAATCAAAACTTAAGCTCCATATTATTTTGCAATCGGACCACTACGTAAGAACTGGCAGACTTATTTCCAAAAATTTGGTGATATATCCCACTATGCAGTGTACATTGCTCAATTTTTTTTTGAAAAATTTTAAAAGTTGCTTCATTTTTTATTCTTTTAAATGTATCTTTTTATTAGGGATTATTTAATCTCAATTTATAAATGCATCTTCCATGTAAAAAAGTTGATCATTTAAAAATTTTCAGATTTCAAAATTACCCCCTCGCAATAACGTCTCTGTTTAATTCGTTCAACGCAAATTTTATTGTGGTTTATTTTTTTAGTATGTAAGGTTCGCTTCAATGATTAACTCTTCGTATACTTATTTAAACACACTTCATTTTAAATTGCAATTGACATTTTTTAGTGAATAGAAATTACAAAAAAAAAGAAATGGAAAACAATAACTCACTTTCACTACCCTTGAGTTTCCCTACCTAAATACGTTTTCCAATTGCCATTATTAAGGTCGTCCGTCGTTGATCTAAATATATTTATGAAAAATTGCCAACGTATGTAACTGATACTACAAGACCGAAGCTACTTCTATAGTTAATGCTCTTGTTTATATAATAATACAGCGGAATTATGTTTGAAAATTGGTTTTGATTTTCAAAATCCATATATGATATAGTACAACCCTCAAAAAACAGAAATATTTACGTACTTACATTACATTTGGAATATAATCGCGGCAATTTGAAATGCAAAATCAAAGTAAATCAATTGGCTCTTCTTTGTTAAACAAACCAGGAGAAGGGGGTTGAATATGATATAAAAAAATGTTCATTCAAAATAATTTTCCTTAAATCCAGCACGTTTTTCATCTTGAAATTATGGTAATAAATCACATTAGATTCATATAAACATACATTAAATTACATATGCGATTTTTTTTTATATTTTCCATACTCTTGAGTTAGTTTTAAAGTCCTTTTTAAAACTATTGAAAAAAAACAAAGATTTAAATAATTTTGCAATTTTATTTGTAAATGTATCATAAAATATTCTAAACATTTGCAAAAGTTTTTTTTTTATTATCATAAAATGTAATTTTAAGTGTATGTGTAATTTACACATTTACACTATTGTTGTGTTTGAAAAGGATCCTTTATTTTATTGTATCCTTATGCATTTTATTACTTAATTTGCTTTGGATTTTAAAAAATGTTAAAAATCGCAACAATGATTTTTATATGATTTTTATGTAAATTTTTTGTGGTTTCATAAACTTAAAATGTGTCGCCATAAATCAGTTTATGAAACCATAGATGGGAATTTGTCATTGGCATTGCAATTATTTAGTTTTCATCGACAATAAAGCCAATACCTTCCATTACAGTTGTACGGTAATGAAATTTTTGACATTTTGGCCTTCTGACCATTAAGTCAATGAATTTTTTCATTAAATTAATTTACAATTTTTCATAAAATGGACGAAAATTTTGTTAAAAGGTTTAAACTTTTGGGCCGCTTTAAATGTAACTGCGATAGTCACCAGCTCGACACCTTCCGATTTACATGAAATTTGTTATACACAGAGAGATTTTCTTGGACGAGGTAAAATGAAAATGTTTCACTATACTAATGAAGTTTTGTTCACAATGTGAATGAAAAGTTTCTTAAAATTTATGAAAAATCTTCATAGATTTAATGAAACTACTTTTGATGAATCTTTTTCATTTGTCTTATGGATTTTTTTTTTTTAATTTTTTCTGTTAAAACCGAACGATTCTGAAACTTTGAAAAAGTCCAGACACCCCTCTCAGACCAAAAACAACTATCCATACAAATGTGGTATTCGAATTTTTTTTTTTGAATGACAAAAATGTTACGACATGCTCGGACATGTTTTATATACTAGTGAATGCATCTTTAAAATACACTTCATTTGATATCCAATATGACTATAGTTTAATAACTTATAAGAAATACATTTAAAAAACGTCAAATTGGGCCATTTTTGACCGCACCATTTAGCACTTAAACTTGAGATTGCGCACCTGAAAAATACATCAACGTTTCATTAAAATCTTCGGATTCACCAAGTTTCATTAAAATCTGCGGATTCCTTGTAAGTTGCAATTACCTTGTAGAAAATACATTTTCCATTTAACTGATGATGCTAAACTTGAATAAAATCTCTAAAACAAGTAGTCAGTTTTTAATATCTCTTAAACCGCGAATTTAACGCAAAAAGTAAATTTTTTGAAACACCACTGAATTTGACAAATATTTCTTTTGAAAAGCAGTAAATTTCCATGAAAACCACAAAAATTATCGAACAATTTTATGCAAATCAATAGAAAAATTTAATTTTTAGATGTTTTAAAATTTTTAAATCGCTTTACCTTTTGCGCCCCTTGCAGAACCGGACTTGACGTGCCAAAATATTGGTTTCTTGTTGTGTAAATTCTTATTAATGTCAGATAAAGTTAAAACAATTAAAATCCCAACTTTAAATATTTTTGAGAATCGCCCATATGTATTCTCCGAATTAGTAACACAAAACAGTATTTCTTTAACTCCCCAGTGTAGAAAAGCATTACCATAAAAGTGGTTATATCAGTACATATTTGGTAATGGAAAGTACTTACAAATATCATTATATGGGGATGTGGCGCAAAATAAAGACATGTCATTTCTAAACACCTTACAAAAAATAGAAAATAGAAAAAATATGTACTTTTCTATATATAGAAAAAATATGTACTTTTCTATATGCTTACTAGTATGGACAAAAATAATGAGGCTAAAAATAAATTAAAAAAAAAACTAAATTTATTAAAAACAATATTTTTTTATTTGAATTTTTTTTTTAAATAAAATGTGGTCATACTGGATTTGAGCCCGGGCCACCAGGTTGTCAGTTAACCGATCTACCATCTGAACAATCTCGACATGTTATATTTGGTTGATAAAAACATATTTACTAGAAGTGAAAAAATAATGATTCTAAAAACAGATTTTACAATTTTTTATATCATTAAAAGAATGTGTCCTAAGTTGGTCCTATTGGGCTATACATATAAAAAAACTAAGTTGAATATTTCAAACCCAAATACATCAGCTTATATCCTGGGGCATTTTTCGGCTATAGATAATTTTCTTGTGGATACTAATTTAAAAAAGTTATATAACAATTTTGAAAACAACTCAAAAGGTCCACGTTAGGTAACATGTACCCTAGGGTTATAACTTTTTTACTTTTTTTTTAAATATCAAAATCTACATGGCATAGCCGTGTAGACCTTAAAACAAATATTAAGAACCATGATCTTACTTTGTCGCGGTCGTTAAAAAAGTTCCCGCACCAATTTTGATGAGTATTTAAAAATGTTTAGAATTGCATAGGTTTCTATTGTGCACATCAATAAAAAAGTTTCCCTCCATTGCAACACACACATTCACATCATATTATACTATTTAAAATGAATACTTATTTAAATAAAATAGACTTTTCGAAATTGGTTTTGGTGCGGAAGGTTTTGTTCCGAATTGACTTAAAAACAATATTTATTATAAGTACAATATTGTCCATATTAAAAAAATTACAGTGCACAATAAAAAATTTATAACCCTAATGTACCCTAAAGTAGACCTAAATTTAAAAACTCTTTAAAATCCTATAAAATTATTCATTTTTTATCGTCATTAAATTTATTTTTTAGAGCATATTTTTTGGTTGCCCTGCTAATAACTATCTACAATAAGTCGAACATTTTCTTATGTTCTTGTAGAAAACTCTTTAGTCTTGACTTGACTTAAATTCATTTTTTTTTAATTGTTTAAGGCTTTGAAAATAGCCATATTATTTTGGACTAAACAATCAATGCCAAGTTTGTATGAAGCACAAAACAAATATTTGGGTCACAATTCTGACAAAAAAAATGGTGGACCTCCCCCCACAAGAAATTTCTGGCTACGGCCATGTTCTTACGTTATTAAAAATGTCAATATTCTCTTATCAATATCTTTATACAAAATTTGCAAACTTTCGCTGTCGTTAGCATTTTAAAAACATCAGTGGTATGGTTTATCACATTAGAAACCAACTGTTCCGTTTTTAAACACACAGAGAAATTAAGTGCCAACCGAATTGAAAAGTGTATTTTAATGGTAAAAACTTATAAATTTTGTAAATACAACGATATTTACATCCTATTTTTGAATATTTTTATGTGTTGCAACTAAAATTCAGTTGAATTAACACAACTTTATTGTGAAAACTAATGTTCAGTTGTACCAACCGACTGAAATTCATCATAACCGAATTTGAGTCTTGGTAACCAAATTTCAGTTGGCAAATAGCAGAATTTTTCTCTGTGTGAACCAGTACTTTTAATCGGTTGTATTTTGGTTTAACTTATACAGAAAAGGAAGTGGTTTAGAAAAAAACATATAATAATTTAACATCTTGACTACATTCGTAAATAAAAAAATAATAGGAAATTGTTATTTAAAGTGACCAAATAATTATCTTGCTCTGACCTCTTTTGATGGAATATTTTTCAAAAACCTTTCAAAAATATAGCAAATACTAAAATTTTATTTTAGAAATGTTGAGGTTAAGAAAAAGAATAAACGTTTTTCTCTAAAAATTATAAACATTTTAATTTTTAAATCAGACTAGACTAGTTTCTGCCTCTTTTTTATGGACAGGCGTCACCAGTGATTTTCCATTTAAATTATATTATTATTTGTGTATTTATAATTGTCAGATTGTTTGTCTCTATATGATAACTTTTTCAACAACCTGCGGCTGTAAGAATCAAACCTGCGCTCTTCTTACATTACAAACGTAACAATACCAAGTCATGACCGTTTAGCGATCACACCCATGTACGGCCTCGAAAGTAATGCAGCTAAATTGCAATTTAACAACACTACCAACACAAATATTCTATTTTTAGATTTTTGCTTATTTTTCTTATCTCCTCCGTCTCTATTTCACAATGTTACCCTATAAAGGGTCCCCCATTTAACGTTTTTTTTCATCTAGTGCTTATTTCGTGAATGGTAACACTTAGCTCATGTCTGATTTGACAGATAATTAGTTTTATCCTTCCGCTGAACGAATATGGTTGTGTATACGCTTTAGCAACGCTGGGAAATATTGCGACATTACTTTGAAAATCATGGTGATGTTGCAGAATGTGGCAAAGAGTGGCCGTTACAGTCAATGGTGATCGTTATCGGGCGATGTTGAACGAATTTTGTTCACAAAAATTGAAGAGGAGGGTATTGGCAACATTTGGTTTCAACAGGACGGCGCTACGTGCACACAGCCGAAGCTACACTCGATGTTTTGCGCCCTGTTTTTGAAGATCGCATTATCAGCTGCAGAGCTGATAATGCTGCGTTTTTACACCGTTGGACTGTTATTTGTGGGGTGCCGTCAAAGATAAGTGTTACGCCAACAAGCCAGAGACAATTGACGCTTTAAAGGACAATATTCGTGAAGCCATTGGTGAAATACAGCTGCACACAATCGATAATGTGCTTAAAAATTGGACCAATCGTGTAGGCTACTGCATGGCCAGCCGAGGCAACCATTTGAATGAAATTATTTTCCATTATTAACCGAAAGGATTGTACTTTCAAATAAAAAAAGAAATTTGAGAAAATATTCAGTAGTTTTTTTTATAGCATTTTCAAAAAAAAAAAAGTTATTTGGCGGACCCTTTATATAAATATGACATATGTAAAATATTAATATTAATTAATTAACACCACCTTCACCCCTTTGCAATGACTTAGAACTAGAAAAATATAAAATTAATATTAGAATTCAGATGTTTAATAAATAACTAAAATAAACTTTCTTATTTTTTAACAGATTTCTGTTCCGGCTAATTTAACCACATAATTAATTTAATTTAAATATTTGATGTATTTTCGTCAAAATAGTGTTTAATAATGTTTTATACAAATTTTATTTCATTGAGATAAAACTGTTGTATGAATTTTTTTTTCGTTCTCAGAAAAAGCTTTTCTAGCTTTTAACACTTATGTACAAGAAATGACCTGTGATCTGTTATGTTCGTCCATATTTTATTTGATACATTTTACCAAGTAATGCTTGATTAAAATATGCACACAAAATGTTAGAGGTATGTAATATAAGTCTAACATTTTATAAAGATTTAGCATAATATGAACATTTGTATAAATAGATACAAATGTTTAGTAATTTTTGTGTAATATATGAAATTACTTGTCACGTTGAAAGTAATTTTCGGAAAATTTTGCAAATGCAAATACAAAATTAACAAAATGGAATACATAATTTAAACAAAACTTGATAAAATTCACAGAATCTTAATGAAAAAAATTTTAATAAGTATGCTTTCAACGGATTCGCTCTGGAAATTTTTTGTGTCTAGATATTTTTTTTTAAGAAATTATTAAACAATTGTTTAAATATATATATTTTTCATATTTAAGTTTTTATCTAGTTACAGTCTATATTATTTTATAAGAAAATTAGTTAAGCAGAAAGCTATTATGAGTGTTTCTTCTGTAACAAAAACAATCATGATAGAAATTGATGATACAGTACTTTTCGCTTATAGTCACATCTCTTAGTTGCACACAAGTTGTGGACTATATCGCTAATGTGACTATATCGCTAGTTTTTTTATATGCCATTTTGTTGCCTATAAATAAATTGTGATATAGTGATCATAATATGTGACTATATGCAATTTATTTATTATTATAACAGGTGGAAAATTTGGAATATAAAAACGATGTTTGAAACGATTCAGCTCAGTTTCCTTGTTCCAATTTTCGTTTTAGCCTGTTAAATTTTTAAATAATTTTAAACCGAAAAAAATTCAAGATTTCACAATTATATTAGAAATTTTCTGTATTGTGACTATAACTTAAATTATTTGCATATAAATTTACTTTTAGTAGCCAGAGTTTAGTGGCATATAAGCCAAATGTGATTATATCGTGAATGGACTATATCCTAAATATTTTGTATGCAATTTGATTTTAGATGACAGTAAAAGTGTAAAATGGACTATATCGCTAAATGGACTATAAGCGATGTGACTGTAAACGAAAAGTACTGTATATTTGAAAACAACAACTAAAACTATCTTGCAGCAATTTTATGCATATTATTAAAAATATTTTTTTATTCTATCTTCGGCCAACAAAAATAAATAAAAAATCATCTAATCCACTGAACAAAATGTGATGCGTTTTTTCATCCTTACTAATTAATATTTAATATTCAAAATAGTTTTCTATTATAATAAATACAGTCTAATTATAAAGGAAACATATCGCGTAGTTTTTGAAACGTATTTAATGAAGTCCGTAAAAATGTTATGGAAAATTTGCATATTAAATATTTTAATTTATGTTCTTATTCTTTTATTTACAACAATTGACTACTTTTACAACATGTGGAAAACACAATACAAAAAGTGAACAAAATTTTCATTTGTAGAAAAAGTAATAAGTCACCTGTATACTAATATTTAATAAAATTTTTGGTTGATTTCGGCAGTTTTATTTTTCCATTTTTATTTTGCAACAGTTTTACTGATTATTAGCAATTTTTACTTATTTTTAAACTAAATTAATTTCACTAATATTTAGTACAACATTTGGTTGACTTTAACAAATCGATTTCTAGTAAGAGTTTACTAAACTTTTACAAAATTTTAGTAACTTTTTACTACTTATACTTTACTAAAAAGTTACAGTCACGTTTTGCTAAAATTAGCATAACGATCGGCTGTCCTAATATTAGCAAATTATCTGTAACAATTACAGTTTTTTTCGTAACTTTTACGGACTTTTTTGTTTGAGTGTAGGTGGCAATGCTATATGCAGCTTGTTAAAATTTTATTTTCACATCTTCTTAATCGAATTAAGGCACAATCTGCTCCCCTCAAATTAAAATTATTCGTTTTTCTATTAGTTCTTACGCTTACAACAGCAACACATACTTTTATGTGAACATTAATAATTTTATGTACATTCGTTTTTTAGGACACCCCCGTTTATTCGAGTTATTGCCTTTGATGAAAATTAAATATTAAGCCATGATATTTTTTATTATCAACTTCGTTGCATTTGGGGGAAGGCTGGAGTTGGTTTCCTAATGTATTCTGCTGCTTTGACTGTTCCATAAGTAATTCTTGTTTTAATGTTTCTTGAAGTTTCTGTTGCTTTTCCAAGTCTTCTTGCAGTTGTTGTTGGTTTAGCACTTGGATTTTTAGATCATTTTCTAACTGCTGCTGCTTTTCCATCTGCAATTTAAGTTTATTTTCTAAATCTTCGTTCTGAAGATTACATTTTTCTTGAAGTCGCTGTTGTTTATGCTCTTTCAGTTTAAGTAGTGTTTGCAATTGTTGTTGCTTTTGTATTTCATTTTGTAGTTCTTTTTGCAATCCTTCACTTTTCTGATTATACTCTTGTTCCAGTTGTTGCTGTTTTTGCACGTTTTGCGTTAATTCCTGCTGTAATTGTTGATGTTTTTGCCCTTCCTGTTGCAGTTTATTTTGTAGTTCCTGTTCGTGTTCAAGTTGTTGATTATTTTCGCATATAAAACCAAATTTACCCCGACAATCATGATCATTCCATTCCATATTATTACCTCCCCAACCAATATGAACACAATACTCATTATTGGCATAATAATCCGGATTACTGGCCCACCAATGAGAATAAGTGAAACGTTTTTCCCGTCGAAACCCAATGAAATTGTCGAGATTTATCCAAAAGCACACCACCAATCCATAGAGTCACTCTTTGACTGAAAGTGTTTTTAACAAGTCTATTTATATCATTTGATTTCGGACTCGTTTCAATTGTAACCAAAGACATATTCATGTTAAGACATTTAATTAAACCATCATACCAAGTGTACTAAATATAAATATTAAAAGTTAATAACATAAAAATTTCTAAATTTAAGTTTATTGTTACCAACCTGATGTTCATTTTCAATATAATACACTTTATTAAGATTTGATGTATATAAACTGCCATAGGAGTGTGCTGAATTAATTTTATAAATTAACAAAATTACCAACACTAATAATAAGGATTTCTGCATTTCAAATGATTTCAAAAGACTAACAATTCTAATTTTAAAATTTTGTGCTTTTATACTAAAAGATATATTTTCTTATCAATTTTTAAACACTCACTTTATTTACCAATAGCAAGGCTCCTCAACCGCTGGTGCGCGTACCAGTACTAAAAATACTGTGGCCATTGTTCTAAGTGGTAAGAAAAAGAGAATTTAAAACGCGGGAGATATTTTTTTAATTCTCGTTTTGTCACGTAAAGAGTAAATTTTTAAAATTTTCGTAAATTTGTATTATGTATACGAAATATAGTAAAAGACCTAAAATTTTTAAGTCGTCAAAAACTAAGATTGTAAGTGGCTTTTCTTTAAATATAGAGGTGTTTGATTAACGATAAAACTGGAAACAATGCTCCAGGTGAATACAGTTTTTGGGGTTATGGGTAGTTCTGTTATTGATTATTGTATTTGTTCACTTAACTTCCTACAATATGTTCATGGTTTCTTTATTGCATCAAAGCCGTTCTCTGACCACATGCCACTATGCTTAAAAATTAAATCTTCATGCCGTGATGTTAATACAAAGGAATATATTAGAACTTAAAGACTACGTTGGAATAGTAAATTTTCTGCTAAATACAAAGAAAATCTTTCTTTACTTGCTAGTAGTGTTGATATTCAGTCTGATGACACGGTTGTAGCTAATGTTTCTAATGTGAAAAAATGTGGTTTGACTGGAAATGTGCTCGAGCTAGAAATCGTACGATAACGAAGCTTAGACGTTATAGAAAAAGGCGCAACACTTTAAACAAATCGGGTCATTTTGCAGCATCCTTTCTTAATGAGAAAAAAATTGATTTTAATAATAAAAATATAGAGCAATTAAATGAGGTAAAATGTAGCAATGATTTGTGGAAGCTAGCTAACTCTATGAGATCGCTTCCATATTCTGTAAAAGGTTCATTAAATGCCGATGATTTTCGTTCTCACTTCAGTACGTTATTGCAAACAAATGTTGATTCCCAGACTATCAGCTGGTCAATGCCATATTTTATTGATGCTGTCCCAGACTCACTCATGGAAATTTGTGAAATTTCTTTCATTTTAAAAGAACTTAAAGATAACAAATAACCTGGTCAGAATGGAATCTGTTATGAGTTTTATAAACATGCTTCTAATTCCTTTATTAATGAAATGTTATCCATATTTAACCAAATATTCCTACATGAAAAAATCAATACTCATACCTATTCAAAAAAGGTGACCCTTATCGTTCATCAAACACGATAGTTTGATTTATCGCTGATTAATACCCTATGCAAAATATTTAATACCATTATTCTAAACCGTATAACGGATTGAATCGATCATAACATGATTTTAAATGAATTTCAAGCCGGATTCAGAAAGAATTATTCAACCGTTGACAAGATTTTCAACCTCGTTAATATCGTGAATCTAAACAAAGCCAATATAAAAAATAAATATGCTTCTTTTGTTGATCTTTCGTGCACTTTTGATACAATTCCTCGTAATAGTTTATTTTACAAACTCTCCTGCGTTGGTATGTGTTCTAAAATAATAAGAATTCTACAGCACATGTATGAAAATACTGAAAGTTTTATCTGGGATAGAAACTCTTATTCAGATCCTTTTGCAGTCGAAATAGGTTTAAAATAGGGTTGTATATGAAGCCCTCTATTGTTCTCATTGTATGTTAACGAGCTCCTGGAGGAGTAAATGTTGCTGACGTTAGTTTTTAAAATACTGCTTTACGCCGACGACCTTGTTATTTTAGCCGATTCTCCTACAGAATTGCAAAAAATGATTGATTGCTTATACAATTATTGTTCAAAGTGTTGCTTGAAAGCTAATCTAGATAAATCTATAAAAGTGGTATTTCATTCCGGCACACGAATTTCGTCAAATTTAAACTGGGTTTTTGGTGGCGATAATATTGAAATTGTAAATAGCTATAAATATCTTGGAGTAGACATTACATATAATATTTAATTTAAAAAACACTTAAACAACAAATAAGCTGCCTCGAAATTGGCGATAAACTCTACTTGGTCAAAATATATAAACAATCCGCAGATATAACAGAATAATAAGCTTAAAATATTTCAAGCAGCTTCCAGATGTATTATGTTATATGCTGCGCAAGTATGGGGCTATATAAAATATTCTATTTTTCATAAAAAAGATGCTATACCTGCCAAACACAACACCTAATTACATGCTGTATATAACTATACGTATCTACCTTAAGACATTACCTTTGCTACATCAATAAAGTATAAAATATGTATCCTCACAGATTACCTCGCATTTTAGCATTAAAAATCATAGAACAAAACATATACTGGGCTAAGAGTGGGAAAATCTGACTCAATATCACCATTAAGCAAACAGTGAAAACCTATTATTAAATGCAAGATCTTTCATTAATAACACTGTTGGTACGAGTATTTGTACAATTTGCAATTTAGATGCTTCGGAAAACACATTTCACTTCGTAGTTGTTTGCCCAATATACAAAGAATTTAGAATACAATATTTTGATAAAACCATACTAAAATTAGATAAAGTTATATATATACTAAATGGCTTAAACTTTTCCTCCCTGAAGTTTGTTTAAATATAGAAGGTTTAAAAAGTTTGTTATAATTATTATTTAAAAATAAATAAAAATTATGTTTTTTTCCGACCTATAATTCCGTTATGAAAATGAAAATTTATTCAAGTTCAAGGCCATACTCTATATTTCTTTATTAGGATATTGTCCTAACAAATAATCTATAGAATCTTTCAAGAATTTGTTGATGGTACCATTTCGGGGATTTTTTCTAGGTCCCCATCATCAGAACAAGTTTAGAAAGCAGTGACAACCTCATTTACAAACTCAAACACTTATATATTCCATTTGTTAAAACAAATGAGAATTAAGTTGAGACTGAAAATAAAATTTCCACTAACAATTATTTACATGAATTTGCTTTTTAATTTTTCATGAAAATATTAAGTTTTAAATTATCATGTAATTTTTTATTAAAAATTATATAAAATCAATAATATGTGAATGTTATTTACTTGCCTAGAATAGTGACAATCTGGCTTACAACAATTATGTTATGCCAAATATAGATTTAGATATTAACCCTTTATAGCCTCATATAACATTACTGTAACAAACCCCAAAATCCCGAAATAATACATACTGAATTTATTTAGCTTGCTCAAATTTGTGTGACCCTACTGTGACATACCACTGATCAAATTAGTACCAAAAAAATATCATAGATGGCGTAATTTGACTTCTGTCAGTTTGTTCCTATTCGTATTTGCATAATACGAATAGGTGTGAACGACAATAGTGTGAACGACAAGCAGACTGAAAGATATACGCAGAATGAACGTGACGATTAAAATTATAATAAAAAGTACAACTCTAGTAAGACCTAATATAAAAAAATCAACCATGGAAGATTTTTGTATCTGTTTTTCATACATAAAATATAATTGTGGATTAAAACAACTTTAGTTTTGCGTCGTCACCGGCTTGTGAAAGTAATTGTCTATTAATTAAATAAAAGACAGAATAAAATATTTAAATTTAATAAAAAATAAATGTGTATTTGTAAACTACATGTTTATATATATTAGTAATGTTGTGTGTTCAATTTGCAAACAAATATGCAATAGGTAGACAGACTAAAGCGAAAGACAAAGACATACATATTAGTTAGATTTTTCTGTTTCCCTTTTCTTATTGCAAAAAAGGGTTGTATATGTTATATTTTGTTATTTTTTCGTTTCGTTTCTATAATTCTCTGCGGCATTTGCGTTCCTTTAAAAGATAGCATAATTTAGACAATAATTGATGTAAGTAGTTCAAAGATAATTTCGTTTATGTTATATATAATTATTTCTATTAATTTTAGATATTACATTAATTCATATCTTCAATTTGCGAGTATGAACATTTTTATATTTTGTAACGTATTGTAAATTATTTTAAAAAGAATCACAAAAATATGTTTTATGATTTTCAGCAAATAAATTAACTTAAGTATAATTTTTGTAAAAAATTTTTGAGTTTTTTTTAGTCTACTAATATTCAGCAAAAATTTTATTAATTTTTAGCAAGGGTTTTTTAATTTCTAATCTACTAAGTGTTAGCAAAACTTTTGCTGAATCTACTAATTTTGTTGCCAAAAATCAGTTCGCTGATTTTAAGCAATAGATTTTGCTGACATTAGAAATTTTGTTTGCAAGCGCCCTTCTCACTAAAATTTTGCTGACTCAGCAAAATTTTTTGCTGACTTTACTAACTTTTTTATTTGAGTGTAACAGTAATATCACAATCTCTAAAATGTCAAATAAATAATAAATAAAGGATATTTTTCAATTTCTAAGTAATACGTTTTTTTTATTTACCTTAAACTTTCCCGTACCAAAAAAATTTTAATTTTTAAGTTCATGGGCTACAAAGGGTTAATCTTATTGTGAATGAATTAAATATGTACACATAAAAAAATGAAAATTTATTAATAAATAAATAATAATAATAATAATAGATTTGTTTGCACAGTTTCTGGGAAAAGTTTAAAAAATAAAATTTAAGTTCCCTGTAATGCCCAGACGGATAATACTGGAACACATTCCCCAACATATATTTGCTGTTTTGATATGATGAAGCGGCACGCAAGCCAATAAGGTTGAGTACCTTTGCCCTTAAGTTTCATTTTGTTGTTTTCTGTAATCGCAGTTTTAAACATACTTCAATGATAAAATGGGTAACATTAAAATTTTTGTGGTTTTATAAATTCTTTAAATTTTAAGTACAGCCGCACGCTACGTGCTCAAAAAATGGTGTCAGAAAAATATATATTTTTTTTTTCAGTAATATTCCCGCTATAATGAATTTGACGTTTAAGTGCGCAAAAAAGAATCGCTTTTTCGATGCATATTTAAGAGGAGTCTATGAAATTGTCACCAACAGTTTGAAACAATCTTAACCAGTATTGCAAGGTTAGAGTTTATTGTCCTAAATTTAAGAGATTTTGTTTAGGGTGAGGAATTTGGAAAAACTCTTACAAGGGGTTTCTCTCCGATCTTAATGAAATTTGGATATGTAATTAAGATATGTAGCAGATTTTATTAATTTTTTAAAAAAATAGAAAATTTGATTTTAAATTTATTTAAAATTCACTCGCTTTTGTAACCGTTGCACGTTCAAAGGTTAAAACAATATTTTTTAAAGAGTTTATGCCAAGATATTAAACAATTTTTATAGCATGCGATAAGTTTGTGTAATTTGTTAAATTTTACAAGTTTATATTGATTTTTATGTTAGTTATTGGTAACTATAGTTAAAATATTAATCTACAGTTTAAATAATATTGAAAATTTATCAAAATTCTTTTAAATCATTGAAAATTTATTAATTTTTAAAAAAGCTGACCACATGATGGCGAAATTATAGGAATTTTAATTCAATTATAAGAGTTTTGATTAAATGAGAATAGTTAAGGCTAAGGAGATTATAATCAAATAGTCTCAATTACTTTATTATAACCGCTAAAATGGTATCTATACTATATTCTCTCAAAACTACACGTCATTGGTAGAAAGAACAAAGCTGAAGTCGTTTTGTCAACCGTCATATAAAGAACTCCGTGAATTCTACATCGCATTATAATAAATTTTAAGGTTATATAACCTAAAATAATAAAGCCAATTTTTTTTATTTTAAATAATAGTGATATAGTGAAAATTTTCAATTTAAATAAAGTAAAGTGTTTCATTTATCATCGTAAAGATTTATTAAAAATCTACAAAATTTAATTGCCTGAAAAACCCATATTACAAATTTTATTCTGGTGAGTTTTTTTTTATTGCGTAACATGGAAATCATTTTCTTGATAGTGTTAAAATTTTCCTATAGGATTTTCCAATCACCCTGAAGAAAATACCTGAAACGTTTTTACGAAGAAATTTTATTGAGGGATTGAATATTGATAGTTTTACTATTCAATATTCTTTCCTCCAACTCTTAGGCCAAGTGGAATTTTTGTTATACGTCATCAATAACAAATTTGGAAAATTTTCGTACAACATATTAAAAATTATCAACGTGATCGTTACGTAAAATTTTAAAATCAAATTCGATGCTGTGCTTTTAAAATCCATTAATAAAGCTAAAATGTCTCATTAAATTGAAACCACCTAATCTACAAAAACAAATTTTACGTTCAACAAAATACCTAAAGTGAAATGCTAAAATATCGGCCTGCTAACATCATTAAAAATATAAAAATGGCTGAAAACAATCATGCATCAAAATCCCGAATCGTCTACAAAATCATTTAAAATCAATTTTGAAATGTTGCTGCATAATATAAAATGTTTTAAAACTAATTTTATATTAAAAAAACACAAATATAAAATTTCAACAATTTCACTCATTGTGCCCACTGTGCGTATTTTATTCCCGTGACGTCATTGTTAATAAGTACTTTGCTTGTAAAATTAAAAGGGAATAACTTGCTGATCAACTTTAACTGATGAACAAACAAACAAACAAAAAATAGACAAATTGTAAATTCTCTTCTTCCCGTGACGTCATGGATATTGAAATCAACAAACAACCTCATAAATATCTATTCATCAGTCTCATTTTGTATTATATTGATTGCTAATTTGTAATATTACACCCATAACATTTTTTGCTATAGATACTAACAAAAATCAAATTAATATTTTTATTAATTTTAAACTAATGTTAATTTTTGCATTATGCATACGATTTATATATGAATGAGTGTACTGACAATTTATAGTACTTCATAAACGAAGTCTTCAGATAATTTTATAAAATTTTAGAACATGATCAGTACATTCATTCCATATATAACGACTTAAGCATTTTGTTGTAATTATAAAAAGAAAGATTTTTCAAATTGAACTAAAATTAAAATTTTAAAATGATATTTTAAAACAAAATATTATTTTGAAATATTTGCTTTTAAAATAATATAAAACTTAATAATTATGAATTTAAAATTTAACGTTTATTAAATATATTTATATTTAATAATTTATCGATATATTTAGCCAAAATTATTAACAATTTTGTAGCATGTTTTGAATTTATACAGTAAATTTTCTACATTGCAAAGGTTTAGTATCTTATGATACATTTGAATTTCTGAAAACCTTATGTATAGAACTTACACTCAGGTCTCGATTAACAAAACTAACATCAATTGACGATTTTTTTATTACAAATGTTTTAATGATTTTTTATAAATTACAGAATTAAATCTACCAACCGTATGCATTGAGCTCAATTCATCGGAGGAGAATATATAAGGGGATAATTCTCATATTAAACAGACATCGTCAACTGATTTTGAACTTTTTTTACAGACCTTCGTTATCCTTTCAATAGGATCAAAATATGTAAGTCAATTCAATCTAACATGCATTCGATTAATACAAACCATTCAGGTTTATTTATATACTAACAAATTATTTTAAAATTTAATTGAAATATTTTAAAATTTAATATTTAAAATCATAAATTTAAATTAATGTATACACGTTATACGATCGAATTGTTCACTATACTATATGATAGGATTAAATTAGTTTATCTTTTAGATAATTTTGTTTCGCGAATAAGTTTTTCTAATAAATGAATTTTAGGATGTTAAAAATGGAATAAGTGCGTTATAAATGGGAATGTTGGCTAAAATAATAAAACGGATATGATTTAGTAAGTACAAAGAAATTAAGTTTAGGGAAGTGATTTAATGAAAAAGTTAAGGGATACAGAATCATTTAAGTGCTGAAGGGTGGGATTATTTAAATGTATCCCAGCGATTCAACATCTATCGCTCAGTGGTTTTTAAACTAAGTTTTGTTTTGTAATTGATGAGTCAAGTCTTGGAATTGTATGTTTCTTATTCTCTTGTTAGTGGTTGTAGTTTTAGGTAGGTCAAGAACCCTCCCCAATCCGGCGAGCGTAGCCTATTTTGATATTCCAAGCCCGACCGAACTAAAACATGAAAATTACAATTATTATAAAAGTGACTGCTACAACAGATAAAAACATAATAGACATTTATTTTTTTTGCAGATCAACCTCACGTTAAAGGGTTAACACATTTTTGTATGGAAACATGTCTGAAACTTATGAAATTAAGCGATTTCTGAATGCAGTTTTGATGTACTCGAAAAAACAAAAAATGTTATACTAATATTGCCTAAGTAGTATGATATGGTTGCCATTTATTTAAAATATTTTTTTATTCTATCTTCGGTACTATCAGTTATATTTTATTCTCTTTTCAAAATTAACGAAAAAATCATTTAATCCACTGAACAAAATGTGATGCGTTTTATTTTCCTTACTAATTAATATGAATATTCAAAATAGTTTTCTATTATAATAAATACAGTCTAATTATAAAGGAAACATATTGCATAGTTTTTGAAACGTATTTAATGAAGTCCATAAAAATGTTATGGAAAACTTGCATATTAAATATTTTAATTTATGTTCTTATTCTTTTATTTACAACAATTGACTACTTTTACAACATGTGGAAAACTACAATGCAAAAAAGTAAACAAAATTTTCATTTGTGAAAAAAAGTAATAAGGCACCTGTTTAGTAATATTTAGTAAAATTTTGGTTGATTTCAGCAGTTTTATTTTTCCATTTTTATTTTGCAACAGTTTTACTGATTATTAGCAATTTTTAATCATTTTTAAAGTAAATTAATTTCACTAATAATTAGTACAAAATTTGGTTGATTTTAACAAATCGATTTCTATTAAGAGTTTAATACTTTTACTTTTTAATACTTTTACTTTACTAAAAAGTTACAGTCACGTTTTGCTAAAATTAGGAAAACGATCGGCTGGCCTAATGTTAGCAAATTATCTGTAACAATTACAGTTTTTTTCCGTAACTTTTACAGACTTTTTTGTTTGAGTGTAGGTGGCAATGCTATATTCAGCTTGTCAAAATTTTATTTTCACATCTTCTTAGTCGAATTAATCCACAATCTGCTTCCCTAAAAATTTTCCACATGAAATTATTCGTATTTCTATTGGTTCTTACGCTTACAATAACAACACATAATTTTATGTGCACTCTAATTAATTTCTGTTGAAATTTACCCAACTTATAGTAGGAAACTGTACTCCTACTATAAGTTGGGTAAATTTACACTATGTGTGTAAATTAAAAAAATACGCACATTGAAAGTAAGTTCGTGAACTCAAAGTTGGTAAATTTACAATGGAAGTGCGTAAAATTTTGATAAAATTTATAAATAAATAAGTAATTTTACCAATTTTTCGTGTAAAAAAACATGATTTACGTGCAATTACACGTATAAAATGCGTAAAAATACATATTTATAAGCGTAAAAACCCAATAAAAATGCGTATCTTTACCTTCCGGTAAAAAAGAAGAACAGCCCAAAAAATTTTTCAAATAAAACAAAAAATTAATTTTTAGAAAGAGTTTTATTAATGTGTTGTATAATAATATACTATATTTTGAAAATATTTTTCCACAATTAGGCTGCAAACACTTGGAAATAAACTATAAACTAAACACTATCACAAATACTACAGTTATACATTTTTTTTTTTCATTAAAATTCTCAATAAATAAAACTTTTTAGATTTTTTTGGCTTTTTTAATTTGTTTAAATTTTTTTTTTTCAATTTAAAAATGTCAAAATATTAATTACTATTAAAAGTTAGTATATTTACATACTTTGTGCGTGAAAATTTCATTTAACAAAATAATACTACTTTTAGGCATAATGTGTTTAATTGTAAACACATAATAGGTAAAAATACTGTAAGTGTGTATTATTGTATACAAAAGTGTGCGCAAAATAGTTTTACGCATTTTGATGTATAAATTTACCGAATTAGCGTTATAATACATGAAACTTTACTCGTTTTATAGTAGTAAATTTACAATCATTTCATAGAGTGTGAACATTAATAATTTTATGTGCATTTTAGGACACCCCCGTTTATTCGAGTTATTGCCTTTGATGAAAATTAAATATTAAGCCATGATATTTTTTATTATCAACTTCTTTGCATTTGGGGGAAGGCTGGAGTTGGTTTCCTAATGTATTCTGCTGCTTTGACTGTTCCATAAGTAATTCCTGTTTTAGTGTTTCTTGAAGTTTCTGTTGCTTTTCCAAGTCCTCTTGCAGTTGTTGTTGGTTTAGCCCTTTAATTTTTAGTTCATTTTCTAACTGCTGCTGCTTTTCTATCTGCAATTTAAGTTTATTTTCTAAATCTTCGGTCTGGAGATTAGATTTTTGTTGAAGTTGCTGTTGCAATTTAAGTTTATTTCTAAATCTTCGGTCTGGAGATTAGATTTTTGTTGAAGTCGCTGTTGTTTATGCTCTTCCAGTTTAAGTCGTGTTTGCAATTGTTGTTGCTTTTGTATTTCATTTTTTAGTTCTTTTTGTAGTTCTTCCCTTTTCTGATTACACTCTTGTTCCAATTGTTGCTGTTTTTGCACGTTTCGCGTTAATTCCTGCTGCAAGGGCTGGAGTTGGTTTTCTAATGTATTCTGCTGCTTTGACTGTTCCGTAAGTAATTCCTGTTTTAGTGTTTCTTTAAGTTTCTGTTGCTTTTCCAAGTCCTCTTGCAGTTGTTGTTGGTTTAGCACTTGGATTTTTAGTTCATTTTCTAACTGCTGCTGCTTTTCTATCTGCAATTTAAGTTTATTTTCTAAATCTTCGATCTGGAGATTAGATTTTTGTTGAAGTTGCTGTTGTTTATGCTCTTCCAGTTTAAGTCGTGTTTGCAATTGTTGTTGCTTTTGTATTTCATTTTTTAGTTCTTTTTGTAGTTCTTCCCTTTTCTGATGATACTCTTGTTCCAATTGTTGCTGTTTTTGCACGTTTTGCGTTAATTCCTGCTGTAATTGTTGATGTTTTTGCCCTTCCTGTTGCAGTTTATTTTGTAGTTCCTGTTCGTGTTCAAGTTGTTGATTATTTTCGCATATAAAACCAAATTTACACTCGCAATCGTGATCATTCCATTCCATATTATTATCTTCCCAACTAATATGAACACAATACTCATTTTCATAATAATCCGGATTACTGGCCCACCAATGTGAATAAGTGAAGCTTTTTCCCGTCGAAACCCAATGAAATTCTCGAGATTTATCAGCAAGTACACCACCAATCCATAGAGTCTCACTTTCACTGAAAGTGTTTTTAACAAGTCTATTTATATCATTTGATTTCGTACTCGTTTCAATTGTAACCAAAGACATATTCATGTTAAGGCATTTAATTAAACTATCATACCAAGTATACTAAATATAATTATTAAAAGTTAATAACTTAAAAATTTTAAAATTTCTGAATTTAAGTTTATTGTTACCAACCTTGTGTTTAATTTCAATATAATACACTTTATTAAGATTTGATGTATATAAACTGCCTTTGGAGTTTGCTGAATTAATTGTATAAATTAACAAAATTGCCAACACTAATAATAAGGATTTCTGCATTTCAAATGATTTCAGAAGACTAACAATTTTAATTTTAAAATTTTGTGTTTTTATACTAAAAGATTTACATATTTTGTTATCAATTTTCAAACAGTCATTTTATATGCCAAAAGCAAGGCTCCTCAACCGCTGGTGCGCGTACCAGTACTAAAAAGAGTATTACCACTGTTCTAAATTAAAACGCGGGAGATATTTTTCGAATTCCCAGTGTGTCACGTAAAGAGTAATTTTTTTTAAATTTTCATAAATTTGTATTAGGTATACGAAATGTAGTAAAACCCCTGACATTTTTAAGTGGTCAAAAACTAACATTGTAAGTGGCTTTTCTTTAAATATAGAGGTGCTTGCACAGTTTCCGGGAAAGGTTTAAAAATTGAATTTCTTTAAATTTAAATTTCCTGTAATGCCCAGACGGATAATACTGGAATACATTCCCCAACTTATATTTGCTTTTTTGGTATGATGAGGTGGCACGCGAGCCAATAAGGTTGTGTACCTTTGCCCTTAAGTTTCATTTTGGGGTTTTCTGAAATTGCAGTTTTAAACATACTTCAATGATAAAATGAGTGAAATTAAAATTTGTGTGATTTTCTAAATTCTTTAAATTTTAAGTGCAGTAGTTCTCATTTACATGACCCACACCACATGCTCAAAAAATAGTGGCAGAAAAATATATATTTTTATCAGCAATATTTCCGCTTTTATGAACTTGCCGTTTAAGTGTGCAAAAAGAATCGCTTTTTCGATGCATATTTAAGAGGAATCTATGTAATTGTAATGTTTTTGAGAAAATATGAAATTGTTAAAAATTAGTTTATCGTTGTATATAATTATTGAAAATCTGACAGATCGGAACATGAAGTTTTCAAATACAAAAAGTATATAATATTCCAACATTTATTCAGTTTTCACTCAAAACATAAATAATTGTTGGTTTTTATTACAATACTACTGTACTTATAAAAATTATAACTTCAGGGTTGCCATATAAGAATTTTTTAAAATTTTTTTTATACCTCCTCCCATCTCTGGATGATAAATAATATTGTATATCATTTTAAACATACTTAAGCCGATATGTCCTTCTTAAGATAATAGGAAAAAAACTTTCCAACTTTGAACTAACTCAGCGTGGCCTTTTTCTTGGATGGATAATAAAGAGGTTAATTTTTTTTTATTTCAAAATTGTACCAGGCTCAAAAATTAGCATATGTAAGAAATAACACACCTATTAGAATAAACGAGGCTCATTTATATTTTTTGATAGGTTCTATCTCCCGCATTGGCGTTGGTTCCATAACTAAAATTGAAGGAAATATGAATCTGCTCTCTTTTTATTTGTTCATAAGCTCGGACCAAGCAAATGAAAACATGTTTCAGAAATTTAAGAGTCTAAATTAATTTTTATCATGTTTTTAAAAAATAATTTAATAAAATGTTTAATTATTTCAAATATGAACGATAAAATAAACAAGATGAAATTAATATATATTAAACAGTTATATTAGTTTTTTGTTTTTATATACATCGAGATTATTTTTATGTTATTTTCAATTTATAACGAGCTTTCAACCTCCGTATATTTACAAAAATAAAGCAAATCAAACATATTAGCTAGGTTGATACTAGTATTTCGATCTGGCTAAAGATCTCATCAGAACCCGAAGTTTTAGAAAAGCTAGAGCCTATATAATAGGCAGAACTTTAACAAAAAACCTATTAATAATCAATTTTGCTCCATTCTTGTCTTCTTAGTAATCAACCACGTGGTTAGGTCTTTTCCTAAAAAGCATCATGACGTTACTAAACTTTGAAGACCAAAAATGTTCTATTTATATAAAAAATTTTTAGTGTGTACTTTAAATTTTATTAAATTTTAATAGAAAATCCCAGCAAAACCACACATTACCAAATCATGGGTAAAGTAATGTATCGCCATAGGGCTTCATGCATTACTTTACACGTTACTTCACTGATGAATTTTACAGGCGATGAGCCTCAAAGGAACTCATTACCTTGTAATGGGTAAAGTAACTGGTTACTTATATGGTTACATGGTGGGGAAAAGTAATGTGTCTATAAATAGATTTTCATAAAAAAAAATGCATTAAAATTTTTTTTTACAGATATTTTTTTTTAATTAAATAAATAACTTTTTTTTTATTAAATAAATAACTTGGTCATGCTGGGATTCGAACCTGGGGTCTCTGGTATTTAACAATTAGTTAGGCGAGAACTCTACCAACTGAGCTATCGATACATACAATATTTTATTGCTTAAAATGTAGATGAGTTGTTGTGCTTCGTGTTTTCGTTCGTGATATCAAAAATATTCACCTTACCATTATGCTTACAAAAAATCACAAAGTAATGTGTCTATAAATAGATTTTCAAAAATATATATTAATAACTACTTTACGTTTATAATTCATGCATTATGTAATTGATGATCGGTAAGTTATTATTTTATGTTTTGAAGTAATGTAAAATGTAATGACATTACAAGGTAATCCATGAGTGTTCAATTATCGGTAACTCATTACTTCTTGTTGGAAAATAATGATACAGGTAAGGAGTACACATTACAAGGTAATGCATTACTTTATCGAATTCATTACCAAAGTTTTGCTGGGATAACTTAATATTAGCAAAAAAAAAGTGAACGTTTAAAGCAACGATTTTTTATCAACATGTTGCAATCATTTTTAGTGTTTTCATTTGCTCTCCCGAATTTGGTATTTTATTGCTGAGAGGCGTGGGAAATGTAATATCTCTTTTTGTATATACCCTTTGATGTCATTAAACACTTTGTAATACTAAAACAACGTATGCTGCCCTCCCTTTGTAAAAAATGTCCTCTGGTAGTATAGTTTAAACCTATATCGATCTTAAGCCCACAAGTCGCCAAACTCGCAACTCTTTAAGCAGCAATGATATGGAAGTTTTGGATCCCAGATCTCAACCGTATAAAATATCTATGGGAGTTTAGAAGATTTAGAAAAAATTTCTAAAAACAGAAGGGGAAAATGACTCTCAATACTAATGTACTAAGGTTCTGTAAATCCACTTTTTGGTCGACTTTATTTTGATGAAAAAGTCGAAAAGTCGACCTTCTTCTAATGAAATCTACGAAAAGTAGACTTTTGTTTTCGACTTTTTTATTTGTCATATATGTATGGCTTAAAAGTAAAAAAAAAAATGTAAATGGACAAACATAAAGCCAGTGTTGCCAACGACATCGTTAAATATGACATAAACCAAAAAATCAGAATGTCCGATTTGGACAAAATGTGACCAATTGTAAAAGCCGAGTAAGGCTTTCGAAAAATAAATTGTGTAGTCACCCATTTCATGTGTATAAATTCATTCGGAACTTTAAATTTAATTAAATATGGACTGGTTTAAATGATATAAGACTTTTGAAAATCTACTTAATGAGATTAGTCTTTTAGTCACTGGCATTAAACTTTTAATTTATGGAAATCACTTGGGGTTTTTGGAAGAACGGCAATTTTTTAATAGTGAAATGTGAAGAAATGTCAAAAAGATTTTTTATTGGGACTTTGGCTTAAAAACTGTGTAAGTTTTAGAAATTTTTTTTAAAGATTATTTTAGCGTTAATGAGAGCTAATAAAGCATAAATTCTACATTAAGATGCTAATTAATTGATCCCAAAGATAAGTTTTTTCGCGAATTAAAAATGTTCGTACAAAAAGTCGATTAATCGACTTTTACTTAGAAAAAAGTCAAAAAGTCGTAAAGTTGACCTTGAAAATACTACAAAGTCGAAAAGTCGACTTTTAAAATTTTTTCAAAAGTCGAAAAGTCTAAAAGTCGACTTTTTGTTGTAACTATATAAACCTATATTGTACATATCCTTTGTTGATTCTATGGCTTCAATATTAAATGCAGTAAAAGCAATCAATGGGTGTTGCCGACACTGGCAAAATCGCTAGAAAATAGTCCTGTTTGCTGATTTTCTAATGAGATGTGTTTATTATATTATTTCTAAATGTCAAATTATATTTTTCGGAGTTGACCCTACTTGCGTTAGTTAAACTGTGCCATTTTATTATAAAAATTGTATTTAGCTTGGCATGGCGTGGTGACTTTTTGTTAATATTGAAGATTATATTAATTTTAATTTGTATAGAAATTTACTCTAGTGGTTTCCATACCAAAAAGTAAGTTTAATTTCTATAAATAGCTTGAATTTATTTAATTAAATTGTATTTATGGGAATTTTAATATAAGAAACTTGAATTTTAAGTAAATTGTATTTTTGTTTGGAATTGAGTGTTTCTTTATTCAAAATCCCTGTGGAAGTCACTAGCGAGGCGGTTTCCTCTTCCAACAATGGGTTTTACACGACATATTATTACTATTATTATTTTAAGTATATTTTAATAAAAAAATTAATATAAAATATTAATAAATATATTAAATTACAAGCAGCTGTATTTGCTTTACTCGCACAGAATAAGGACTTTTTGCTTAAAAAACAAAAATAAGAAACATTTAATTCGCTAGTTTAGATATTTTATTTTTTTATTTTATTTATTAATAATCATATAATTACAAATTATATCCTATTACCCTAACCGAGCACTAGCTACTATGGCGCGTTGTAGCGAAAATAAACCAATGCCTTTGGTGGGAATCGAACCCACGACCCCCGCACTGATAATCCAGCACGCTACCAACTAGCCAACCAGGGCGCACATAGTTTAGATATATTTAGTCACTTCATTCAGTAGTGTACAAAATAAAAACCAAAATAACAGACTAACTGGAGCCAGTTATGTGCACACAGATGTACACTTAGAATACTATGTTGGTAAAGACAACTGCAAATGTAGTTGAAAACAAATGAAATTTCATTTAAAGAAAGGACGACTTACATTACAGTAAATTCAACTAACATTGTCATTTGTTTTTTAATGTTCAAAAAATGACTAACAATTGTAGTAAAAATGAACCACATGGTAGTAAAAAATAAACAAACATTATTTTTTTATTTTTTTACAATAATAACAAAAAACAACAACTTTAAAAAATGAATGTAAAATCATAAAACAGTCATTTGATGTGGTTTGTTTTTTTAAATGAACTACAAAGTTAGTAAAAATTTTTATTTGTTCTACAAATGACAGACATTTATATTAAAAATAAAGAAACTGTATTATAACCCAAACAACTACATATTTTTAAAACAGAAGTTCCCTGAGTGTACGTAAAAATAACAGGAATCAGCGTTGCATTTGTTTTTTTTTGCTCGCTACTGTATATGCAAGCGCATTGAAGTTTTCAAACATGTTTGAGTGCAAAATTTTGCTCATATCTCACTTATTAAGTATTGTTTATGCACACTGTCAGCTTAAATTGACGATCTTTGTTGTTATCAATACAAAAAAAAAGCAAACAATGAAAGCTTAATTGAAAACACTTCGTAATTCAACTAATAATGCAAGCAAATAGGTTTAGATTTAAAAAAACTTTTTTTTTTAAAAGTCAGGGTACCAATTATGTATCTTTTTTTATCACACACGACAATAAAATTACACCTAAATCATTATCATTTCTGGGATGAAACTGATTTTGTTTAATTATCTCATGGGTTATAAATATCATACAAAACCGATGCAACGAAAATCGCTTCCTTGGAAAATTTGTAGAATCTTTAATACCAAACATGGGGATTAGTAACAACATCTGGGTATTTAATTACAGGGCAATTACTCAATTACACCCAATTACATGTAATTGAACATAAAAAAGTAATTGGCATGTAATTAAATACACAGATATTGGAATTATGTGCCATGCCTGGTATTGACAAAATTTAAAATTTCCCAAGGAAGCGTTTAAGCCCACAAGTGTGAGCGTAGGTCTGATGCATGCCTAGAATTTTATTATAAAGCGTTTTTTGCCTCTTCTGAAAAGTACTCATTTCTTGAGATACTAGGTTGCGTTAGGAAACCCTCTATATGCCAACTTTTGGGCCTAGTACAATTTTGAAATTCAGATAATAAATACAAAATTAACGACCTTAATGCACAATTTTACAGTTATTTCGGTTAATTGAATTTTTGCTAAAAATTCAATACAGTGTAGTTTAATTATAACGCAAATTTCATAATATGATATATCAATTTCATTTTTAATCAGAAATAATTTTAGTAATGGGAGATAGTTTTCGAGAAAATTTGAATTTTTGCAATTCGAAAAAAGATTTTTGCAAAAAGTGCACCATCGAATATATTAAGCTCACAATTATTCTGAGATAACGCAAATATATAATCAAGACCACTTTTCGTGTTCGCACCTTTGGGTTAAATCCTCTTCCGGATTTTATGGAAAATTTTAAACAATTTAATTTCTTTAAACTCAACTAACACGAATAATACTGTTTCCAAAATGATAACAGCAGGTATAGAGAAAATGCCTGTGATAACAATAAAATTTAAATAAAAACAATCATAATGATTATGATTGAAAACCATAATAGTATTGAGAAAAAAAGTCAATACATAAACAATTGAAATTTTAAAAATGAAATTCAGGAGTTTAATGGCAGTGGTGGAACAAAAACAAACACCATGATATCACTTAAGATTAATGGAAAATATTGAAATGTACACAAAATAAAAACAAGTAGGGCAAGAAATTCCATGCAACTAAAAAAAGGCAAATAGGTGCTTATAAAATGAACACTCTAAAAAATGCTTGTAAAAATACTGCTATAATGGTAGTAAAGTTGTATGTAAAATCAAGCAGAACGCGTAAGTTTAAGCACAAATTGCTTAAAAAAATAATTTACTGAATTTTGTTAGCAATAACGCACACGAATTTATGGCATGTTGATAAACATGTTTCTGCATTTTAAGCACTTAAATAGGTAAACTTCACAGCAAAATAAAGTGGAAGTAGTGCTATAAGAACACCTTTAACTTGACTTCCAAAGCATTAGTATACGCACATTTTTCGCTTTCATAGAAGTTTTTGTTATTAACTGTCAAAAATGTTAAATTAAAGTTATTTTAAACAGCATTTGCATCACCATATAAATTAATTGGTACGATATCTAAATTAATAACATCCTAAGAAGTGCTTTTTCATAAGTACATATCTCTCATTTACTTAAAGAACGTCACAACTAAAACAACATGATTTTTGAGTTAATGACGCAGAATTATTCGTTTTATCATGTTTCATATTGTGTAAAAAATTCGTATTGATATCTTGTATACTCAGCTCTTGAGAGAAATTATGTCGTTATTTTTTCTTCAAGGTGGGAGTAAATTGAAAACTTTTAATTCGTTTTCTACAAAATCAAAATGTTTCTTTGGAGGTTGAGGTGGTAAGTGGTTGGATTTGCAATCTGAAGGTTGTGAGATCGATTCCGGACTGAGGAGATACATTTTTTTACATATTTTTTTTTAATTCTTATCAATTTTTCAGTATTTTTTTTTTTAAATTACGGTTTTTTCTGTGTTTTTTAAAATAATTAAGTAATTAAAAAAGACCAAATAATAAACATCTTGACTTTAATCATAAAGAACATTTTATTAGAAAATTATTATATAGAGTTGACAAATAATTATTTGATAAAAATCGTTTTTTTTGCCTTTGCGATGAAACTTTTTGTAAAACTTATTTAAAAAATATAAAAACCTAAGATTTAATATTTTTTTATTGTTATTTTGATAAGAAAATGCAAAGATGTATTTCACGGCTAAAAATTAGCTTATCGAATTTTTCATATTTGTTTCAAGTTATACTTTTTAGGTGTGCATTGCGCTTTTCTGAATATTACACACTGTGCAATATTCAGAAAAGTTAGGTTAAAAAATGATTTTTTAATTCTATTGTTTCGGATTGCAAAAAAATTAGCAATAACGAAAAATATCGAAGCCAAATCTTGAAAGCTAGTTTATTAATAATAATAAGTAAATTAATTTATTAATAACTTTTACTGAATTTAAATATATCAATTTAATTTTCCTATAGAGTTTTTAACGACCTCTTTCTAAAGATCTTTAGAAAAAAATACGGGAAACATTAAAAGATCTTTAGTTCCAAGGCACACTCGTTTCATTGCGTAGTTAAACTACTTCTCCAATACTTTTTTTCATTGTCAGGTATATTTTATCTTATTAAAGACGCTTCTCGTCAAATTAATTATAAAAAAAATATTTTAAAATATGCAATGAATTCAAAATTGTTAATGAGCATTTTCATTATTTCTTAATATTTTTTTTAACCTCATCAAAATTTAAAAATAATTTATATCTCAGTGATACGAAATCACATAATAAAAATGTTTTAAAAATCATTTTTTTTATCCGTTTTATTATATATTTGTCCAGCATATTTTTCTTGTTTTAATAAAAATATATCAATATTTTCAACTTAAATTCGTCCCAGCAAAACTTTGGTAATGGGTGCGATAAAGTAATGCATTACCTTGTAATGTGTACTCCTTACCTGTATCATTTTTTTTCAACAAAAAGTTATGAGTTACCTATAATGGGATACATAATGCATTACTTTGTAATGGATACTCCTTACATTCAGAGTTATTTCGGTACATAAAGTAATGAGGTACCAATAATTGTGTACTCATGGATTTCCTTGTAATAATAGTTACATTATTTCGAAACATAAAATAATGGCTTACCGATCATCGATTACATAATACATGAAATATAAACGTAAAGTAATATTTAAAATATTTTTTCGAAATTATATTTTTAGACACATTACTTTGCAATTTTTTGTAAGCATATGGGTAAGGTATATATTTTTGACATCACAAACGGAAACTCGAAGCACAACAATTCATTTACATTTTAAAGCAACTTATTATTATATGTGGCGATAGCTCTGTGGGTAGAGTTCTCGCATAACAACCAAAAGACCCCAAGTTCGAATCCCAGCGAGACCACGTTATTTATTTAATTAAAAAAAATGTTTGTAATAATATTTATTAATGTTCTTTTTTATGAATATCTATTTATGGACCCAATACTTTTTCGAACCCGGTAACCATATAAGTAACATATTTAAACCCCTATTAGTTAATGAGTCCTCACATTACTTTTAGACTCATCGTATGTAAAATTCATTAGTGAAGTAAGGTGTATTGTAATGAGTGAAGCCCTATGTCGATACATTGCTTTACCCATTATTTGGTAATGTGTGGTTTTGCTGTGGTTTTAAGTTTGTTGCACTGCATAAGTAAATTTACAATCAAATTAGTAAATTTGTAGCAAATGGTAGAGCGGTCTACTTCAATACAACAGATTGTGATTCAGATTCGTGTGTTCAATACCTTATTGCACCAAAAGATTTTTTTTATTATTTAAAAAAAAATCCCGAGTATGCTGCACATTTTTATTAAATAAAAATGTTAATATATATTTGAAAAAGACATTCCATGAACTATTGAAAAATAGCGTACAATCACTATTTAAAATGATGCTATTAAAGAAGTTAAATATTCACTCCATCTGCCCAATGACACGACAATGTTAAAATCATTAATGAGTCACCTAAACTTGCACCACATCCGGATCAGTAGATGTGGTGTTTTTACTACTTCTTCCCCTGCTCTTATTTTGCTGGGTTATAGTGAATGTGTGCAATTTTTGTTAGAAAGTGTTTTGCAACCGTCAGATAATGACAATCGTAATTAATTTTTATATTAATTACTGTAGAATATTACTTTAGTTAGTCTCTTTACAGGAAGGAGAAGAAGAAAAAATTTTTATTGAAAAATTTTACGGACACAAGGGATACACCAGACTGCCGAAGTTTCGTCCCCCTCCTGGGACTCGTCAGTGGTTAATTTATGTGTCAATTGAACAAAGTATTTTATATTGTTAATTTGCTCTATATGAAAAACTTTTTTTTTTATTTTTTTTTTTAATTTCATTTTTGTTTAATTCAATCAAATTTTTATTTTTGGTGCTGTATTTGAGAAAAAATAAAAGAATATCTGTGGTAAATATCTAAAAATAATTTAAAATATAATTTTAACTAATTAACAAATGTGTCCGTGGTTTTGGTGAGAGATTAGATTTTGATAAAATCGAATCATTGTTCTAAACATCTATCATGTTCAAAAGTGATGCTTCTGCCAGTCCTGAAAATCAACAAAATTTGAGACTTTTGGTTATTTTTTCCCGTAAAAGGGATTTGTATTGGTCTTGGTTTTTCTATCCAGCTAATCTTGATATTCTCTTTTATGAGACCATGTTGAGCCAATTGACGTTTTATCTGTTTCATATTGTTGGAGACCGTTTCAGATTTAGAATAACTGTAATTGGTTGCCGGGAATGAAAACCCGGTGTGAATATTTTATAACGCCGCAGTATTTAGTGGTATTTTCCTTTTTTACTTTGCAATTTTTAATTATATATAAATAACCGAATTTTGTATTAAATAAATATAGCAAAATAATAAATAATTCCATTACTTTACTGAACGCTTTATTAGTTATGCTATAAGTTGGGTAAATTTAAACAGAAATTAATTAGAGTGCAGCTAAAAACGAAAAATATACATTAAAAATATGCACTTAAGGGAACACTTTTTGAAAATATCAAAGCCTTTAATATTAAAAAAAAAATTGCATTGAATTTGTCTTTTTGTATCTTTTTACTACCCAGCGAAATTTTACGACAAACTCCATATACAAAGAATCGGTTATAGAACAGAAATTAAAGCCTGTTATATTACAATATATGTTGTTCTGCAACCTAAAATATTATTTGGATTTTACTGGCTAAGAACACATTCTTACGGTTTTCTTCGGTTCAGCAAGATTTTAATAAGTAAACAAATATAAAAATAAATATAAAATTGTATCCATATTATGTTATTATTAGCAAATTAAAAAAAAAAAATACTTAAAATTAATGAAAAATAATGAAAAATATGCATTAAAACAAAATATGCTTTAAAAACCACAAAATATGCATTAAAAGCACAAATATGTAAAAAACATAAATTTTTGGCAAAACTGCAAATCTATGCCATTTTTTTTCTAAATTTGATGATTCGGGTAAATCTTTATGTTCATATGCATAATAATTTTTGAAATTTTATGAATTGTTTTAAAACAAATTTTGCATACAAAAATCTTTTCATAATCATTTTATAAATTTTGAAAAATGATTATGAATATGGGGCTTAGTCTATATCAGTTTTGTAATAGCGAGATAAAATATGCATTTGCATAAAATTCCTTGCCCTACAAAGCGAATAGAACAATAAAATAAAAATTTAAATAACAACAGCAGGAATATCACAAGGGGGAATCAATACGTAAATTGTGGAATGATTGAAAGTAAATTTGCCAATGTACATCTCGTCCGTACAAAACGTAGTGGTCTGTCGAAGCGTAAAATATTTCATGTCATTATCACAACCGAAACAATATCCCAAAAAACAAAATAAAAACGACAGGACAATAATGTGATTGATATACGAATAAGTAGAGAGTCAGTCAAAGTCCTTGTTACAAATGCCACGCAACATCAAACAATACAATAAAACTGAACAAAAATGTAATAAAAGACGCATTATGCATTAAACAACATTCGTCCATCGTGGATAGCAAAATATTTAAATTTTTTTTTTTCAAACTTCAAATCTTTTTTTTTATGTGCGTATGTCTGTCATAAGATATTCAAATGATTTTACTTTTCCTACAATTAGCTTTCCTGTTTTACTTTAGCTGTGAAATATGACGTATTTTAAATGAATAAGAAAAAAAAGTTGTATGTATATCCTGTGGTGTTACCAAGGTATTGAAAATTGATAAAGTGTTGTTGGACAACAATTGTACAATTTTGATTATATTCATAGTCATATTGAAAGGTGATTTAAGCTTCGTTGATTCTTTTGTTCATATTCTAATCTGTACTAAAAGACCACCGTGGTGTTTTTATGTTCTAAATGAAACTTGATACACTTATAGTTTTTGATTAAACTTGAATAGGGGAATATAAATCTTAAGATGTTTCTTTGAATATAAATCCAAGGAAACGGAAACTGTTAATGACATCCGTTAAGTATGCTTTAAATTTTATTCATTGCTAATGTCAAAATATTTTCGGTTAACAATTATTTTTTTTAAAATACCGAAGACTTTTAAAAAACATCTTTAGCACATTTAATTACTATAGATGCAATTAATGTTCATCCCGATGAAAATAAATTTAAATCTTTATCAGAATTTATATATTTTTTATTTGAAAATTCCAAGGATGAATACCGAAATGAATTAGGGTCGATTTTTCTGTTTACCTTAATATTTTGTTGACATTATTTTTCATTATTTTATAATATTTGGTAGATTAGAAACAGTTATTCGTGCGGCTTAAGAATATCCAGCACTAAGAACTCTTCTGCCATTAAAAACGGGATGCAATTTCAAGATTTTAGTGCTAAATATGTTAAAGTATATACCAAAAATTCTACTCTAAATCGTTTTCAGCATCCGTCCTTAGAAAATTCTTTAAAATCTTTAACATTTTTTTATCGTCAAATATCCTGTGTTGCAAATCATTACCATATAAGTGGATATATAAGTAGATATTTGGTAATGGCAAGTCTTAGCATTTCTCATTACAAATCCCATTAATTTAATATGTGATTACCAGGGACCGGAAGTTCATTCAAATGCATATTTATTCCCCTTACGTCTGAGAACAGGACAAATAACATATCTTTGCGAATCAAAGATCAATTCATTCGTGCATATTTTGTTATGAATGTATATTTTTGGATATTTTGCCTTAAATCCAAATCTATATTGCATATTTTTACCTGCTTTAAATGCATATTTCTATGGGATATTTTTACTAATTTTTCTTTAAATGCATATTTCTTAGTTTCTCGATACAAAACTCAAACTTATTTGTATTTAAATATTATATGCAAATTGGGATTAAGAGCAGCAGTTTTAATTATCTTTAAAATTTGATTGAAACTGTTTAAAAATATAAAAAATAAGTTATTTAAAGTGCCTCTCACGTTTTTTTTTGTAATTTTTCTTTTAAACTTAAGAGATCCCCGTTTAGCTTTTTAAAAGACAGATGTGATATCTACTTAGAAAATCAATACGCATCAAGTACACCGATCACAAACTTCGACGTTGACTTGTAATTTTCTATATTAAAAAATCTTTTAGGAACAAATAGATTAAAATTTACATTTACAAAACTTATTTATTTATATAAATAAAGGTTTTATTTAAGTTTAATTAATCTTTAGTTTTATGTTTTTCTTTTTATTATAATTAAAAAAAAATCTTAAGTGCATATTGTTTTAGTTTTAAGTGCATATTTTAAGATTGTTCATGCATGTTATAGGTGCCTAAACACACTTTTTAAGTGCAGGAAATTCCTATCCCTGATGATTACCTATATGATTACCAGTAGGGGCAAAAACATTGAACTTAAAAATAAATTTTCAAAAAAACAAATTTAATAAAAAAAATTTTTGTTGATAATTTTTTAATATAAAAATTAAATATACAAAATTAATATACATGTCCTTACTAGAGTTAAAAAATAATGAGTCCAAAAATTGATTTTTAAAAAATGTTCAGATCATTGCATTATATTTAAAATAATGATATTGGTTATACAAGTTAATAATGTCAATTTGGACAACATATGGTATAACTATCACATATGGTTTGTGTCAATAATAACAATGTGGTATTTTGGAGGGTAACATCTATTCGATAGACGCCAAAATGTCAACACACATTTTTTCAATCGCTATAATAATGTTTTGCGGGGAAGTCTGATAACCTTCTTTCATTTAAAGAAAACGTCTGCTGGAAGTTATCGAATGTTGGTAGAAGATTACGGTCAACATGCACCAAACGATGGTTGGCGGATGGATGGCGCGTTTCAAAAGTGGTGATTTCGACACAGAAAACAAGGAGAAGCCTGGTCAGCCGAAAAAGTTTGAATATGAGGAATTGGAAGCATTACTCCACGAAGATTGTTGTCAAATGCAAGAACAACTTGCATCATCATTGGGAGTCACACAACAAGCCATTTCCCTATTTTAAAATGCATTGGGATTCATTCAAAAGCATGGAAATTGGGTCCCATATGATTGAAGCCGAGAGACGTTGAAGTATAGACATGTCGGAATAGCTGCTTGAACGCTACAAAAAGAAGTAATTTTTGCATCGTATTGTTTTTGCATCGTATGGATACATTACGATAACCCCAAGCCCAAGAAGTCATATGTAAAGCCCGGCCAACCAACTGAATATCCATGGCGCCAAGGTAATGCTCTGTATTTGGTGGGATCAGAAGGGTGTTTTGTATTATGAGCAATTAACAAAAAACGACCAGAATATTCGACCAGACACGAGGCCATAATTTTCCATCATGACAACGCTCGGCCACATGTTGCAAGACCGGCCAAAAACTATTTGGAAAACAGTGGATGGGAAGTTTTGGCTCACCCGCCTTATAGCCCAGACCTTCCCCCTTCTGACTACCATTTTTTTCGGTCAATGCAGAACGCCCTTACTGGAATACGCTTCACTTTAGAACAGGGTATCAGAAATTGGCTTGATTCGTGCTTTACCTCAAAACCGGAGCAGTTCTTTTGGCGCGGAGTCCATATGCTACCAGAAAGATGGGAAAAAGTAGTGGCTAACGATTGACAATTATTTGAATAATGTATCAATTCATTTTGTTATTATAATAAATGCATTTTCCAAGAAAAAAAATCGACATTATTAACTTGTATACCCAATATATTAATACGTTTTTTCATTGAACTACGTGTTCATAATTATAAAAGTTTTTATTTGTAAATAGTACTAAATGAGTACCATAACAAGTACCAAATTTATCATCCATGGTGGTAACATTTTACTTACGTATAACACATACATTGTTGTTTATGACTTGGTACACTCATAATAATCCATGCTAGAAATACGAAAAAATGTCAAAACAACAAAATCTTTTGTAAAATGAACAAATTTTCATTTATTTTACAAAATTTTTGGTTATTTTTACATATATAAGGTGGCGCAAAAATAACCTTTCGATGTTTTTTTTTTATTATGTATTTATTATGTATAGCATTTTCTGATAGGAGGATTACTTTTGCGCCACCTTATATTTGTATTTTTACGCATGGATTATTATCAGTGTACTGCCTACACCATACAGGCATCAAACATAAGTATGAAGATTTAGAATACTTTATTAATTTGCTTAAAATATTTCAGAGGTCTTACCACATGTTCACTCATAACTTTTGATCTCGTTAACCGATTTTGCTCATTTTTCGGTAACACGAACAATCTTACTGAAAACTAGGAACCCAGCTTCTATATTGGCGGAAGTACTTGCCGTTTCAACAGACGAACAGACGCACAAGGCTATATTGACAACGCTATTCATGCTGTTCAAGAATATATATAGTTTATGGGGTCCCAGAATTCCTCTAAAATAATTACAAACATTTGACAAAGTGATATATACCCTCCTGCACAATGGGATGAAGGCTCTAAAAAATGCGTATTAGCACTTTTATCAAATTTGTCATTTGTTGATTCTAGGCTAAAGTGGGTTCATGATATCCGATGAAGTCAGAACACCATTGGTCAGATTCGTGGCAATTTCTTATGGAATGAATGATATATTTTCTCTGTCTGTGTGTCTCTACATAACATTCTGAGAATATTAAACAGTATGACCATTTTGAATTATTAATATTACATCACGATATTTTTTATCAGCTACATTTTTGCTCAATTCATGTTTTTGTTGCTGTATACGTTGTTGCAACTGCTCTTGCAATTCCACTTGCTTTTGCAATATCTTTATTAGTGGATTTTGCCTTTCTGTGTCCAATTGCTGTTGTTTTTCGATATATTGTTTTAGATTATTTTCCATAAGCTGTTGCCTTTCTACTTTTTGCTGCAATTCCGTCTGCAAATATTTTTTCTGCTGATTTAAATCTTCAATAAGTTTTTGTTGATTTTGAACGCTGTGTTTTAGCTCTGCTTGTAGTTCATCTCGGGTTTGAAGCTCTTTTTTCAAATCTTCTTGTTCTTGGGTAAACTTTGCTTGCAATTGTTGGTTTTTGTCCACAGCTTCTTTTAGTTCTTCTTGTAGTCGTTGATTTCCTTCTAAATATTTTTGCAAATCCTGTTGAAGTTTTTCAATTTCCAGTTTTAGTTGTTCTTGACTTTTCACTTGTTTTTGTAATTTATTTTCAAGATCCTCTTGCAGTTGTTGTTGTGGACTGTATTCACATATAAAACCAACCATGTAATTACAACCAAAATCATTCCAGCCCTGTTTACTCCATCCCCAATCTTTATCAATACCAATGTGAACACAATGTTCGCCATTACCCTCAAAATCTGGATTATTATCATACCAATTTGTGTATGCAAAACGTTTTCCATTGGAAATCCAAATACGCTGAGGTGGTTTGGAATTTAAAACCATAAAACCACCAACCCATAGTGGAATGTATTTGTTGAAAGTTTTAATTATAAGATTATTTATATCATCAGATTTTTCTTTCGTTTCAATTGTTACCAAAGACATATTTAGATCCGCGCAATTTTTTAAAGCATCATACCAAGTATACTAAAATTTGTTCAAAAGAATAAATATTTTTATACAAAAATAATTTTAATTTAATTAAAATTTTTAAACGATTTTTTGTCTGACTAAAAAATAAATAAAATAAAAGCCATCATTGGAATTTTTTTAACTTTTGGAGATTTTTTTCGAAATTTCCAGTTTTTTTAACCTAAAAAAAGCGAAAACTAAAAAAACAATTACCAAAAGTAAAACAAAATTTGATTTTTTTCTCAATTTTAGCGATCTTTTTCAATTTTGAAAATTTTAATTATTTTTTTATAATTTATACGATTTTTTTATAAATTTTTGGTAATTTTTTTTTCAATTTTGATGAAATTTTTTTTTAATTTTTTTAATTCTTACGATTTTTAAATTTTGGAGATTTTTTTATTTTCTAAATTTTTAGCATTTTTTAACTTTGGTGAATTAAAATTTTTAAATTTGTTTTCAATTATGGCAATTTGTTTAAATTTTTTAAAATATTTTTTTTGACGATTTTTTTTTTTTATAATTGTGGCAATTTTTTTTAAATATTTGGCAATTTTGTCAACTTCAGTGGTGTTTTTTAAAATTAATTATTTTTTATAATTTCGACGATTTTTCCCGTAATTTTTTCCCAATTTTGGGGTTTTTTAATCACTGTAATTTTTTAACTGTTTGACAATTTTTTAAATTTTGGAGATTTTTTAAATTTTTACCATTTTCAAAATTCTTGGCAATTTTTTGCAATTGTAATTAAAGTTTTAATAGTTTCTACTAATTTTTTTTAAGTGGCAAAATTGTAAAGAAGCCTTAAAGTGGCTTGTCACAATATTATTGTCATGTTCTTATTACACCACACGCAGAAAAAAATTATTGTCAAGAAAGTTTCAATTAAATTTTTGTTTGATTTCAAACTCAAATTCAATTATAAGTTTAATAATACTATTAAATGTTTAATTAAATTTGGTGCACACAAAATTTATAAGTCATTTATGACAGCTAAATGAAAAAAATTTAAAATTTTTCAAAAAAATCACCAAAATTAAAACAAACAAAAAAGCTCCAAAATATAAAAAAAAAACTCTTCACTAAAAAACGCTAAAATCAAAAAACAAATCGTCAAAGTGGAAAATAATCGCCAAAGTTGAAAACTCCAAAAATAAATAAAAAAAAACGCCAAAATTGAACGGAATTGCTAAAATTAAAAAAACCCCAAAAATTTAAATATATCGAAAATATAAAAAATACTAAAAATTCCCCAAAATTAAAAACAAAAAAATAGGTGAACACAAAATTTCCAGTTTTTATAACTCATAAAATCAAAATCACCAAAATTAAAACAAACAAAAAAAAGACCAAAATTAAAAAAAAAAAAACTCAACAAACAAATCGTCAAAGTTGAAAAAAAAAATCAAAGTTGAAAAACCCCACAAAATTAAGTAGATCGGCAAAATTAAAAAAAAAATAGCAAAATAAAAAAAATGCCAAATAAATTACAAAAATTCAACGTTTTTTCGAGATAGACGTTTTACATTTATTTTGGTAATTTTGATCGTTTTTTTTTTTTTAACTATGGCTATTTTTTATAGTCTCAGCAAAAATGACCATTTTTATTCAATTTGTTAATTTTTTCTATGTTTTTGGCGCTTTTTTCAAATTTTGTTTTTTTTTTTGTTAAATTTTTGCGATTTTTTTTGTGCAAGTTTAGCGATGTATTTTAATTTTTGACCGTTGTTTCCACTTTCACATAAATAAATAAAGAAAACGCCAATTCTTTAATTTTTTCTGATTTTTTAAATTTTTTCAATTATATTAATTTTTGACGATTTTTTTTTTGCAATTTTTAATTAAAGTTTTAATAGTATCTACTAAAAAATTGTTTAAAATTAAAAACCATATTCAATTAAATTTTTAATAGTTATGATTCAAATCTTAATTGAAAATAAAGTCAATTAAATAGTTACAAATGATTTTTTTTTTAAACTAAAATTTCCTTATTAGGACCAAATTCAGTTAATCTTTTATTGAATTGTCAAATAATTTAATTGATACTCGATTTCATATATTCCTGTGCATAGGCTATTTTTTAACTCACATTTTGTATTGTTTCAATATAATAAACATTATTATAGTCCGAGGTATATAATCTACCGGAATATATTCCATCAATTTTTAATAAAATTAAATTTGCAAACGCCAAGTAGAAGTATTTCTTCATTTTGACTTGATATGTTTAACTATTTAATAACGAATAATAATTTCTAATTTATCTTCAATTATTTTATATGGAATTTATATTTATTATTTAGAATTAATAAGTTTGAGAATATTTTCTTATCAATGTTTATTACAAGGGCAACCAGAAAAAAATGTTCTTAAAAACACAATTTTCTTTAAAAATCACCCAGCAAAAAGTTGTCCTCTTCTAATTTGGCATTTCCTTCGATGAATTTAACACTGGATTGTCATAGGAAGGAAGCATTCCAAATATGATTCGTTGGAAGTTTTTCTGACTAAACTATATCTTGGAAGTTATTTAGGCACAAAATATTTCTGGGAAGTTGTTCTGCAGCATTATAAGAATGATTCTTTCCTACGACAGACCAAAGTTAAATTCATCGATGAAAATGCTCAATTAGAATAATTTTTTGTCAGAACAGTTTTGACTGCGCTGCATTCGAAAGCTTATTTTTCTGTACAGTTTGACTAACTTTTTTAAAATTTATTTTAATTAATGAAAATGAAAATTATTCAAGTTCGCGGCCATACTCTATATTTCTTCATTAGGATACTGTCCTAACAAATAATCTATAGAGTTTTTTGTTTTCAATTTTATTCTTTGACCCTTTCAGGGATGTGTTGACAGATCTATTTCGGGAATTTTCTAGGTTCCCATCTTCAGAACACGTTTTGAAAGAGGTAACAATCCCATTGCACAATTAAAGGTCGAAATAACAAAAATTTATTTTAATTGCTAACAAAAAAGCAGATAAACGATTAATTTTACCGAAATCGGCTTAGTCTTAAAACGGAAAATTCAAATTCGGAAAAATTACCTGTATTTGCAAAATCGGCATTGCAAACCAAAAAAAATTTAAAAATAACATTTTTCGAAAATTATTTACATAATGTTTGTTCTAAAAATTACAAAAATATGCTCAAAAATTAGATTTTATTTATAAAAACACGCTTCAAAAATGTGATCTAGCAAAACGATGCCAGAATTCGTGAATTAATATGAAACTGATAAATATCTCATCCATTTTTCAATAAGACGCACAGAAGAAAAAAATTATACAGCATATTTCTGGTTGCCCTGCTTATTACATTAAGCCGCCTCAATACCTCAGGAAATCAAGTATTTTTTAAAAAATCTCTAAAAATCATAATTTGATAGTTTTTGTAAAATCAAAGTGGCTGCTATATAAAATAGTTTAAAAAATCTGGTATTCTTGGTTCATTCACCGATTTTGATAAAATTTTGATATATATTTCTAGCTCGGCTTTAATATTGGTTGGACTGAGACCTTTCAATTGAAAGTATTGAATTACATACCGGTGACCACTCGTTTACAAATTCACTGAGATCGTTTATTTTTGATGGCTCCAAAAAAAATACTAAACAGCGTGGCGCCTTGAAACTGAAAACATACCAAACATACCACTTTTCACCAAAGTCATTTTTTCTTCAAACTACTGCCGTCATCTTTATGTCATGTTGGCTAATTTTAGTGCAGTTGTGAGCTTTGATGAGCCATAGTTTGTTAAGTCGATGGCTTATTTAAAAAATTGTAAATAGTTTTTGAAAGATGCAGTTGTCAGTTTTATCTGAAATCCAAAATTATCCGTTTCTTCATAAAAAAAAAAACATTTTTGCTGCTAATGCAATTTGGTTTTCTGAGTTGTCTTGGTTAAATATTAGAGTTCGTCAGAACAGAAAAAAATTTTTTATTTTTGGGATATCATCACTTTTTAAATTGTGTTTGCTTCAGTAAAAAAAATGCGTTATTATTTTTTAAAATTCCAACTCATTGCACATGCGCGCGGCGGTCGAAAATGCTGATTTAGTACCTCTTTTCATACAGAGCAAATATAGCTGAATATATATGAAATTTAAATTCAACTTTCGATTTTACATCAAAAATTTTTTATAAAAACCTTTTTTTCCCGTCTTTAACCCTGCTGTACTATCGTTATTCAACTTACGCCATTGCTATCGTTGTTATTATTAGTTAAATTCAATTATGCAAAAAATATTTTTTTTTCAATAATGAAGTCCAAAATACAGAAATAAAATTAAATTTTATAAGTTTGGCAATTCATTTATTTTAAATAATAATATTTTGTTAATGTACATCTCTCTTGAAAAAAACAAAAATTCAGCCTTATGAGTACCTATTATTTCTGCATTACTTTACATAATAAAATAATGGGTTAATAATGTATTACTTTCATACGAAAAATAATTGGCGAGCAATAATAGGTTATTCATCTTATTACTTCCAGGCAAAATGTAATGTTACCAAAATTGTTTCCAAATTTATTTTTAGACTCATTATAATTCGTATTTCGGTGCGCCCCGGTAGGCTAGTTGGTAGCGTGCTGGCTTATCAGTGCGGGGGTCGTGGGTTCGATTTCCACCAGAGGAGGGTGCTAGTGCTCGGTTATGGTAATAGTATATAATTTGTAATTATATGATTATTAATTAATAAAATAAAAATAAAAATAAACAAAATTCGTATTTCGTATTTTTGTGAGCTATAGGGTAAGGTGTTAATTTTGGTATATGCTGAACGATTTTATATAGAAATAAAATTCATATATGTTTTAAACTATCAAATATTATATGCCTCGGTGAATAGGTTATAGAGCAGTCGTTTGTTAATCTGACGATCCGAGATTGATTCCCGGCTCGCCTATGTTAAAAAAAATAATAACATTTTTTTTTAAATTCGTAATTTTTTTAAAATCTGTTTTTAGACCCATTATCTTTTTACTTGTGGTAATGGTAATTATTAGTCATACCTATATATGCATATATGTAACGCATTATAATTCATATTTGCGTAAGGCTGCTAGTAATGCATAACTCATTACTTTTGGGACATTTCATATAAAAAAATTTGGAATTATAATATAAAGGGTAATAAGTATAAACTAGAGATTGTAAATAATTGAAAGTTTCCTTAATCGCGATCACGTTTAAAAAATATGCCGTTAATCGCAATTATCGATTAATCGCAGTGTTTTCAATTTAAAGAAATTATTTTAAAAAACCTAAATTCAGCATTTATTTTGGAATAATATTAAATTTTGTAAGTTTTACTGCGGGATATATGATTCATTAGCTAATTAAGAGCAAGTCATAAATCAGCTAGAAATTCTTCAACTATATTAGAAATTCTTCAACAAAAAACTTCAACGGTAGAATTTTTTGTAATTTTTTTTTTTTATCTTAAAATGCCTTAAGCTCAACATTTTTTTATTGAATTTAAAACAAAAAGGTCGAAAAACACAACAATAAAATTATTTAAAAAGAAATCTGTTGAAATTGTAAAAAAAATATTTGAAAATCAAGGGCAGCAAAGTTCTAAATATTTGCGCGGTATATATAATAATACAATTTGAAGTCATAATAGAAGTATTTTTGTTCGATTACTTTAATCGCGATTTCGATTATAATCGACTTGAAATCTCAAGTCCAAACCATCGTGTTTAGATTACTAGACTCATTAATTAGTAAGATGTGTTTTTGATGGGTTATAAAGTATTTTTTGTGACACAATCAAAAAGCATTTTTAGCTGAGAAGAATGGTTCAAAAATGTTAGCTTTATCATAATCCAGTAAAACGCTATTAAGTTTTCAAAATGTTATCTTCACAAAAATACAATATTTTATGGACGATGTATCGAAAATGTTTGTAGCATGTGTGGGTAGCTCAAGTTACATTTTCATTGTGTGTGTTAAAAAAAACAAACATTTTTATCATTTTTTACAAAATTTATAGCTAAATAACTTTTTGGCGGTTTGGGATATATCGAAAATTTTTGTACCATTATTTTCAGTTGGTAATACACTTTTATTATGTGTGATTAAAAAAGTAATTTTTAAAAGTTTTTGAAAAAAGTAAGTTTTCCGTCCACTCTATTGCCTAAATGGTGCACTTTAAAAACGCCATTTTTTGTATTGATGCAAAACCCGTCAAAAAAGTCATGATATCCCAAAATCAAATTTTCTTGGCGCACTATATTAAATACAGCACAACAAATATTTAATATTATTAATTTTTTAACATAAAGAAGTTTTATAAAAATATGTTCTTTTTGAAAATCTGGAAAATTCTTAAAGTCTAGTAGCGACCCCAAAACTGTTTTCCAAAATTCGGAAAAATTAGAGACTTTATTTCATTAATTCCAATCTAACACAGTTTTATCCCATCCAAAGTCCAACAATTTGTTTTTTTTTTCTAGAAGCAGCCTACCATACATATTGTCCACTAAATATCAACAAATCATTTTAAGATGTTATGGCTAATAAACCTCCCACACTCACACTTAACTGAACTTTTATAGAAATGCTTAAAACATATGAATATTATTTATGTTTATGAACCTAATACATACACACTTAACATAAGTATTTATGTATTAAAATATTTTTATGACTATTTGCAAAACTATGAATACACGAAAATACATTTAGACCATACATAAAATAAAGGATATGTTCGTCATAAATAATATTTCATATAAATAATTATTTCCCCTTTTTATTATTGCACAATATTTTGATTTTTCAATCCCAAATCCGAATACCAACAAACATAGAAGAATGTTTTTTTTTGGCAACAGCAACAAAAAAAAAAAAATAAATAGAATATGTTAACTAATCACCGTAGGAAAGGATTTTTATGGCTTTTCATTTCCTTCTATAATTGCCTTCCTAACATACTTAAGAAATATTCCATAATATTTTCTATGTGGGACACTTTCTTATAGGACTTTCTTTACGAGAATTTGTATGTAAAAGTGAAAGTTAAAATTATAACACAAGCCATTCAACGGGAAAAAAAAAAACCCAAAACGGATATAAGGAACGTTAACATTAATGTATGACTGAATGAATGACTGGATAAGGGATAAAAACTTAAATGACTTTAAGGTGATAGATGACACTTGATGAACGATTCTACATAGTAGATGTTTGGAAAGAAACAATTTTTATTTACAGAAAAAAAATTATTTCCTTTTTGTATGCAATAAAGGAAATACAATATAGTTATGATATAAGGCTCACGCATAAAAATAAACTTGTAAAACTAGCAGAAAAAGCTACTAAAAATTAGTTAAAAATGAGCTTGCAAAAAATAAACTGCTAAATTTAGCAGATTTGTATGCTAAATATTAATAAAACGAGAACAGCAAAAATAAATCAGTTAAATTTACAAAATTTTAGTTGTATTCGTTGTGAATTTTAGTTAATTGAAAATAGCATTTAACTCTTTAAAATTAGTTTTACTAAATATTTGTAGACTAAAAATAGCAAACAAAAACTGTAATATTATCAAACTTTTTGCTATATTAACCTCAAATTTAGTAGCATGCAAAGACAGTATATTTTTGTAAAATCGGCAGACATTTTTGCTAAAAAATTGTATATTGCTGATTTCATAAGGGCAGACTTTTATTCGCATTATAAAAAAACTAAAAAACACCTTTAAAAATTTCAAATTTTTTAATGATTTTTTGCCTATTTACTAAATTTTTTTGCTGATTTAAGCAGATTATTTTGTTGCTTTTAATTAACTTAAATTTTGCTCAAATATACTCTCCAAAAAAAAGTATGAACTAAAATCAACACCATACTAAAATTTAGTTAATAAAATTTTCCTAAAAATAAATAAAATTGCTTACTTATTTTTTATGAACATAAAAGTCGGAGAAGGTAGGGTTGATTTGACATGGAATTACCCATATGTCAAGAATTGTTAGTCTTTATTCGGTACTCTGCATATAATCGGCATGTATCTTTTATCTGTATAGCGGAAATTTTCTTAAAATTAATGAAAAGTTCCATACTTTTTATGAAACTATTTTTAAAAAGTAACTTCTTTATTGAGACTATGAAACATTAAATAACGCAAATGATATTTTTCATAAAATTTTATAAAAATTGGCTTTGTTTTAATGAAATGTTTCAGTGGAAGAGTTCCAGTTCAACTTCATTGGTTCCATGCAAAAATTCAGTAATACCATGTAGAGAATTCGCTCATTGGTTAATCGATAATGGTGTAAAAACCTGGGGCCGAATTGCGGTATTCGTGATCGAGTGAAATCGCTCGAAAACAATTTTATTATTAAGTAACTACAAAAATACTAACAATGAAAACACAAAGTTCTTAATAAATTTGTAATCAAGGGCCGAACTTCAACATCCCTGATCAAAAAAATGTAGCTAAAATATTTTACTTTCGGAAATAGAAAATTAATTTCGATCAAAAAATTACGATCACGAATGCTGTAATTCGGCCCCTGTATTTTTGTTGCAATAATTTCGGCGGTTGATTATAAACACGTCAACCTCTAAAATATGATTGTTGAGGTCTAAATAAAGTCTTTACAGAGAAATTTTTAGTGGTCGAAAAATTATGAAAATGTTCAGTAAATTAATGTAACTTTTTTTACAAGTGAATGAAATTATTAATTAATGAAATGATATTTTTCATAAAATTGTATGAGAACTTACATTAGTTTAATTTAAAGTTTTAGTAGACGTGTTCCATTTGCCTCTATGCAAAAATAAATGAATATCATGTAGAAAATACTCTCTATGTAGTATCCGATTCAACAGTTTGGCCAAAAGATATATTTAATGTTTTTTATATGGATGGTAACCGATTACATATTTCGGTAATGGTATTTTAGAGGTAACGATATTTCAGTTATTTCGGAAACGGTTTTTTAGGGATAACGGTATTTTACTAATGTTGGCAATGGTATTTTAGCGGTAACGGCATTTCAGTTATTTCGTAAACGTTTTTTTGAGGATACCGGTTGCTCAGTTTATTTCGGTAGCGGTATTTTAAGGGTAGTTATTCATGTAATGTCAAGGCACACCAAAATTTTTAGCCCCATTATGACCGAATTCCAATGACTGCCCTGTTTATGATGACAATTTGGGGAAGTATACATATATAAAGGGTCCGCCATCTAACGTTTTTTTTTTAACTAGTGCTTATTTCGTGAATGGCAGCACTTAGCTCATGTCTGATTTGACAGATAATTAGTTTATCCTTCCGCTGAACGAATATGGTTGTGTATACGCTTGAACAACGCTGGGAAATATTGCGACATTACTTTGAAAATCATGGTAATGTTGCAGAATGTCAATGGTCAGTCAATGGCGATCGTTATCGGGCCATGTTGAACGAATTTTTTTCACAAAAATTGAAGAGGAGGATATTGGCAACATTTGGTTTCAACAGGACGGCGCTACGTGCCACACAGCCGAAGCTACACTCGATGTTTTTGCGCCCAGTTTTTGAGGATCGCATTATCAGCCGCAGAGCTGATGTCGTTTGGCCACCTCGGAGCTGCGATTTGACACCGTTGGACTATTATTTGTGGGGTGCCGTCAAAGATAAGTGTTACGCCAACAAGCCAGAGACAATTGACGCTTTAAAGGACAATATTCGTGAAGTCATTGGTGAAATACAGCTGCACACAATCGATAATGTGCTTAAAAATTGGACCGATCGTGTAGGCTACTGCATGGCCAGCCGAGGCAGCCATTTGAATGAAATTATTTTCCATTATTAACCGGAAGGATTGTACTTTCAAATAAAAAAAGAAATTTGAGAAAATATTCCGTAGTTTTTTTTATAGCATTTTCAAAAAAAAAAAGGTTATTTGGCGGACCCGTTATTTACAGTGATTATATTTTCTGATCTTGTGAGATTATGTCGGTAACGGTATTTTAAGGATAACGCTATTTCAATTATTTCGGTAACAGTATTTTAGCGATAACGGTATTTTAGTTATTTCGGAAACGGTATTTAAAGGGTATTGATATTAAATAAAATACCATTAACGATATTTTACGGATAACGGTATTTCAATTATTTCGGTAAAGATATTTTAGGGATAACGATAGTCAGTTGAAAGGGTTTTCAATCGATAACGGCAGTTTGTGGTATTGCCTGCCATCTCTGGTTTTTTATTCAATTGGAGGCATTATGGACAAGTTTCGATATTGCACTGAGAGAATTACCTGCACGATATTAAAGAATTTTGCATTAAGTCAATGAAATTGCATTCTAATTTGTCTTTTGAATATTTTCATTAAATTGTATGAAAACCTATAATTTTATTTATGTAAATCGTCTTACACTCAACGAAGAAGTTTCGTTAAAAAACTGGTTTCAGAAAAAATATGAACTACTCATTAATTTTGAGAAAATTTTCGTTAATGTTTTGAAGAAACGTTTTATTGATTTACTGAGATCGACCAACAAAAGTCTCTGTGTGTGGAAAAATAATTGTTGAACTGATTTATTGCGATTTCGATTTTGATCAAAGGGAATTCAGTCTTAACGTGTTTATAGAATTCGATATTTGTATACGTAAAAAAAATTATGTTTTTTTCTTTACAAAAAAAGTGTTAAAACTATAGTCTGAATTATGTAAATTTTTTCTGTGTATGTTTCAAGACATTTCCCAATAGATAAATCCAAGCGATTGCCCAATAAAAGATAAAAAAAGTTTTTTTTGAAGTTCTCCCGCAAAAGAATTATTTGATTTAGAAAAAGTTTTAGGTTTAAACGTGTTTTTAAGATTTCGATGATAGCTTCCCAGCAAAACCTTGGTAATTGGTTGTTATTACATGTTACGTGGTAATAAGATAAACTTCTTACCCTTGCATTACTTCGCAACTGTTGGTATTACTGACTGCCCATTAGTAATATAAAATTCACATAATTAAATGTTTTTATGGTATAATTGATGATGCTTATCAACGACAGTAGGGTTTCGAACTCTATTGACTCGTTGGAGCATCGTCGGAATGTGGGTTGTGTGACTTTGTTCTATAGATATTACCATGGGAAGTGTTCTGCTGAGATAAGCCGACTCATCCCGAGGGACCGGGTCTCTGTTCTTACTACCCGCTTGTCAAGTAGATCTCATCCGTTTGTTGTCTATAGCCCGGCAAATCGCACAACGCATTACAGAGAAAATTCGTTTTTCAGTCGCCCTAGCCGTATGTGGAATTGTCTCCCTGCGGAAGTCTTCCCTTCAAATTACAATTTACAAATTACACTACTCCCTCTTTCCTCCTCCCCATAACCTATTTTCCTGATATCAACACAATGCAATGCATTAGTAGGGGCATCCCCTGAGTGTTGGTCCAACGTAAAAAAAAAAAAAATAATTAGTGCGTTTCTGTACAAAAATAAATATTATTATATTGTTACTATAAATTTGACAATTTTAAAATAATATAAGACATAAAATTAAAGATTTTATACTCTTTACCTGTAAGTGAGGAATAACATGCTACCGAGGTAAGTAGTTACTTCGATGGACATGCCCTAAAATGTCCTATTACAAAAGATTTATTTTCCTCTCAAAATTTATAAAAAATTTCATTTATAAAATTTTAAATTTAATACTCGGTATTAAAAAAAATCTAATTTAAAAAAAAACTGATTACTATGTGGTTTGTAGAGTATTACCAAAATTTTCGTATCCTTTAAAAAATAAAAGTCTTTTTTATAAATAAAAACAGATGTTTGTTATAATTTTTATTAAAAATAAAAATTATGTGTTTTTCGACCTTTAATTGTGCAATGAAAATGAAAATTATTCAAGTTCGAGGCCATACTCTATATTTCTTCATTAGGATATTGTCCTAACAAATAATCTATAGAGTTTTTTGATTTCAAATTTATTATTTGACCCTTTCAGGAATGTGTTGATAGATCTATTTCGGGAATTTTCTAGGTTCCCATCATCAGAACACGTTTTGAAAGCGGTAACAATCCCATGCCAAACATCAACCATACATATGAACTAGTTTACTCACTACATGAGAACTAATATACATATGAGTTTGAAGTTAAAGATTATAACCATTGATCAAAAACAAATTGAAAACTTGTTTGATGTGCAAGATCCACCTCTGGTGGATATTCAATACACGTTTTTTGTTTCTCTCCTCTTTTTATATTTTGTTTAGTTTGTAAACAAACCAGGGGAAGTAAACTTGGCGGTACTCTGCCTTTTATACAAGTTTGTTATAATTTTTATTAAAAATAAAAATTGCACAATTAAAGGTCGAAAAACACATAATTTTTATTTTTAATAAAAATTATAACAAACTTGTATAAAAGGCAGAGTACCGCCAAGTTTACTTCCCCTGGTTTGTTTACAAACTAAACAAAATATAAAAATAGGAGAGAAACAAAAAAACGTGTATTGAATATCCACCAGAGGTGGATCTTGCACATCAAACAAGTTTTCAATTTGTTTTTTGATCAATGGTTATAATCTTTAACTTCAAACTCATATGTATATTAGTTCTCATGTAGTGAGTAAACTAGTTCATATGTATGGTTGATGTTTGGCATGGGATTGTTACCGCTTTCAAAACGTGTTCTGATGATGGGAACCTAGAAAATTCCCGAAATAGATCTATCAACACATTCCTGAAAGGGTCAAATAATAAATTTGAAAACAAAAAACTCTATAGATTATTTGTTAGGACAATATCCTAATGAAGAAATATAGAGTATGGCCTCGAACTTGAATAATTTTCATTTCATTGCACAATTAAAGGTCGAAAAACACATAATTTTTATTTTTAATAAAAATTATAACAAACTTGTATAAAAGGCAGAGTACCGCCAAGTTTACTTTCCCTGGTTTGTTTACAAACTAAACAAAATATAAAAAGAGGAGAGAAACAAAAAAACGTGTATTGAATATCCACCAGAGGTGGATCTTGCACATCAAACAAGTTTTCAATTTGTTTTTTGATCAATGGTTATAATCTTTAACTTCAAACTCATATGTATATTAGTTCTCATGTAGTGAGTAAACTAGTTCATATGTATGGTTGATGTTTGGCATGGGATTGTTACCGCTTTCAAAACGTGTTCTGATGATGGGAACCTAGAAAATTCCCGAAATAGATCTATCAACACATTCCTGAAAGGGTCAAATAATAAATTTGAAAACAAAAAACTCTATAGATTATTTGTTAGGACAATATCCTAATGAAGAAATATAGAGTATGGCCTCGAACTTGAATAATTTTCATTTTCAAAAACAGATGTGATAAGGTGTTTTTTGTATGGAACCTACTCAACAATTGTGATAAATTTTTCCTGACCAAACCTTTGGATTCGATATTTAAAATATTAATAAAATTGTATACTTTTTGCTAAGATGCACTTACATGTTGCATCCATTATACATTTCCTGAGATTTTAACTACTCAGGTTAGATTTTTTTTGGATATATCAGGTTATTAAAGTAGCATCAACTTTAATATTTTAAAACCTCTTTCCGTTTTTTCCTTTTTCATCTTCTTTTTTGCTTTCCTTTCTTCTTCCTCTTTTTCCTTAACTCTTCCCTCTTTTCCCTTTTTCTCTTTTCATGTTTTCTCTTTTTTTGGAGCCTGCATTAGTTGAAAAATTAATGAAAGTTTTTTTTAATTATTCGAGTTACTCGAGTAATTTTAAAAGCTTACTCCATTAATCGAGTAAGTACAAACTTCAAAATCGTGTTACTCGTTTGCTCGAACAAAAGCAACCCCGAGTTATTTGCATACTTTAGTATTTATGTAGAAAATATAAAACACTACCACCTTCTTAGGGCATTTTCAAACGGAATTTAAATTTTTTGTCAAATTCAATATGACATCATTGTGTAGTTTGACATTTCTTAAACTGGAACTGAAAAGCAGTAAGTAGGCCTAGTTAAATTCAATTTAAGTTTGTTTTGAGGGCTAAGTTGTTGCGGTGTAAGTTTCGCTAAGTCTTGTAAAGAGTGGCAAACTTTTTTTATATTTAAAAAAAATTTTCTTTAATTTGAGATATTTACATGAATTATGCCGTATTTACTTTTTGTATAATTAACATTTGAATTTGTACAAAAAAAAATTCCGTTTACACTTTTTGATTTTTAGTTAGATTTGAGCTAAATTTTAGTTAATTAAATATTACACAGCTAAAAAACATAAAAAAAAAATCACAAGGAATGCAAAATTAATTCTTTTCAATTAATGCAAAATTAATCCTTTTCTGATACAGGTTTATTTCTGTGAGAGTATGAGGTATCGACTAAAGACATTATTATTTTCAAAAATTATGAAATATGCATTAAAAAGCACAAAATATGCATAAAAAGTAAAAAAATATGTAAAAACATGAACTTTTGACAATATATTTCTTGACAAATCGATGCCATTTTGTTCTAAATATGACGATTTATAACCAAGAGGATAGCGGATGAGCTAATGCCAGTTATGAGGAAACAACAGGCTGGGTTTTGCCCCAACAAGTCGTGTGTTGACCACATCAACTCACTAAGAGTAATTGTAGAGCAGTCAGTCGAATGAAGGTCTCCTCTGTACCTTATCTTTATTGATTTTGAGAAGGCATTTGACACTCTGGCCCATAATGTCATCTGGAATGCGCTTGAATGTAAAGGCGTTCCCCGTAAATTCATTCAACTGATAAAGAGTCTATACGCTGGGGCTAGCTGCCGAGTTTTACACAATGGAGTACTAAGCCGTAAAATTGATGTTGGTAATAGAGTTCGCCAAGGGTGCGTTATGTCTGCACTACTCTTCAACATAGTGTTAGACAGCGTGATGCACCATGCAATAGTGGATAATCGAGGCATCGCATGGGGGCTGCATGAAAGATTAGAAGACCTTGAATATGAAGATGACATAAGCCTTCTTTCTCATAGTTATATTGATATGGCTACGAAGTTGAAGCGGCTTACCGACATATCAGCAAAGGCTGGGCTTAAGATCAATATAAAAAAGACCAAGGTTATGCGGATTAATTCCGAAAACTTAAACCCCTTCTCATTAATAATGAAACCTTGGAAGAAGTTAAAAGTTTCTGCTACCTTGGAGCTATTATAAATCAAAAAGGTGGATCTAGTGCTGACATATCTAGCCGAATAAAAAAAGCCACACAATCATTTGGTCAGCTCACTAAGGTGTGGAAATCATCCTCAATATCACGTCGTGTTAAAATTAAAATATTTAATTCCAATGTCAAATCAACATTGTTATATGGTTGTGAAACTTGGAATGCTGCCTCCCGAGACATTAAATCTCTTCAAGTCTTCGTCAACAAATGTCTTCGAAGAATTCTAAGAATCTTCTGGCCACGAACCATATCAAACGATAATCTGTGGCGTGCAACACACCAAATCCCAATGGATGTAGAAATACAGAGAAGAAAGTGGAACTGGATCGGCCACACACTCCGCAAGCCGCCCACCGATATTGCCAGAAATGCTATTGAGTGGAACCCCCAGGGAAGCCGCAGAATAGGTCGACCAGCTCACACATGGAGAAGACAAATTGACATCAAATCAGGAAGAATGCGCAAAAGCTGGAGCGAAGTAAAAAATATTGCGATGGACAGATTGGAATAGAAGAAGTTTGTTGAGGCCCTATGCTCCTTATAGGAACGACGGGAATATATATATATATATATATATATATATATATATATATATATATATATATGACGATTTAAATAAATATTAAGTCTACATCAGTTTTAGATTATCGAGAAAAAACATGCATTTGTACACACAGAGAAATAAAGTGCCAACCGAATTAAAAGTCTATAATAATGGTAACAACTTATAAATTCAGTTTGTACAACGATATTAACGTTAGATTTCTGAATATTTTGGGTGTTGCAACTAAAATTCTGTTGAATTAGCCGACATTTGTTGTGAAAACTAATGTTAAGTTTAGCCAACTGTCTGAAATTCGTATTAGCCGAATTTGAGTAGTAGTAACTGAATTTCAGTTGGCAAATAGCAAAAATTTTTTCTGTGTGTAGGAAATTCCTTACCCTAGTTATTACCGAATTACACTGGACTGTAAAGTTATTGTTAATTAACGTATCGCTGTGAAATTTTTAACATAATAGTTAAGCTCACAACAGGTAAACAATGAGTAGAAATTTTGTTGAAACTTTTTCATAAAAAATTTCTAAATGCTGGGATTTTTAGAGTTGGATGCTGTGGCTACTTTTTACGGGGCTCAGGCGGGACTAACTATCTAAGACTTTTAGGAAGACACAAGCACGAGACAAGCACTAATAAGGGGAGTTTCCCGATGCGGCCCAATCTAACGTTAAAGGGTTAAAAGGTGGGACCAAAGTTAAAATATTTTTGTATGGAAACATGTCTAATGAAATTCAGATTTTTTTGAACGCAGTTTTAATGTACTAGAGAAAACAAAAATGTTGATACCAATATTGCCTATGTTGTGTGTTTGTTAGGGTTACCATTTAAAAGAAAAGTTGCATAAAAGACGAACCATTACGAATGTCGAAAAAATCTCAGATACCTGCACCGTTAAATTTAATCGGAATTAGTATACATATTTTTTTAGCTTATTCCAAGTATAATTCTTTAACAAAATGTCAGTTTTAATATCGCTTAAAACAGATTATTTTGAATAACAAAAATACTTGAAAGTTACTGGACATGTTTCTTGTACCAGTTAATGCGCCTCCAAAAGATCTTTCATTTGGTTCCCCCATTTGTCTAAAATCTCTCTGAAACAATTCAGAATAAGCCGAAAAAACGAGAAATGGAGTTAATTTTAGACCACACTTTTTAACTCCCTAAACATGGGAGCGGTAAAGAAAATATGTCACCCTTATTTTTTTTTTTTTTCTTTATCACATATCCAAATTTAATTAAGATCGAAGAGACTCCCCTTCAATGATAAATTATTGATTAATTTTAATGTTTATGAAAAAAAAAATTCCGAATTTGGAGCGTTTCTTTTTTATAATACGTAGAATTTAAGAATTTGCAAAACCACCGACTAAGGCAAAATTTTATAAAATTTATGTTCAAAAGTTAACAACTCTGAAAGTACATGATATAGTTAGCCCATATATAGTTTTTGTTAATATTTGTTTGTAGAATAATAATGATAATATGTTACAGTCTAGAAAATCGGATCACGGATTATAACAATGGGTAGTTTCTAAGTTTTCTTATATACGAGGTACCTCACTTTGGAGCATAATGACTCCGCCCCAATTGGGTCTGTGGAGCCCATCTACAAAATGCTTTTTGCAATCGACACAGCAAAAAATTGTTGAATTATTTCGAATTTTTTTTTTTTGTAAATTCCCCACTGTGTGCTGGCCTAAAAATAGTAAATTTTTAGGTAAAATTATAGTTTTTTTAATTTTTAGTAAAACGTTTTGCTAAAATTAAATTACGGCAAGAACTGTTTTAAGATTAAAAGTAAAATTTGTTCAGCTTTTTTTATTTAATATGTCCTCTGTATAACCTTAACATTTGATTAATAATCTTATCATATATAAAATATCTTAAACATCTCATTTGCAAATATTTGCTGTTTAAGAAAATGTCAATAAAATACCTACTCTTAACAACTAGCCAGATGAAAACTCAACAACTCGTTTGTTAGATAAAATTAACGCTGCCAGCTTTGACGATTTGTCGCCATTTTGGTGATTTTCAAAGTGAAATATGATAAAATGACGATTGGCGATTTTGCAAAATTCATTATAAAAATTTGCAATCTTCATTAAATTTTGTATCAAGTTTCTTTTCATTTAAAACATCTAAAGAAAATGTAATAAAATGATCTTAAATCCAACAAAAATTAATCATTTACCCATTTAACCCACAATCGGTACACTATCATACAGCATAGTGTATACGTACTTAGGGAATGAATGATGAAGAGTTTTATTAAAATTTAAGACAAATGTTTCATAGACCTTCATTATTTCATAAAAAACTTTCATACACTTTGTGAAAATAAATTTTTATTTTTTAGCAAATATAGTGAAATTTAGAAATAAAAAATTTAAATTTTAATATTTAAATAGAGACGGAGGAGATTAGAAAAATAAACAAAAAAAATCTAAAAATAGAATATTTGTGTTTGTTAGTGTTGTCACTTCTGAGTATAATATAGAATAACAGAAAAGCTAATAGGAATGAAAACTTCAATTTAGCTGCATTACATTCGAGGGCCTACTTGGGTGTGATCGCTAAACGGTCATGACTCGGTATTGTTACGTTTGTAATGTAAGAAGAGCGCAGGTTTGATTCTTACAGTCGCAGGTTGTTGAAAAATTTATCATATAGAGACAATCTGACAATTATAAGACACAAAATATAATACAATTTAAAACGAAAATCGCTGATGACGCCTGTCCATAAAAAGACAGAAACTAGTCTAGTCTGTTTTAAAAATGAATAGTGTTTATAATTTTTAGAGAAAAACGTTTATTCTTCTTCTTAACCTCAACATTTCTAAATTTTTATTATTCATTTGAAATATAGAAAATATTAATTGCAATTCAATTTTCTACAAGAAATTTTTGAAAATTCTGGGAGATCAATTGAATATTATTTGAGTTGTTCTTAATTTAAAATAAAATTTTTTGAATATAATTACAACTTTCGCAATTTGAATTAATGTTTTTTAAATAGAAAATTATATTTTCTTAATTTCAAATGTAAATTTTTAACTTAAATTTGATGTTCTTTAATTTCATTGCAAAAAAAATCCATAACAACATTACATTATTTTTGCTTGAGCAAGTTTAGAATATACATTTTTACGTGAAATACTGAATACTGTCAGTAGAAGACTCAAAACACAATCAATTTTTTATAAGGGCCGGCACTTTTGAAATAATTTATGGAAATAAAATTTCGTCATTGGTTGTAGCCTTTATAGTGTTTGCATTTTGGCATGTCATATATTTGTCTCACTCTAACACAAAATATAAACCAGCTTGGAAACATAGTTTCCGGAGCAAAAAAAAATCTATATCTAATTCGATACGGTCCAATAACTAATCAGATACAATTTAATCCGAAAAATGACAAATACAATTGTATCTACGTGGATCAAATTTGATTTTACTTTGATTGGAGTGGATCAAAAAGTATACAATTGAATCCGAATTTTGACTAGATATTATTGTACTTAATAATATCTTAATACATAAAAATGCATACAATTAGCTCCATTTTCGGATAAATGCTTTAAATTTTGAATTTTTTACTAAAGGTGAGATTTGCATTTTGAAAGATAGTAAAGTTCGAATACGATTGTAGTTCTTAAACTATTAATTTGTATATAAAAGTAAGTTAACAGATTTAATTTGATATTAATTAAGAAGAGTGAAATTATGCATGAACGGTAATTTCAAACCGTATCCAATAAATGTTTTCTCAAAAAAAATTCAACTGACACTATGTGGTTCATATTATTATTGAGGTTTGCGTTAAGCGAGGTGGCACTATATATATTTATTTGAAAAATTGTGAAATACTTTCATTAGATTTCTGAAAAAATTGTTTGCGAAAAATTTAATAAAAAATTTATGCGTTTTCAGTTGAATATTGCTCAAAGTTAAAAAAAAAATGTGGAAGAAGTTGCAGAATTTTGGAAAGATTGTATTAAAAATGTCAAATAATATAAAACATAGTTTGTGGGACTGACATAAATAGTTTGTCTTAGTGCGAAATCACTCCTGTGTACCGTTTGAGGGTTAAAATAAGGAACAAAATTACTTACCTTTTAATTAAATTAATTTTTTAAGACACAAAAATCACTTTTTTATTTTTTTTATAAACCACCATTTTCCGAGTAAAAATGTTTATATATAATAATGCATTATTTTATATAAACACATATATAAGTTATTGCATGCTATTATATGTAAATACATATGTTTATGTATGTTTATATATAAACAATGCTTCTTCTAAATTTTTTAATACGATGCCATATATAATTACATTTTTTTACATATCGACCAATATATTATCTTATATGACATATACAATTATATATGGTTAATCTAATAATGTACAAATACATGTGTAATTAGATATAACACAAACCAAACTTATATATAATAACATATAGTGTAATACTAAAAAATATGTATTTAATTTTTGATAAAACGGTAGTTATATAGGTCCACACCAGAAAAATATAGATCTTTTTTGGATAAAACTATATATTGCCGCATTTAAAGTCTGATGGCTGTATATTACCCTGTCCCGAATTTTAAAAAACTATAGGTATTATTGAGCTGTTTAGGGATTATAACCAAACATTTTTTGAGGGAACATACTTATAGTTTCTACCGACCTGTTATACTTGATGGATAAAATCATAAATGAGAAGTGAAAAAATAATGAGTCTAAAAATAGATTTTCAAAAATTTTTTAGATCATTACTTTTTATTTAAAATAATGATAAAAAAATAAGCACAATGGGTCACGCATAATTTTTTATTGAAATAATGGGAAAATTAACAAATTATTAGTAAGTCCTTATTATTTCTGCTAAAGTATGCAGAGCTGGTGTGATGGTGGTAGTGAGAAAAATAATGACATGTCATTACTGTTTCTACACTGGGTATGATTATGCGTGCTGAATTTGCTAGGTTGTAAATTTATTTAACGTAGATTAGATTAGATTAGATTAGATTAGATTAGATAGATTAGATTAGATTAGATTAGATTAGATTAGATTAGATTAGATAGATTAGATTAGATTAGATTAGATTAGATTAGATTAGATTAGATTAGATTAGATTAGATTAGATTAGATTAGATTAGATTAGATTAGATTAGATTAGATTAGATTAGATTAGATTAGATTAGATTAGTTAGATTAGATTAGATTAGATTAGATTAGATAGATTAGATTAGATTAGATTAGATTAGATTTAGATTAGATTAGATTAGATTAGATTAGATTAGATTAGATTAGATTAGATTAGATTAGATTAGATTAGATTAGATTAGATTAGATTAGATTAGATTAGATTAGATTAGATTAGATTAGATTAGATTAGATTAGATTAGATTAGATTAGATTAGATTAGATAGATTAGATTAGATTAGATTAGATTAGATTAGATTAGATTAGATTAGATTAGATTAGATTAGATTAGATTAGATTAGATTAGATTAGATTAGATTAGATTAGATTAGATTAGATAGATTAGATTAGATTAGATTAGATTAGATTAGATTAGATTAGATTAGATATTAGATTAGATTAGATTAGATTAGATTAGATTAGATTAGATTAGATTAGATTAGATTAGATTAGATTAGATTAGATTAGATTAGATTAGATTAGATTAGATTAGATTAGATTAGATTAGATTAGATTAGATTAGATAGATTAGATTAGATTAGATTAGATTAGATTAGATTAGATTAGATTAGATTAGATTAGATTAGATTAAGATTAGATTAGATTAGATTAGATTAGATTAGATTAGATTAGATTAGATTAGATTAGATTAGATTAGATTAGATTAGATTAGATTAGATTAGATTAGATTAGATTTAGATTAGATAGATTAGATTAGATTAGATTAGATTAGATTAGATTAGATTAGATTAGATTAGATTAGATTAGATTATTAGATTAGATCTAGATTAGATTAGATTAGATTAGATTAGATTAGATTAGATTAGATTAGATTAGATTAGATTAGATTTAGATTAGATTAGATTAGATTAGATTAGATTAGATTAGATTAGATTAGATTAGATTAGATTAGATTAGATTAGATTTAAGATTAGATTAGATAGATTAGATTAGATTAGATTTAGATTAGATTAGATTAGATTAGATTAGATTTAGATTAGATTAGATTAGATTAGATTAGATAGATTAGATTAGATTAGATTAGATTAGATTAGATTAGATTAGATTAGATTAGATTAGATTAGATTAGATTAGATTAGATTAGTTAGATTAGATTAGATTAGATAGATTAGATTAGATAGATTAGATTAGATTAGATTAGATTAGATTAGATTAGATTAGATTAGATAGATTAGATTAGATTAGATTAGATTAGATTAGATTAGATTAGATTAGATATTAGATTAGATTAGATAGATTAGATTAGATTAGATTAGATTAGATTAGATTAGATTAGATTAGATTAGATCAGAAGGCACTATGCACCGCGACCAATGTAGGTCTTTTGTGCTGCTTTATTTAACGTAAATAAAAAATATATTAAAAGTACTTGTAGAAAAAGTTAACATCGTTCTGAAATGTTCATGGGTGCGAATTCGCACCTGTGTACCGTTTGATGGTTTATGTTGAACTAAATATATACTTAATCATTTTGAAAGATAACTAAAGCCGTAGGTATTTTTTATATAGTTTTTATTGAGGAAAATCAATAAAAACTATATAAAAAATACCTACGGCTTTAGAGGAAAATCCAGTCTTTAAAATAAGTCTGTGATCTTAAAATTCTATTCCGCTTTGTGTGTATTGGGGGTTGCGTTCTGCAGACTCGGGGTGTTTGTAAAGGAACTAATAATAAAGAACATCAAAATGGTGAAATAATTACAAATAAAGTGATTAAAACGAAGTTTTAATTAAAATATGGGAAGTTTTGGGAATGACGATTTTTTTTTACGATTTTTCCACAAAAATTTACGATTTTTAAACAAATTGGGTTGGCAGCACTGGGTGTAATACAAATTTTCAAAAAATTTGCTTTATCATGAAGGATATTACACCCTATGGCCAATTTTAAAATGCATTTGACAAAAAACTGTCAAATGGAAAACAAACTTTAAAAGGGAACCGGTAAAAGATTTTCATCTATTGATTGCGAAAAAATATAAACTTTTTAAAAGGGCAGTGATGTGTGTGTTTGGGTTAATGTTTATGTGTGTATGTATTTTAAAGAAATTTTGTAGTTATTGTGTTTTGGTAGGCTTAACGCTTTATTGGTTTTGTCCTAGAAAGGATGGGGAAGTAGCAACATATTGACAACCACGTACATGTTTTAAATAAACATGAAAGAAAAAGCCAAGAATAGAAAGGAAATGAAAGGTACTCTTTATAGTGGCTAATTTGCAAATAATATTCAAACCATAACAAACAAATCAAAGGGAAAGGGAAATAAGACAGGATAAAGGATATGTGTATGCAAACATGTTCACATATGTAAATTTTACTATGTGTGTGTGTTTTTTTTTGTGTTTTTAATGGAGGAAGTATGTTAGTTTGACGGTTTGTTATTTTCAAAATTGCAAACTTTTTTTAAATTAGATTTAAAAATACTCTTTTTTTTGGTTGCGTATGTCGTTTTTCATGGTTTTTTTGATTTTTTCCATTTATTTAAACAAATTAAGGTCACATTTTTGTATACTTATTGAGTTTAAAATGAAAGGATTTTCATTCTTTTTACGTACGCTGTTGTTATCTATTATTTGTTTTGCGAATTTTGTCTTTGATCATTAGAAGGATGTTGAAGATGTGGCAAAACAAATATATAAAGGATTTGAATTTGAAGTACCCGCGCTAGGTAAATACGAAAGCAGTCAACGCAAAAACCAAAGCATACAAAATAAAATTAATTCTCGTTATTATTAGAAATTTGCTAACATTTTTATAACTACACTGTAATGATGTAGGATACAATGGGCAAATACATAAGTTTTATATGATAATTGGCAAATTGTTTTATGTGTCAAATTTAGAAATTAAATTTCGGGAGACTTTGATTTAAAGCAACGAAAATCACGATAACACTTGAACACTTTAACAGTAAACTAATTCATTAATGTTTTTATTAACAATTTTATACGAAATAAATAAATAATATATTTAAATCAACTGTTATGTTAAGACATTTTTGAATTTGACACTTTTCGTATCAAAATTGGCGTTTTAAAATTTGCCAAAAAGTCTAGGGCAACCAAACATGCTAAGTTATTTTGTGTTGTATTATATTTTTTATATTTGTAATCGGTTTGGCTGGGATATATCACCATCATACATTCCAGTATCAAACACCTTTGGAGAATATAATACACATCCATTTTTAAAAGCTTTATGAAAGTCACATGCAGTGTGACCATGTGGAATTCTCAAAAATTATATTGTATTGGATTGAGAAGGAAAACGGTATGAACGCGAATTTTTCGCGATAGAAAATAGTAAATAGATAGTAAATAGAACATATAGTTATAGAGAAAGAAAGTACCGCAAAATAAAAATTACCCGTTATCTATAGATATCTCACAAGGGTGGTACCGGCAGATCTTAATGAACTTCGAATATGTTGCAAAGAATAAAAATTTAAGGGACCCGTATTTTTTTTAGCTGCCCAATCTCTGTTTTGGCGGGATCTAAGTGGAATCAAAAATTACACATTTCAACGTTTTTTTCGGTGTATTTCGTTCTTTTTAAAGTAACTATAGACAAATATGGTATTAAATGAAATATTATTATAAGACACATTCACTGGTTTACAAATTATGCCCAAAGACTTTCAAGTATTTGTATATTCAAAAAATGTGTTTTGAGAAACATTAAATCTGGCGTTTTATTAAGAATTTTAGTTCTATTAAGCTAAAAATAATGCATAGTAACGCTTATTTGATTTAATCGAGGGGGTGTCTGAGCTTCTTCGGATATTCATAACCATTCGATTTCTATGTAACTTTTCCCGAACATCATCTTTCCCCTATATTTCAAGTAATTAAAAATGTGTCAATTCGGTGTCCGCTAAATAGGCAATATGGGTATCAACATTTTTTTTTTTGAGAAATTTTACCCTGCGTTCAAATAAATCTTGTTTTCGCAAATTAAAGACAAGTTTATATTCAAAACAAATACATTTTTAACCCTACTTTAAATACCTTTATAGTGCGATTGCGCAGCTAAAAAAAACTAAGTGTCTCTCGCTTTTTGTTCCTATCCAACATATCCAAAGTTCTTTAAAATCTTTGGAACGGGATATCTCCCTTATCAGTAAATTGTCATAATTTCAAAAAATTTTCATTAAAGCGTTCTACGAAGATATAAAACTGACTTTTTGCTGATATTAGCAATTATTCTGCAAGGACTAACTGACACACACTAACACAGACAAAATCGAGTTTAAATTTAAATATTTGTTTATTCAATTAAAAGTTTAATTGAATTCGGTCCTTTTAAAGAAATTGTAGTATCAATTAAAATAATTTGTAACTATTTAAAGAAGAACCAAGGTTCATGTAGTCAATTTTATATGCCAACTGGTTTTAAGAGACACAGTTTTTAGAGTTTTTTTTTAATGCATATTTTTTAGTAAAAGTAAACAAAATTTTGAGTTAGTTATACAAAACTTATTCAGAGAATGCATTAAACAACACAAATTATCTTTACAATTGCTTAAATGCATCAAATAATAGTATAAATTTTAACACATATTTGTCGAAACTGTCTTAACACTAGTTCAGGTTTTTCGAAGAGAGCGTTAGAAACGGCTTGTTTAAACAACAAAACACCCAACCCTTATATTATGCGTAATGGATTCTAAATTTTCAATTTTAAAAATTAAATGGTTGTCTAGTTTCATCCACTATATGCAATATACTTTCTAAAACTGATTGTGTTTTGTCGTTAACAAAATAGTTGCTTTGAACAATCTGAAATTGCTGAAGTACGAAATGGGAAGATTTATCCTTCTCAAACAAAATATAATATTGATCCATAATACCGACCATATAGTATTTATTTGTAAATATTTCGTGTAACATGGACGTGTGAAGTTTGCTGTTTATTAATGTAACATATGTTCCAACTGTACCCAGCAAAATTCTTTAAAACATATTACCTCTGAACCTGTTCTAGAACAACTTCTTTTACCAGCGGTTACATGGAACCGGCTCTACAACAGGTTCCTGGGAGTCGAAATGTAGTTTGTCACAGTCCCAGAACCAGTTCTATAACTGGTTCTAGATTCGGTTCTTAAGCAACCTGTTCTTGTATGGAGGTAAAGAACCTATTTCAAATAGGACAAACTCCATATAAAAGAACCAGTTGCGGAACTGAAATTATAATCTGTTATAATACAGTATAAGCTGTTCTGCAACCAGTTATTTAGATTTTACTATTTTGCTGGGTAGGTTCATAAAAAAGTGCATACGTTTTTAGATTTAGCATTATTTTTTCAAATTAATATTTATAAGCTTTTATAAATGAATTACAAGTAGTATTTACTTGGATAAAAATAAAAAATACAGATTTCTAAAACATTTTCAATTTTTTTTTTTAATTTGTTAACTAAAAAACTTATGAGATAAAATTGTATCAAATTATATATAATTTGATTACATTTGATAAACCCATTTTTTGAATCAAACTATGTGAGATACCATGAGATCAGCTTATTTATGCCATTTTTCGGATCAGATCAGATGTGGTGTTTAGTTATATGTGATACTATATATAATCATATATGATTATATCGGATTTATAAATTTTTTCAATTTTGGTGAGTTTTTAAATTTTGGCATTTTTTTGTTGTTGTTGTTGTATGCACCAAACTCATTTTCAATTAAACATTTATTTAATACATATTATTAAACTTTTAATTAAAAGTGAGTTTGAAATCAAACAAAAGTTTAAATGAAATTTTTCTGATAATAATTTTTTCTGTGTAAAAAATGTTTTATGTGGCATTTGCATATTTTGTCACACAAAAACAATTTGCATATTTTTAAATACTGCAAATACTACGAGGATTGGCTCGATTTTTAGTTTGTATGCTTTGGGTCTTTCGCGAACTGTATAAACAAATAAGTAGTTTTTCATCAAATGCCTTATGCAAACATGTATTGAATTTGAATGCTACTTTTTTTAATTTTCCCCAAAAAAAATGTAATCAAAGAATTTTCAAGAGGTTTATTGCTTTATTAGAAGATTAGAAAAGTTCCTAAAACATATTTAATTTAAAAAATTTACTACAAATAAAATTTCATTAATCTAAAAATAAAACTCACTTAAAGGGTTATTTTCAAATGATTGATGATTTAAAAAAAAATTGCTTCAAATATGTTAATTAAAAAATATTTGCTTTGAAGACCCCTTTTTTTAAACAACGAGTAACCAAGTGTTACCACGTTTTACTTTGTAATTGTAACACTTTTCAGTTAACATTAACAAACCATGAAAGTCTTAACACTTGACATAATATTATGTAAAATTTATATTTATTTTTTTTTAATAAATTGACCATTTGCCCTTATTATGGCTACAATTTTACGCAAACCCTTTTTTTATTTTCTTAAAATTAGATGAAAGCAACTGATGTCCACTGTTAAAAATATATATGAAATACTAATTGAATTTATAATGTTACAAAACTGTAAAATCATTGAGTGGAAATTTTTTGTTTTGGATGTAAAAAATTTAAGAATTTAAAAAATTATCTGTCAAATGTCACGTCCATTTAAAAAACTGACCATCTGCTGTGAAATGAAACTGTGTATTGAATAAAGATTAACATTTTACAAAACTATTTGTAGTTAAACTGGTACTGGTCAAGGCAAAATTAATACACATGACTTAACAAAAAAAGTAACATATACGGGTTAACAAGGGGTTAAACGAAAAAGGTGAAAAAGTTTAACAGATGTATACTTAGTTTGACTGTATGTTGCAGTAGTAAAAATTTCGTGACATGCAGGTTTAGTCTCTCTAAGTTAGATGAATTTATTGAAACTTAAACGCTAATTTTATATTTTTTTATAAAAATTTATTTAACACAAACACAAAAGTTTTTTACAAAAATAAAAAAACCAAAATTGACTAGTCCAAAGTTATAGAAAATTTCTGAAGTATTTCATTTTGATAAAAACTTTTTTTTTGTTTTCTAAACAATAGTTTTTTAACGTAGTTTTTCTCCTAAGTAAAAAATTATACATGAATTAAACAAATTTTAGAAAATTAAGATTATTAAATTATTCTTCTTAATTTAAACGAGCTTAAGATCATTTATTTATTAAATATTTATTTCCAATATTTCGTCTCCACATTGGGTGACTTCTTCAGGGAACAAATATTACAATTTGAAATGCTTTAAAACAAGTTCGCCACCCTAGTGACAACGATATTCAAGGTAGGGCGAAAGTAACACATGCACCAGATCGAAGGTTTTTCCTTTATTTAATTCATCTTCTTGACCGGGAACTTTTTTTTGCTTTATCTGAGTTGCCTTAACTGAATCCTCTTGAAATATAGACCCTGGTTAAAGGCGGTCAACGGATATGAGTTTTTCTTTTCCATTTACTTAAATCTTAAAAATTGTATCTGTACGGCTAATTACCTTATAGGGACCATCATATGGACGCTGCAATTGTTTCTAATTCTTTCTTTCAATGCCTTCATATCTGACGAAAACATGAGAGCAACTTTTAAACGAGTTTGGTACGCAATTACTTTGTAACCCATGACGAAGAGCAGGCGTAGCTTAAAGCATCTGCATTTTTTCGCAAAACTGTTTTACCCACTCGTGGTTGGTAGTTGTTTCCTTAGATTTTTCAAAATTTCACCAGGGACACGCAAGCTTGTACCAAAAACCATTTCTGAGGAAGAAAACTTAATATCTAGAATAACAGTTAACCTTAAACCCAATAAAACTAACGGTAACGCATCTATCCAACTATGCTTCTCATAGCATTTTAAAGCTGCTTTTAATATTCTACACCATCTTTCTACTAGCCCACTGGCTTGGGGATGGTAGGCAGCTGAGTGATTAAATTTTATATCAAGAAGATTTGAAAATTCCTGAAATAGTAAACTTTCAAACTGCTTGATGTTGTGAGGTTTTGGGTAGGAAACGTCAGTAGAAGTTGAGCATAAACAAAAAACACCATAAATCTTTCACGGTTTCTGGCTCCTTATAACTTACTATGTACTCGACCCGTTTACTTTACAGTACAGCTCCGTATTTGGAGCTCCAAACTCAAAATTTACGTGGTACTGTCAAGCATGACGGTAGTCATGTGATGGTTTGGAGATGCATTTCGGCATCAGGAGTTGGAAGTTTGCACTTTATTAATGTGAATATGGACAAAATTCAATAACTAAATATTTTGAAGGCAAATTTACTGCAGAGTGTGGAAAAATTGGGCATAGGAGAGAATTTCAACTTCTATCAACACAACGACCCAAAGCACAAGTCGGGTGTAGTTCAAACAAGGTTGATTTGGAATTTTCCACATGTACTCCAAACGCCACCCCAATCAACAGACATAAATGTAATTTAAAATGTATGGCATCTGCTTGAAACAAAAATCAGAGTTATAACATATCCAACGTAAACGACCTAAAAGAGGCCCTAAAAACTGAATGGTATAAGATTTAACCGGATTACACGAAAAAATTGGTTTCTTCGATGAATTCTCCTTTAATAATTCACCTTTTATTAATTCACCTTTTTTCCATTTTTTGATAAGAATTGTTTTTAAGTTTAGTATATACAAGAAATAAGCTGAGACTTTGATTTTGTATGAATTTTTGTTTTTGTTATATTTTTACTTTTTTGAAACATTTTTTAAATATTGTTTTTGTCTTGTTATACGAAGAAGTGAACACAGAATAAAACGCAAAAAAAATTTTGTTTAATAAGAAGAAAAAATATTGTCTCACACGAAATAAGCTTGACTCACAGCTTATATCTGCGTTTGTAATTATTCTCTGTGTTCAAAATTGATGTATTATCAAAATGTGGATAATGATTAGAATTATTGCAGTGTAATGATAATGAAATATATATTGGAAATAAATAATTAGAAGAATAAAATAAAAGAAGATCAAAGAAAACTTAATATATTTGTATCTAATTGTATATAGCGTTGTGTTGCTTCAAAAATATTAATATGTGGGTTTATATAGCAATAAATATTATTTTATAATGTCTTATATATAATTATATATAATATACCTAGTTATATATTACTATATACACAATATAGAGTTATAAATGCATTCGTATATAATTCAATATAAATGCACATATAATTATATAAAACTTCATGTGAAATAGCATTAAAAATATTTTTTTATAATTTTTATAAATACATATATTGTTGCATACAAAACTATATAGAAATATATAAGGTAAAATGCTTTGAATATGTTTATTTGAATTCAGATATGATTATATATGGACAAAGCCACATTTAATTATAAGTGGTGCCAGAATAAAAATATTTTCTAATTGATTTTAGATATAAATATATAATTCCAGAGTTGAGATTTCTGAGTTAATTAGCTTAAAAAATTTTGATTTTTGTTTACAAGAACGACTTTAGCAACCGCGTGCGCTTTGTACTTTTAATGAAATTTAAAAAAAAAAGTTTAGCCTCTCTCGCAACATACCTATTATTTGATCTACGTTAGTTAGCATAAGAAATTTAACATATGCTAAAGGTTCATACAGACGAAAAAAAGATTTATAAACTTTAATAGCGAAAAAATCTGCGAAAAGCTAATTTTGTTACAAAACATCCTGTTCGGAGATAAATTGATGAAATAGAGCAGCTTTTTTTGGCTCCACAGTTTCACCTCCGAAAAACTACTGAAAAACTAATATTAGTCATATATATTAGTTTGCGAAATTAGATATAATTTGATACACTTGCTGAGATAAACTACTAACTGTTTGTTTGAACTTTTATCTAATACTATCTAAGTCGATGCAATTATAAATAGTATAGACAAATTTTTATGGGGACAAATTTCTGATGAAATTTTATCTAATATATGTATGTACATCAAATTGTATAAAATTGTATTTAATTGCATATAATTAGATCTTATTCGCTACAATTGTATTGAATTCGATATAATTTGTTGTATTCAAGACACAATTATATGTTCTCATTTTTCTGATCAAATTTTATCTCAGCGCATATCAAATTTATATATAATTTAATATAATTTAATGAAGTCCCCTATCATTTTTTTTTTACTTGGTTACACCAACAAAATTTAAATAAATTTTAAGTTTAAATACAATTTTTTTTTTGTCAATTTGACATTATTTTCTTAAAATTGTATACGCTTTAGGGGCGATTAACACGCTATCCATCCATATCTACTATTTCCCACACTCACAAGAACTTTTCCATAAAAAATCAACAGTTATTTTAAAGTTTAATCGGTAAAGTTGTTTCAATGGAATATACAGTTAAAATATCAAAGAAACATATTTTTTAACTTTCTGTCTGTTATTTAATAAACAAAATAAACAAATAAACGGACTTTCGGTAATAGTTAAAATATTCAGTTAAAATTTTCTATTAAAAACAAAAAGTTGTTATATTATATTGAGTATTGAAATAAACGAAAATCTATTGTTTTTATGGATTTTGTCAATTAATTTTTCAACAGTTGAAAATAAACTAAAAAATACAATTGTTTTAAACGAAAAGTAAGTAGTCCTGTTTTTAACTGATTTTCAGTTAATTTAATGTGTATGTTCAGTAGTCTTTACGGAAAAAATATTGTGAGTGCATTATTGGTAACACGAATGTCAAATTATTGTAAATTCTCTTTTGAAATGACATAATACTGAGAAATAGTAGGTTAGGTCGATAAGAGGATTCGGAGAAGGGAATGCTTCCCTAATCCGACTCAAGTCCCTGAGGACTTCCACTTAAGCCAGAATGTCGGCTTATTGTGCGCTCTAAAAAATCTGTCCTATGTCACATTCGCACTGACGAAATTTCTCAACCTCTTCCATCCTATGATCCCTAAGATCCCCCAATGTGGATATTGGGTCACTGGATAGTATTTTGACCCGTATCCCGGGAAATAGTAGATATGGGTATATAGAGATGGATTTCGTGTTAATCATCCTTTAGGGCAAGTAATATTTAAAAAAAAATAGCCTGAGTATAACTTTAACCACAGATATTTCCATATAAATTTTACATTCATAACTATGGCTAATCCCCAAACTTTTTTTATTGTGAGATAAGTTAACAGGCCTTAGATATTTATTTTAAGGTAATTTAGTTAGCACACATCTACAAAAAATAATATAAAAATCTTTAAAATATTTTGTTGTCCATATCTTAAAACTTAGCATGATACGGCGATATAAGCAAAATATTTTTCTTACACAAAGAGAACTTTCTTGGACGAGTTTTGATTAAATTTTTAACTAAACTTGGGAAGTTTTCTTCAGAAAGTATGATAAGGCTTCATAATTTTAATAAAACTATTTTTAATGAAAGTTTTAATAAATGAAATGAAAATTTTCACACAATTTTATGAAAAACTACATTACTTTAATGAAAAGTTTTAATGGCATGAATTCCAGTGAAACTTCATAGATCTAATATAAAAATTCATTGATATCATGCATATAATTCTCTCAGTATAGTAATTCCTCCATGCTACTGCCCGTTTTTACCCTTAACACATAACAATGAGCCGATAATGAAAATATACAGGTCCGTTAATTTCATTATTTGCACACCGATCCTGTTTTAACCAGTCACGAATGAGGTACTTTGCGAATGGTCTGTTTGCATCGAACACGGGACAGGTCAAGGGGTAACAACTTTCAGAACTGTCATATTTTAACTAGACAGGGGGGTTGGTCCTTAAAGACCAGCTCAGTTACCACCGGTCACGGGATAGGGCGTTTTTGACCATGAGGCGGGTCCCTTTTCTCATAATGAGTGCCGTTCCCTTGCAGGAATTTCGACCGTTTCCCAAAATAAAAACCAAATCATAAAGATTTAACTTTAAACGGGTGTTTTTATTTAGCCAAGAGAATTTGTATTCCCTTATGTGAACTTTTATTGTAAACATTAAATAACCATTGAAAAATTATGATTGTTAAAAATAATTACATTGGCGTGTGTCATTATCATTAAAGAACAAATATAATGAATTTTTAGTAAATTTTGTCGAAAACAAATCATTAATCAAAAAACCGTTACCTTTTGTTAAAAAATTAATTTTATTTATAACACAAAAACAACATGAGATTGTTTTTTACACACACACACACACACACACACCAAGCCACCTAAGGGACCTCATTCAGAGAAAACCAACACACTCAAACAACTATTCGGATCAATGTTTTATAGATTCAACAGCTTCTAAGGATAATGAAACCACACACGACTGACTTGCCTGTGACACATGCCAAGGAAAAATGAAATACATTCATTTTTTATTATTCATATGTAACGGCGTATAAAGTTTTTCCCGTTACAAACATTTTTGGTATTTTCACACATTGTTAAAAAAAAAAAAATAAAGGATGCAGCAGGAAGGAGTAGAAAACCATACTTGAAATTCACATGCACTCAAAGAAAAAAAAAAAAACATCCCCAAAAATTACTCTTTAAAGCCGCCACCACCTTTCAAGAGGTAGAATATAAAAATAAACGATTTAACATCACATGTCCTTTGTATACGCTTCTTCACTACACACATCGTACTGATGGTATAATATTGATACATTATTGCTAGCAAAAGGCGTAAATTACAAGCAATTTTCTCGCGAAACGTATGCAAATCGAAATGGAATTTTCGTTTTGAAAAATGAATAGAATTTTTGCAAATGATACGCATTATCATTGTCGAAATCATTATTTAAAGGAAACGTCTGCTTAACTTTAAAAATTCATAATCCCAAAGGGTTTTATTTAAGAAGTGATGAAAAGACTTTAAACTATTTTTCCCAGCAACACAATTTAAAAAACTGAAATATAACCTAAAACAGAAAAAATCTGCATGTGTGGATATATTAGGGTGGCATTAAAATTTTCTTTAAATTCGGTTACTAAAGTTTAAGATTTCGATAAATTTCACGCCTCGCTGAAAGAGATGCAAAAATGAAAGTGCGAACAAAAATATATTTTACTTGATTATGTTTTTCGGCTGTCTTCGAACAATTCTGCGATAAAAATAGACTTATTTAAAAAACCAGTTTTCGTTTTAAAAAACCGCAATTTTCAAAAACCGGTATTCGATTTTTTTAATTCAAAACCGGTTTTTCAAATCGCTTTGTATCATAGATTTCTGAAGTATTCTGTACAAATTTAAATTTAAATGCTGAGGTTTAAAATTAATCAGATCTCCTTTCTAAAGAGCCTTTTCATGTTATTTTCCAAAAACATGATTCTTGGAAAATCCAAAAGGTTGGCTAAATTGCAGCGTGAGAAAACAATAATGCAACATCTTGCAAATTATCGTGGGATTGAAATCAAACTTATTTTAATGTTCAAGATAACGATAGTGTTAAACATGTTCGTCAAACTTATTTTAAACAAATTGAAAGTAGTATAAGTATATTTGTAATCTGCAGTTTTTAAAACATTTTACTTTTCAATTTTATAAAATTAAAACAAAATCCCTAATACTACGTTTCCACTGAACGTGTTTTGGACGTGTTTTTATATAAAACCTGTTTTGTACATGTTTTGCCATACATTTTTTTTTTCACCAGAACACATGTTTTGCTCGAAACAGTAGAAACATAGAAAAATATGATTTTAAATTCTAAAGGTCGACTATTTTTTAAATTTCGTACCGATTCATTTCACATAAAACCATAAAAAATATCCAATTTTCAATTTTAACCAAACTTGGTATGGAAGTGACAGTCATATAAATATGTCTTCGTACAAGTTTTGTGGTGTTATCTCTAACGGTTGTGTAAATATGAAAAAAAAATAATAATGAAAAAAGAAGCCGTATTTAATCGTCCATATCTTTTTAATTTATCAGTGATACCTGATTTAAAAGGTACTTAAATCTTGGCTTTACTAGTTCGCAAAAATAATACACTTCTTTACGCTAAAATTCATTTTTTCAAATTCCGTGGTTCAAACAGCTGTATTTTAAAAAACTGTTTTTCAAAAAAATTATATATATGTTAATTACAAATTATTCTTCTATACGGTTACCAACTCCCTATGTGGTACTCCTGCATGTTTCTGAGTTATCGGCTTTTCAGTTAAATTTGTTCACATGTTTATTCATAACTCAGGACACCGTAAGGACCTGGAGATTAGCTGTCCTACATTTTGACGAAGTTATAGTTATATGATGTAAATTACTAATTCACTAATTCTTGCACTTAATTTCAGCATGTACAGAAAGAGAAAATTTGCTAAAAGCCTGTAAAAAAATTGGCTTACTCCCTTACAAAGCTGCTTCCAGGTAAGCAGCGTTTTTTTACTGGGAAATTACATTTGAGAATTTCTGATATACATTTGATAATTTCTGAATTAGAATTAATATATTTTAAAATACAATTAATAATTTCTAAAATACATTTTAAAATAAATTTAAAAAACTATCGATAATTTTCAAAATTCAATTGATAAGTATGAATAGTTATTGATAATTTCTGAAATACAACTGATTAATATTAAGTTTAATTAATATTTTCTGCAATACAATTCATTAATAGATTGTTGCTAAATCTAAAATATTATTGATAAATCTTAAAAACAATTGTTAATTTCTGAAAAACAACGGAAAATGGAGTAGTATCGTTTTAAGTACATTTTTTTTAAAATTCTTCCACGATTCTATACAAATTTCTGGGCATTTTGTATTGAAATAAGTTCAAATGTTTACAGTAAAAAAAAGTGCCACAAAATTGGACAAAAGTCGGAAACAGTCTGTAATAAAAGTAGATATATAAAACTTAATATGAAGATGACATTAAAAGATTTTCATACAAAAAGTGCTTTCAAAGATAAATAATCTTAAATTGGCACGCGACATATTTTTACAAAAAAAATTTTCTTTTTGTGGCACGCAACGAAAAAAGTCTTGCCATTCTGTCCTAGAGTATAGGTATGTCAAATTTCAACAAAATCAAAGCAAAAAATTACATTTTTTGATCGTTCTCTCATAGAACTTACGACATGTATTGAAACAGTTTACGACGTTTAGTCCTTAAAAAAAAACACCGCTAGTAATGGATTAACCACTTAAGGCATAATTTCTTTTGAAATCTTTTCATTTCAAGAGATGTTGTGAAGTTGTACAAATGCTTTCTTAAAGCAAAAAATATTGTAGTGTGAATTCACGACATAAATGCCGAAAAAAGTTGTCTTATACTCTTTTGAAAATTTGTGTACTCTGATATTTGTTCAACGAGTAGTAATGGCTACAAAACACTTTGCGAATATCACTCCTTAGTAATTATTCAATTGATAGGTCCCAATTGTGATTTTACGTTTTGGTGTAATGGTTAGCGCGTTGGACTGTAACACAGATGGTCCCGGGTTCGATTCCCGGTGACGACAACATCAATTTAAAAATAATATGAATCAGTTTTCTATCACTTATATGTATCGCTGCGATCACCTTCGGTGTTCCCATAACACTTAACCCCACCGAAGTAAAATAATTAATCAGGGCTATAAAACAAAAAGCTTCAATAAATTCGCCAACTCTACATCAGGTGGCGAGCAACAACTGTTCTAAGACTTATCATCTCGCGCAATTACAGTGTTGCCATGTTTGAAGCCCTTCATCTTTCACCACCTTTCATCTCTCCACTATCCCCTTTACAAAGAAAGCAACACATTAATTAATAGGAAGAATTTCCTAAGTGTTGCTTCTCTTTAAAAAAAAAAATTAAAATAAATGCCTCCCTATTACATATAATACAAGAAGTTCATATGTTCCGAAAATAATAAGCCCACGAATTGTTGCTGATTTAATGCTACTCATGGTTTTATAATCAGACATATCATTTTAGCTTTTCTTCCTTATTCTTTTGATTGATGTTGTGATGAAGTGTGACAAACGCAATTTTTTTTTTGTGACAGATCTCATATTTAACCCATGTGTGTAGTAATACAAAATATGCGTATTTCCAAGTAAACTCCCTTCATATGCATATATTTAAGTAGGTTTAATAATATTTCGCTTTTGGTTTTTAAATTTAAAAAAAAAATCCTTTTTTTAACGGTTTTATTTTTTTACACACTCCAGCAACGCTTGTTATTTAGTTAACGATGGCATTAGTGTAGATTTTGGTGTCATATCATGTGGTTTAACTTTTTCAACCATTAACCTTTTCCTCTTTACACATGTTAAGGAGTTGAGGAGGGGTTATTGTATTGTAACATGTTGCATATTACAGCATTTTAAATCAGTTTAAATTTTACATACTTTTGGGTGGAAAATATTGTCATTTATTATAAATAACTTGGGTTTGACAAAGGGATGTTAAACTGAGAAGTTGCAAGACATTAAGATTTAAAATCATTTTGAATAATGAACTACAAAACATGAATTTTTAAAATTTTTTTTTTTTTTTTTTTTTTTTGTTAATAATAACTTTAGATCAATTGTGGCTAAGTTTGAATTTAATCCCAAAGAAAAATATGAGCTATGAAGAGAACCAGATTATTCGAGTTCATTCACTCAAAAAAAAAGTATGAACCAAAATCAAGTCTATGCCTTACTTAAATTTAGTTTGTAAAATGTTCCTTAAAAACACAAAATTGCTTACAAATAATGCAAATTTATTGAATTTTAGTTCATATTTATTTTTTGTGAACACAAAAATAATAAGCCAATTTCTTTAATTTTCCTTCCTTGAATTATGTTAATATTATAAAAAGTATTTCTTTTTAGTACAAAATCTTAAATTTTAAGAAGTTATCAAACTAAAAATTAAGAACAGTTATATTAGTTTTTTGTTTTTATATACATCGAGATTATTTTTATGTTATTTTATATTTATAGCGAGCTTTCAACCTCCGTATATTTACAAAAATAATGCAAATCAAACATATTAGCTAGGTTGATACTAGTATTTCGATCTGGCTAAATATCTCATCAGAACCCGAAGTTTTAGAAAAGTGAGAGCCTCCATAATAGGCAGAACTTTAACAAAAAACCTATTAATAATCAATTTTGCTCCATTCTTGTCTTCTTAGTAATCAATCACGTGGTTAGGTCTTTTCCTAACAAGCATCATGACGTTACTAAACTTTGAAGACCAAAAATGTTCTATTTATATTAAAAATTTTAGTTTGTACTCTGGCTCAAGTAATATTTTTTACAGTTAAAATTGAATGATCAAACTAAAACCAAATACACAACTTACTTAAATTAAGTTCAAAAATGTTAACTTCATAAAATTAAGTATAATAACTTCTTAAAAATTGTCTTTAAGAAGATTATAATTTTTAAACCTATAAAATTCTCATTTGGTTTATAGTTCATATTATATAAGTGTTTTAGTTTTGTCAAGTAAAAGTTAAGTAATAAATTTTACATTCAAAACGTTTCTGTTGTTTTTTTTTTAAATACCTACTTAACTTGAGTATAACTTATGAACTAAAAATAAGTTAATTTTGCATTAGCACACGTTCAAGCGTTTTAAAAATTAAGAAAAATTAACTAAATTTTAATATATTTTTAATAAATTTAAGCAAAATTTATGTTTAATTTTAGTCAAATATATACTAAATTTTAGTAAAGTTTCATACTACAAACTTTAATTGAAGTAAATTGCTTTTACTTGTTTTTAAGAAAACTGTATACTTAATTTGAGTTAAATGGAGTCAAATCATTCCCGAATTTCTTAAAATTTAGTTCAAATTACTTAATATTTGGTAAACTTTTTTTTGCGTGTTGGTACATTAGTGCTCTGAGGAAGTTCGATGCAGCGAACTGAAACATGTAAGGACCCATCAATATATAATATCTGCAGTGCATCAGCAAATAAATACATTTTTTTATTAAACATTGGCCTGGGGCCGTATTACGGCATTCTTGATCGAGTGAAAACGTTCAAAAACAATTTTTTCAATCAGTAATTGCAAAAATACTAATGATTAAAACAAAAAGTTTTACACTTATTTCTAATCAAGGACCGAACTACAACATCCCTGATCAAAAAACTTTCGTTAAAATGTTTAATTTTCGAAAATAGAAAATTAATTTCGATCCAAAAATTACGATCACCAAAGCCGTAATTCGGCCCATGTTCTTTTTCGTTTATTTGTTAACAAAAAACTAATGATCTTGAACCCAAAAAACAGTATTAGTTGTGGCCACCGAATTTGTTTCCAATTGAATTCTATCTTCATAATAAATTATAATATTCAGTTCGCTGATTCAATATTATATTCCACTTAAATATTATTACCTTCCACAAAATTTTATTGATTTTTTTTTTCGTGGGATTTCTCGAAGGGACGGCTTTACGTCAACAAACCACAAAACATTCAGTAACTTAAGCAGGAATATTCGCGCAGAAATTGCTGAACTGGGCCAGAAACGTAGCGCAACGTAATACAAAATGTCTTGAAAAAAACATTAAATGCCGACATTAAAATGGACGCCATTTAATGGATGTAATTTAATTTAATGAAATAATGCAATGTAAAAATAAAAGATATAAGCATTTAAAATCAGTCAGTCGAAGTTGGTCCATCATGTATTTTAAATTTCAGATTTCTACTCCTCTCCGAAAGAATTTAAAAAATCCCGCTTAATTTAGTTGATGGAGCAGGCCGCCAAGAATCGAAATTTTAAACTGAGGGAAGTATTTGCATGATATCAATGAATTTTTCCCTGAGATCTATGAAGTGTCACTGGAATTCTTCTATTGAAGTTTTTCATTAATTTAAAATTTTATGAAAAATTTCATTTTATTTATTAAGAATTTCATACGCCTATTGAAAAAGTTTTATTAAAAATAATCTAATTTTTCATCCACTTTGTGATGATGTGTCGCCTCGACACAAAATGCGAGAAATAAATCTCTTAGCCTGAAGTTGGCCAAGAAAATTTCCCAGTACCTAGAGAAATCGAACTTAATCCTCATTCTTAGTTGTACTTCCTTAGGTACACAACAGAATGATAAAGAGAATGACAATCTCTCGGACCCCTAATACACTTCCCAAGATCGGGCCAAATCACAAGAGGAAGTCAATAAGTCTTTCAAAAATAATATAAGGAGCACTAATAATTTACAATAAACACTTGAATAATATTATGTAGGTAAAGACCACCACAAATGTAGTTAAAAACAAATGAAATTTCAACTCGAAAAAAGCACGACTTACATTTCATTAAATTCAACTAACATTGTCATTTGTTTTTACTGATCATAAAATGAACCACAAATGCAGTAAAAATTAACCACAAATGTAGTAAAAAATTCACAATCGGTTATTTGTTTCATTTTTTAAATAAAAACAAAAAAGCTGATGAAATTGATGTAAATTCAAATGACTAATTTGATGTGGTTTGTTTTTCTAAATGAACTACAAATGTAGTCAGAACTGAAATTTTATTTACAAATGAAATAAAATTTCAGTTTTGAAAATAAAGATACTGCATTACTACTCAAACAACTACAAATATTTACAGCAGATGTTCTCTGAGTGAAATAGGTTTGTAAAAAAAGTAAAATTTGATTGTCGTCAAATTTTAAGGCAATTCCGGCAATAAGCTTGTTTAAACAATCGATTGGTTGAGACAACTTTTGCTAATTTTGAAAAAAAAAATAAGTTTGGGCTACATCAAAAACACATTAACATCAAAGATGATTGACACGAAGTTCATGACAGATCTGCGCTCGAGATTAAAACCATTTACAATTGTGAAAATGAATTTAAACACAGAAAACAGTTTTGTAGTTGCAACCGAATTTTTGGCCAACCGTATTTTTATGGTTCCACGTACTATCACTATTATTAAATTTGAATACTATTGTAACAACCGACATTTAATTACAAATTTCGAATTTTTACTGTAACAATTAAATATTTTATGTTTATGGACTATAATATTCTATAAATAGATTCACATGCGTTCAACAAAATTTATTTTTTATTAATAAAAAAAATGCTATGCCTCGAACTGGGCTCGAACCGGCGATTTTCCATTTGTCAGGCAAGTACTTTACCTCTAGCCTAAACCCAATTTAAATATGTTTTTTTTAAATTCCAACCTTGAATATTTTCTACTTTCAAATTTAAATATTTGTCTAAAAATAGAATTATATGTAAATTAGAAACTAGGTTGCTAATCTCAATATTTTATTAGAGTTACCAAAACTATAAAAAAGATGTATATTATTTTGAAGTTATTTTATTAATAAAAAATTCTTCTACGCGAACTAGGCTCAAACCGGCGTCCTTCTTCTTGTCAGGCAATTACTTAACTTCTAGCCTAAACTCAATTCTAATTTGTATTTTCAAATTCCTAGCTTGAATATTTTTTTCTTTCAAGTTAAAATATTAATGTCTAAAAATAGATTTGTATGTCCAACAGGAATTGGGTTTGTTAATCTTAATATTTTATTAGAGTTACCAAAACTATTAAAAAACTTTAAATTATTTTAAAATTGGTAACGAAAACTTATATTTTAGATAGAGTGATTGTTTTTTTTTGCAGGCGAAACTAATATTCGATTTTAACTGCAAATATTTTATTCAAGGGATAAAATCTCCGAAAAGTTGGTAAGTTGGTTGTTGGTATTAAAGGTAGTGTAATGATAAGGAAAACCAATAGTTTGAATGATGTGACTGTGTTTTGGTTAATTTTATATATTTTCTGTTTACAATATAGTTTAATTATTCTGATGATGAATTTTAAGTACTTGCAATTATTGAATAATGATTAAATTTTGTTGGTTACAATGGAATTCCAACCAATTTATTATCTGTGTGTGCATTCACAAATGATGAACCTTGTTCTTTCTGGACGTCCTGTAGAGGCAGTTATTTCGGAAATGGCCGATAAAATTCACATAAGGTTATGAGTGCACAACGAGTTCAAATGCGTTAACTAGTTGATGCCCCGGTCATATCAAGCGGTTAAGAGATTTAAATTTTGCACGTCAATATGTGTTGAGTTAAGTTTCGATTTGTTGCTGCATCTAATTTATTCTACAGATTTGGTTTACAGTGGCCTGATTTTGTTTTTCCATTTGTAAAGAAAGAGTTCGTCGTAAAAAGATTTCAGTCTAATGAGGAGGCTGTCTCTGAAACAGAAGCCTAGTTTGAGCACCTTCCTAAATCTAACTTTGAGGAGGGATTTAAAAGTTTCAGAATCGCTGGATCAAGTGTATCGAGCAAGAAGAGAAAGAGACTATGTTGAAAAATAAAAAAGAATCAACCCAAAAAATGTGTTTTTCTATGATTTTGTAAAGACCGTATCTAACAAAATTTATTTTTATTAAAGCGTAATAATTAACATTTTAAAAAATCCACCTTATCAAAATTTTTATCAAATCGCGAATCATTAATCACAACACTATTTATGATTAGAATCAAAATCTCTTTAGTCTAAAGAAAATTTTGCATTTACTAAAAAAAGCGTGACGAAAAAACTGAGATTTAAAATTTTCATAAAAGACGATTTCTGACATCATTACCTTTTAGATCCTGCAAATAAATACAAAAAAATTTAACAGGAAATGTCAATTTAATTTCAAATGCCAAATACTCTTTTGCAATTTTAATGGTATTAAAAAAAAATTGCAAACGGATATAAAAAAGTCACACATGTGTTGAATTTCCCAAATACTATCAAGTTGTTTTGTATGTCAAAGAAAACATCATTAATTTAAAAAACGAAAAACACCAAATTCAACACAGTTAGATGATGATAATGAAAAAATGCGCCTTTTGTTGTCATAAATGCTGTAAGAATACATACAGTGCCGCGGAAAACAAACGCAACAAAACATACGTAAATCTTTGATTTGAAATATTTCATCTTCCAAGTCGACTAGAAAAAGATTTTGATTGGATCTTTTATGTTATTAAATAGACTATATAGAAAGTATATAAAAAAAAGATATCAAAATAAATAGGTGGGAAAAGGTAAGCAAAAATATGGTAGCTCCTAATGTAAGGCTGTGCAAAAAAAAAATGCAACAAAATGAAAAATGTATTACAAGTTTATGAATACAAAAGTTTTATAATTTTTCTTAATTATTTTTGGTAAAATACTTATTGTAAACTTGGCTACCCGAGTAAACCCGATTTGATCTGATCAGATCTAAACTGGTATGATTGAATCTAATACGTTATGATTGAATATAATTAGATCTGGTGCCAGATCTGATCGTATATGATAAGATATGGCTATTGTTATGCACTTTATGATCTGACCAAATCTTGTACCAAATCCGTTCATATCTGAACGGTCCTGGAAATTATATAATTTTCATGCCCAGATGTTAGCAGACCTAATCAAATATGATCATATCTGGTGCCAGATCTGTTCATGTCCAAAACGATTTCATGAGCTCTTTGTCCAGATCTGGTATCAGTGTGTCGTTTTCAGAAGCACCAAAATAAAAATGTTGCGTTTCCTTTTTTTTTTGTTTTTATTTTATATACGATACATATGTACATAAATTTCAAATTTTTTTTTTCAATTTTTATTGTGTTTGTTATTTTGTTTATTTTTAAAAATTCGAAATCTTCAAGAATTTTCATTAATTTTGTTTATTTTTAAAATTTTTGAAACTAAAAAAAATGTTCTTTAATTATTTGTATGTACTATAAATTGCTCTTGGAATGTAAAAATTTGCCGTTTTTTTTTGGAAAATAGAAAGAGGGTAAAATAAAAATAATATATATCTTAAAGTAAGTTTAACAACGATAGTTTTTTTTTCAGATCCATCAAACAGAATTGTGTACATATGTATGTATGCATTCAAATGCAAGAAGAGCAATTGCTATTTCTCCATGTCCGTATCTGATCACAAGAAAAAAATGAAGACGGCGGTTACTCTGCAGATAAACTAGGGTTTATTATCACTCTACTAAAGGACTACGGAACATTTTGGCAGCAAACAGGAGAGCCATAGCTAAATTTCCAAAAATAAAAAATTTGAGTTTGTTTCAGTTTGTTATTCATTAATTTGCAATAAACTTTTGAATAAACGTATTGAAATTAAAATTAGCGTTTTTTTATTAATCATTTAACTAGAAATTTTAAAAATGATGGAACCTCTCCAAATCAAAATTTATCTGATCTGTCCATATTTGATCAGATCTAATTAGATCTCAAATTTGTTAACATTTTTTGAGATCTAACCAGATCTGATCGTATTTGCTATGAGATCTGTTTAGATCTGGTAAAACAGATCTAACTAGATTTGGACAGATCAGATATTTTTTACACGGGTAAGAAACGGTACATTTTTATTATTGAATTATTTAAAAATTTTACTTTTTCTGTTCAATGAAGTTAATAACAGGACCAAATTTAATTGTTAATACACGACTCAGCATCATTTTTACGTCTCTATGCATTGTAACGTTATAGTAGGCTGCTGTATAATATAAAACTCATTTCGATGTCCACATACCGCTATGCTATAATGCGAACTGTCTTTTGTCGTTAAATAAAACACATTTTTGACTTGCGGACATTCTGTACATATCTGAACGGATATGGAAATTGGAAAATTTTCATGTCCAGATATGAGCAGATCTAATCATATTATATCATATCTGTTGCCAGATCTGTTCATATCTAATAAGATTTCGTAATTTCTTTGTCCAGATCTAGCACCAGATATAAACCTTTTGAAAAGTTTTCAAAACCACCAAAATAAATATGATAATCTTGTTTTATTGATCTAATAACGAATAACATTTTGTGTTTGGTTTTCTTTTCTGTTGCTTTTATTTCATGTATAAAAATTTCAAATTTTCGTTTTAATTTTTATTGTTTTTGTTATTTTTAAAATTTTGAAAACTTCAGGAAAACTTTAAAAATTTTCATATCTTGGGTTGTAAACATATGCCGGTTTTTTCAAAATAGAAAGAACGTAAAATAATAATATATATTTTTTAGATAGTTTTAAAAATGATAGTATTTTTTTTTTTGCATATTTATTAACCAACCAAAATTTTGTTCATATGCATTTCAATGCAAAAAAAAAAAATCTGTTTCTCTATGTTCGAATCTGATCATAAGAAAAGCACGAAGACGAATGTTACTCTGCGAAAAAATCAGTATTTACTTACACTGTAACAAATGATTATGGAAAATTTTGGATCAACGTGGCGAATTTCAAAAAAGTGAAAATGTGAGTTTGCTTCATTTTGTTTGTTATCCATTAAATTGCAATAAACTTTTGAGTAAACGTATTAAAAATAAAATACGTGTTTTTATACCCTACATCCCATAGTGCAGGAGGGTATATTCAGTTTGTCAAATGTTTGTAATTCTTTTAAAAAAATTCTGGGACCCCATAAACTATATATATTCTTGATCAGCATGAATAGAGAAGTCGATATAGCCATGTCCGTCTGTCCGTTCGTCTGTCTGTGGAAACACAAAATACTCCGACAATACAGAAGTGGTACTGCTAATTTTCAGTCAAATTGTTTGTTGATATCATGAGCAGTTTTCTAGTGAAAATGATCAAAATCGGTTAACGCGTTCAAAAGTTATGAGTGAAAATGTGGGAAGACCTCTAAAAATTTTGAAGCAAATTTTAAATTATACTAGTTATTTCATCATACATACATACATACATACGTACATTCAATGCTTATACACAAGAATATACGCAAGCAGGGATGGCTGTCAATATCGCTGAAATACCGTCCCCGATTCTAACACCTTTCAACTGACTATCGTTATCGCTTAAATACCGTTACCGATATTCTTGAAATACCGTTATCCGTAAAATACCGTTACCTTAAAATACCGTTACCGAAATAATCTAACAAGATCTGAACAAAAAAACTTCTGTAAATAGATATATTTTCTGAAAGTATGATCATAAACTAGACAGTCATTTAAACTCGGGCATAATGCGGTTAAAAATTGTGGTGTGCATTAACATTACCTGAATAATTGAAATAACGTTATCCTTAAAATGCCGTTACCAAAATAATTGAAAAATCTTTTTCCCTAAAATAAAGTTACCGAAATATCTAAAATATCGTTACCGCTAAAATACCGTTAGCGAAATAAATTAAATACCGTTAACGCTAAAATACCGTTAACGCTAAAATCCCGTTACCGAAATAACTGAAGTATAGTTTCCCCTAAAATACCGTTACCGAAATAAAAGAAAATAGCGTTACTACGACCAATAACCACATAGAATCGGTTACCATCCATGGTCATGATCAACACTTAAAAACAAAAAAAAAAACCCACAAAATATTGTTGTTGTTTTTTGTTTTGTTTTGTAATACAGTATGTATGTACGTATGTATTAGTATCAATCGCATGCAGAGTTGCCAGGTTTGACGATTTGTCGTCATTTTGATGATATTTAATACCCAAAGTAACTAATGACTATTTGACGACTTTTGCTTCCAAAATGACGATTTTTTGACAATAATTTAATATGTCAGCAAGATCTACTTATTTATCATTCTCATAAAATCGCCGGCTCGATTATTAAATTTATATTATTTCGTTAAAAATTGAAAGCAAAAACATTGTTTTTTGATCGATAGCTAGCTTTTATATGCTAATATGATGTGAAATACAATTTTGCAAAAATGCAAATCCTAGAATTGAATAAACTTAATCCAAACCGCATTTATTTTTTTATAAATTCATTACGGGTTTAGCTTAATTTAGTTTCTGTGTTTATATGTTTAGAACATTTCTTTAAATTTTTATAAAATTTAATTGGAGTTAGATTTAAATAAAAATAAAAAAATTTTCATGTTAAAACACAAGGCATGGACTTTTTTTGCGAAACAAACAGATCTCTAGCCCGAATATATTTCATGTTGAAAGATGATATATATACAACTTTAAATGAAACAAAATAAATCCAAAAATAAATCCGGTGCTTAAAAAACAGGCCTAATAATATAAATAAAGTGTGAAAATTTAATAATTAAAAAATATAACATTAAGTTTGTTCGATAACACAAAAAATTGTACAAGTTTTTACTGGAAGGTGTTCGTTTACGCAGTAAAAACTGGTAAAAAGAGAGAGTAAAGTGACAGTTTGATGACAAAGAACTTACAAGTTTTTACTGGATACATTTTTGCCAGTAAGAATTTGTAAGATGAAAAAAACATATGACTAAAAAAATATGCTTGTATTTTAGTAAACAAAAACAAAAATTAAATTAAATTTTAATTGTTATGGATTGAAAGTGAAAATTATTAAATAATTAACTATGGAAGAAGTTAAAAAACATTTAAATTATTTTTGGTAAAATTTGTTTGATTTAAAGTTGTATTTATTTGATCTTTCAACATTATATTTTTGTTATTTTATTAATTAATAATCATATAATTACAAGTTATATACTATTACCCTAACCGAGCACTAGCTACTATGGCCTTCGGCGCGTTGTAGCGAAAACAGATCAGTGCCTCTGGTGGGAATCGAACCCACGACCCCCGCACTGATAAGCCAGCACGCTACCAACTAGCCTACTGGGGCACACTATTTCAACATTTTACAAATATGAATATCGTTGTAAAATATAATGATTTTCGAAGTTTAAACCAAAGAGAAGTGTCAAAAATCGTGTTATATTACAACGATACCACGTTAACATTTGAAATGTGAATAACATTATTGTATTTTATTTTTTATTAAAACTTTATCCCTCTTCTAACAAATATATTTTATTTTGACGATTTTTCAAAATATGATGACGATTTTGACGATTTTTTTCTAGAAAATTTGTCGTTTTTATGCTCTTCAAACCTGGCAACACTGGTTATGAGTGCAAATGGGAGAAGCCCTCGAAAAATTGTTAAGCTAATTTATAAACTTTATAATATAAAGTATTCTTTTGTTTTCCATATACCAGGCTTGCCATATACCTTTTTTTGTTAACCCAAACAAATCAAAAAATCACCAATTAGAAAAAAGGTAGAACAAAATAGTTTAGTTAAAATTCTTTATTTATTTGACTGCATTAACCGGAGTTGCCAGACACATTAATCGTTATCAGATCAAAAAAATATCCAGGAACAAAATCCCCCGAATCCAACAATGTAAATTCATAACTTTTTTTCGTACACTATTTTTACTTATTTTCATTCTCAACCTTTAATAAATTTGCAAGGAAACTCTTACACTCTAATTACATTTATTAAAAACCCCATTAAATTTAAAGGACATTCACTTTCAGAACTTTTTTATTTAAGACATATAAGGTGCATACTTCATCTTAAAATCTTTTGATTATATGCATATTTTCCTTAAAAACCCTAATTTTTTTTTGATGCATACAAAAATAATGTAAATTAAAGTATTGATGTGTAAAAAACCAATCGAATTTTGGGAAAATTTCTTAGGGTTCTTATTCTAGGAGTCGTAAACGAGAATTGCACAAGCAACTGAGCTGAAAAACAATAATTTCAAATACCAGTTTCTATAATTTTTTGTGTCTCGAAAACACCCTAGACAATCGAAAGATTTTCTTTTATAATTTTTGACAAACTTCATTTTATCACACTTTCCGTTTTACTTATGTGATGTAAAGTATAAACACATGTGTTGTAATGTAAACGTGTATTTAATAATTATTTCAAGCGTATTTTTGTTCACTTAAATTTATCTAAAATTCTGATTATTTGAAACTGTTTTGATGCGTTTGTATTCATTGCATCTCTTGTAGCAATCCAAAAATATATTTTAATAATCCTTACGATTCTTTTATACAAAACAACAGGCGAATTTTACAACAGTTTTAACATCATAAGGGTACTTTAAAAATATATCTATTTTTCACGACACGTTCTTCTTAAGGTAATCAGTAGTATCCGACCGAATAGTTCGGGCAAAAAACTATATTTTGTCGGTTTTTTGATATCTAGAGGCAATAATGACAAATTTTGGTATTGGAAACATGTTTGTTGAGCCGATTTAATTCGATTTTGTATATAAAATTTAAGAGAAAAGCCGAAGTTTAGCTATAAAGTTAAAAGTTCGGCCGCCGAACCATTTTCGATTTGGCCGAACTTTCTGAGGCCGAACAGAATTCATTGCATAACTACAGACTTTTCTTCAAATTTGACACTCAAAATAGCATCTAATCACTCCAATAAACATTTTTCCATCCACCAAATTTGTCCATAATGCTTTAAAATACCGAATACAGACCAAATGCATTTCTGGCCGAACTGTTCGGTCGGACATTAGTAATCAGAATAACCATTTCACCTTTGAGTACCCACTGTTTTAATTTTAGTAAACTTTAATTAAACATTTTTTTCTTCTGAAACATCCCAAATATCAATCCCAATAATCAATCAGTCATATTTTGAGAGATGGGGGGTATCCAAAAATTCGGCACAGCCGAATTTAATCTGTTTTATACCAAATTCGGCACATCGGACTTTAATGCTTCCACTTGTTTATTCTTCTTTTAACAAGAAATTTTAGAAATTATTGAACCGTGTTAAATTTAAAAATTATTGAGATGGTCAAATAGATCTGGTCAAATAATTAGATCACAAATTTTTAACCATTTTTCAGATCTAATTAGATCTAATCAATTGAAGATTTCCTTGGGCAGGAATGAAATCCGGATAGGGACACGCCTACATCAGATTGTTTTTCACAATTTGTTAAATAAGTTTTGGGACTTTAGCACATTTAATTACTATAAATGCAATTAATGTTTATCCCGATGAAAATAAATTTAAATTTCATTTTGTTGCTTTTGCTTTGCGCAAAGCCTCATATTACGATCGGCCATACTTGTGTTTGATATTTCTCACATATTTGTTTTAATCGGTGTTATATATACTTCCTATATACTCTATTCAACAGTATAAAAGATCCAATCAAAAACTTTTTTCTAACCCACCTGAATGATGAAATATTTCAAGTCAAATGTATACGTTTGCTATGTTGCTTTTGTTTTGCGCGACACTGTATATAGTAGTCTCATGGTAATAATGTTGATGACATATCAACACTACACTTTCACTTCACCTTATTTGCTGAGATTCTTTTAAAATTATTTTAAATTTTTGTGCAAAATAAACGATTTATATTTTTTTGACAAGCAAATGATGTTGATGATGCCATCACACAATATCTTTAAATTTCTTGATGATGAGCAGCAGTCAGTGGTGTTAGCATATGTTGACATGTTCGTATTTGCCAAAAGAAAATTTGTTTATCGAGGGTGTTTTATATGCTGCTGTCTTTTTGTTATGTTTGTATTGCGATTTTTTTTTCAAACTCCCATTCAATCAACATCCGGCGGATATAAAATGTTACGACTACTGTTATGTTACACTTAAGAAGTGTAAAATGTGACAACAAAAATAGTAACACTGTTTAAAGTGTATTGTTATGTCAAAAGTATTCGTTGTTATAGCTCTCAATTTACTCTTCACGCTTCTTTATCAAAATAAATGCAAATTTTCATTTAGAGTCTACATTATGATTTCAGTATTAAAAATGCTTCCTACACAAGCTTCAAATCGGTTTGCAAAAAAAAAAAAAAAAATATTTAAAGTTGTCAATATGATGACGTTTTACAAACATATTTCCCGGTTGATTACGTTTTTCTAGAGGTGGAGACGAGTGGGTGTATGAATATTATGTTTTGCAAATGCTGCAAATGACAGATTTTGAACTTGAAAAATTATGTGTTACTTTGTAATTTGTAAACAAATTCAAAAGTTACGTATGTTCTCGGAATATTATAGAAATACATCGTCACCTAAAATGCAAATGGGCGTAACTAACAAAGTTTCCAAACTCGGTTTTATTATTCATTTGACTAAACTACATGCCTACACAAAATTTTGACTTCTATGATAAATGAAGTTCGAATCATATATGTTTTGATTTTTGCGCATTTTTTTGGTTGTCCAGTAAATTATTGAAGTAGTGTAGTGGCATTATTGTGAAGCACTGAATCGAACTACATATCGCAACAAAATTGTTTGGTTCTATGATTAAAACTATCAGTTTTATAAACGATATTGTTAAAATATTTGTGAACGTTTTCTGCTTCCCTTGTGAAAAAGTAAATATCTTAGTTACGTCCTTTTGCATTTTAGGTGGCGATATGAAAGTTTATTAATAACACAAGTTACTTAATTTTAAAAATTTTAGAAATTTTTAATATTTTTTGCGCACTACTTTAGGTATCGTAAAACTAATTTGGTCAGTCAAATTGCAAAACAAATATCATTTAATGCGTAACATATCTTTTGAATACAGTTTCTAAATCGGGTTAGTAGATTAGGACCTCTTTTTATCGATAAATGTTGAAAATGGAAAATTTCTAACAGAAATAGTATTTTAAATAGTACCGGTTTTATTATTCATTTAAAGCAAATGTATGAATAAATGATTTTCTCTTTAGTTTTCATTATTCAGCAATATATGTATATAATACAAAAACTAATAAATAACATTCGACCATGACATAATGTCGTCGGTATACCAAGATAAAACCGTGTTAAAATATAGAAAAAGTTATAAAAATCCGACTTGAGCCAAAAAATTCGTATGGGCATTAAATTATTACTGTAGCCAACTTGACAAAACGAATAATGCAGAAGTTCTTATTTTTGGGGCTACTTTCACGTGCATTTCCCAGAATTGAGTCCCAAAATCATGTGTTTTACAGTGTTATGAAACAAACGATCTATCAAACGATTGTCAAAGATCGATTGAACTGGAAGAGCTACCTAGCAGAGCTGTGAATGAATCATTCATTTTTGATTTCAATTCATTACGAATTTGAATTGAATTTTGAATAATTCTTTTCACATAAAAAAGAATTGAATGAAATTTGATTTTGGTAAAAATAAATTGGAATTCATTTCTGATTCAAATGAATTCGGCAAAATGAATTACAATTCATTTTCAATTCAAATGAGTTTGGCGAAATGAATTGCAATTCATTTCCAATTCATTTGACTTGAATTGATTTTGAATTAATTCAAATGAATTAGAAAAATGAATTGCAATTCATTTTCAATTCATTTGTATTGAATTGATTTTGAATTAATTCAAATGAATTAGAAAAATATTGCACCGTGTTATTAATCATATTTATAAAATTTTCTTATATGTGATGAAGAGTTTCATAAAATTCATTTGAATTAATTCAAAATCGATTTAAGACAAATGAATTTAAAATGAATTGCAATTCATTTTTATAATTCATTTGAATTAATTCAAAATCAATTCAAGTCAAATGAATTGGAAATGAATTGCAATTCATTTCGCCAAACCCATTTGAATTGAAAATGAATTGCAATTCATTTCGCCGAATTCATTTGATTTAAAATGAATTGCAATTCATTCCAGCCAAATGCATATGAATCGGTTCAAATTACATTCAATTCGTTTTTTGGCGAAAAGAATTAATTCAAAATTTTACTAATTCAATGCATGAATGATTCGCGAATTAATTCAAAAATGAATGATTCAGTCACAGCTCTGCCACCTAGTTCATTCAGATCAATATTTTAATTGATTTTGCACCTATTACGGCAATAATACTATCAATTAAACCTTTTATTAAAATTAAGAAGGAAAAAAAGTTATGAATAACTTCTACAAAAAAAAATATGATGCTCACAAACAAAGTGCGTGATCTATACGTTGGTATGTGTGTTTTTTGCAATGCTGAGTCTGTTTGTGTGTGTCCTTGTTTTATTTGTCAACTTCAAATGTATTTGGTATTTTATACTGAAAATTTTCTATTTATGCATACAGTGTATGAAAAAATAATATGATAATTGCGTCTAAAATAAAATATGTATTTATATATTTAAAAGTCAATTAAAATATTAATTGATTCAATTAAATATTTGTTTAGAAACAAATTAAATTCAAATCAAATCTTTAATTAGATATTTTAGGTTGATAATTTTTTCTGTGTAGAGAAAAAAATTTACATAAAAAAAAAACTTTTTGATCTATCTGCCCATATCTTTTTAACGGTTTAAGCTACAAGAGTCGTTGATACTCCATTTTAAAGGTACTTAAAGTGTGTTTTATGTCGTGGAGAAGTGAGGTATCAATGACTCTCGTTGTTTAAGCCGTTATATATGGAATATTACTACTTTTGTAAAATTTTCAGATATTTTTTATATTTTGAAACGCATTATCTCAAGATTCGCTGGTATTAGCTGTCCCACATTTGGACGAGGTTATAGTTATATACCAAATTTGTTTGAAATCAGAAGAGGTGGAGGAAATCGAGTGCTTGATTTTATATGTTTTCAGTCAAAAGTAAAAATTTCAAAATAAAAAAAAATTCAAAAACTACTGCATCAACTTTTATTTTTTCATCATAAAAAAATAGTCTCATGTAGGACACATTTTTACTGTCAACTAATGTAATTAAACATTTTTTAAATGGTAGTTTGGTCATTATTTTATGCGCTATTCAAGGTTTTCTATAAGGATTTTTTAGTTCTGAAACATTAAATCTTTTGTAATCGATAGCAAATGTCTAAAATTTGTAGTCCCATCTTTTGAAATTAATTTTCAATTCAAAAATTGTTAAAATATGAAAAAATTAATGATGCCCACTTATGTTTCCTTCTTATTCATCTTTCGAGCATTAACATAATATCACACACAATACCAGTAATACAACTTTAACATTTACATCAAACATAGATCCAATTACAAAAATTACAAAAAAAAAAAAAACATCAGAAAATAAAATTTTCATAGAATTTCAATTAATAATAATTTCACACACAATAAACATGTTAAAATTTTGTATATTCAATGGAACCAAATTATATAAACGCAAAAGATCAACCCAACAAATACTTTCGTTTTTCATCACACACTCATCATTATTATAATGATGATGAACGCAATAGTCATCATCTCTTGTGATAGAAACACTCCACCTAAAATGGTTTGTGTTGCGGTAGTGATAAAAACCATTTTAACACCACATCAAAAATAAAAGCGGTTTGGAACAAAATCATCATATAAATGAGTGCGTCGCATGTCAAAATTTAGCACTGCACTAATTAATCTTAACAATAGAAACAACGTCAATGAAAAACTAAAATTTTGGTAAAAATTGAAATTAATGAGAGTCAGTAAAAGATACGTCGTTGGCGTATGTGTGATGTGACACATTCGAAGAGGAAATTGGAATTAAGAAAAGAAAAGCAAAAAAAAAAAACACCCTCATTAAATTGAAATTAAGTTTTTTTTCTCGAATGTCTAAGGTTTCAGTATTGTTCAAAGGAAATTAAAGATGATGAATTAATAAGATGAAGTTTTAATCCATATTATTAGGAAGAGAGAAAAAAACTTAATCAATCTATAGCGCCTTAAATAAAATTAGGTTTTTTGAAACAAAGTATTTTGAGATTTTCTAACGATTGAGATGCTAATTAGGAAGGTCCGTTTTCAAATTTCCTTCCGATCTTTTCTAAAGGATTCTCAAAAGATGATAGTAACCCACAATTTTTTCGAATATGTTGTGATATATCCCACTGTGCGCTCAAGGCATTTTAGTGTTTTATGGGGAATATGGTCTTTCTTTTATGGGTTCATGGCAACAGTTTTTCAGACTGAGATTTTTTTATGTGGAGAACTCCTCGTAGATATTCTATAACGGATGGAGAGATAGGAGTATTAGTATCTATAATGACAGTCATGATGCCCTTAAAGAACTTGAGTCTCCGGTCGCTTCAACCAATATTGTTCAAGAGTCTAGTTGCAGACTCAACGCGGTTACTATGAAGCACAGTTGGCAAACATAGGATCGGCTTCGACTCGTACGAGTCCAGAGCCACTAGTCTAGGATATTACATTGGATCGATTCATATATGAAGACTGTTTTCATTGACACCTTTTCAGATAAGATTGCATGCGTTGATACGAGGTATTTTGTAAGCAGACCAAAAGCGAATGTGGCAAGAGACCTTATTCAGTTTGAGGAGAGACTGTCGTTGACTTACTGACCTGATCAAGGGATACAATGCTTGTGCTCCTCGTATGGCGAGGATGGACATTTTAAATGACCTATTATGGGTGTCATGTATGTCAGTATGAGGAGAAGGCATAACACTATGTCTGTTCCTGCCTAACATTCTCCAGCACCATACAGCGCATTTTGGGTTTTGATGTTTTGTTTAGGGAATCTACTGAATTTACTGATAATAATCCATGTATTAAAATACAAATAATTCTCAAATTAACAAAAAAAAATTGTAAAATAAAGGAAAATTTGTGTATTTTACGAAAGTTTTCGCTATTTTGACATAAATTTCGTATTTTTATGCATGGAATATTATGAGTTTGAAAAGTAACTACCTCTGCCAGCAACTCCACTATCTCTTCTTTTTTTCTGATTTCAGCCTCTTCTCAATTTTTGAAACATTAGTACTGATTGGGAATAGATGTTTCATGAATTATGAAAAATTATACGTAACACAATAACATCAAAAAAAGTTTTGTTAGAATCCCAATTACAACAATGGTCGAATGTCTTCAACACAGATTTTGATTAAAACAGCAAATTAACATGAAAATGAGGGAAAATTGTCTTCATTTAGCATCAAAAGAGGGGTATTTATTGTATAATATTCTTATTTTAAGACATTGTCGAGTGTATGTGCTTTTGAAATTATTTTTTTTTTGTATGTGTGTTTTTGAAAAAGTACTAACGATTAGTACAAATCAACGCGTAGATAAAAGGTGAAATTAAGTATAAATTCTTTTTTGTTGGTTCTTAAGAATCCCAACCGTCCATCAGGATTATAAGAGTTTTTTTTCCTTTTTGTTTCACACATATTTACAGGAAAAACAATAACAGAAGGGGGAAATGTTAAGGGTGTGAAGTGGCAGACTATATTATGTAAGTGTTTGATATGGTCAGGTCAAACAAAAAATTGAAACGAATTTGTTGGTGTTGACATATCCTTTGTTAAGATTTTGTCACACAAAAAAAATATAAGGAATTTATATTTTGATTTAATTTAAGGCTCTTGAATGCACACTTCCTGGTTACAAACTAATTACTTATGCATTCATACCAGCAGACCGACAGATAAGCTTATATCCTTAAATATCCTTGAATATTGTTTGAATAGAATTTCTTTATTTAATTTTGTGGAAAATTTCTATTATACTTTATTGGGGTAAAAAATATAAAAATTTTCATATTTTTTTTTTTTTATTATAATTTTTAATTAAAATAATTTATTTAAAAAAAAAAAAAACATATTCTTGTTAAATAAATATCCTTTATTTACCTTTACTCTTAAGTTACTTTCTATTTGTATTAAGCTTTGTTTGCTTTATGTATTTTTTTAATAACCCCCACGATTTTAAGGACTTATTATGCGTTTTATTATTAACCATTCTTCAATTACATTCACGTTATTTTGTAAACATCCTTAGATAGACATTTTGTCCCTGGAGTATATCACTTGTTTACCATTATCATCATTTGTTTTTCTTTCCTAAACATATATTTGAGTTTTTCCAATACACCCAATCATTATGATATTGAACTGCTGGTATATTGCGTGTACTTTTTAGAATTTCATTTCAATTCGTCTTGACTATTTTAATAATGGTTGCTGCTCATATTAAGTATCCTTCGATATGATTAAAATAATCGTAGACAAAAAAATTAGTTCATATTGAATGTCAATTTGTTTGATTTGTACACACAATATTTTCTTTCAATTATTTATAAAGAGCATCTGTTGTTTATAGGGTAATATGAAACCTCTTCTATTATATAAATAATAAAGGAAAAAATATTTATAAATGTAAAAATATCATTGTTCCAAAAAAGTTACCAAGTTTTATAAAAATTTTGAAATTTTTCATTAATTTAATAGTTTTATTTAAATTGTGCATAAAATTCTTACCGTATGCGAAAAATTCGATTTGGAATATTTCTTGAAACCATGGATGGTAATCGATTCGATGCGGTTATCGGTAAGGTTAAAGATATATCAGTTATTTTGGTAACAGGGTTTTAGCGATAACGGTATGTTAATTATTTCGGTAACGGTATTTCAGTTATTTCGGTAACGATATTTTAAGGATGACTATCGTTATTTTAGTTAATTTGTTATAAATATGTATGCATGCACAATAAAGGTGTTCAACGTTATCAACGAATGGGATAATTTGGTTCCTTTGTATATAAAAACATTTAATATTAAATTTAGTGCCCATTGGACGAAGAAGAAAAATTACTTTTTTCAGTTTTTGAAAAAAATTTTAATTTAATTTTTAAATCTTAAGTATTTTAAAAAATTGATAATTCGTCTTATCCATTGTTAAGAGAATGTAGAGAATTAACGTAAAAATCCCAGAAAATTATCAAATTGAAAATGATATGTTTATTGAGTATTATTTGTGTAATAATCCTCATATAAACATATATATTTTCTATCAATATTTGAATTATGTTTATTGTATAAAGGTTTTCCCCTATTTTACCTTTAAAAATATCATACCCATAGAAATGCAAATGTCATATGATTATAACTATTATTTGTTGTAAATATCGATATGATCTCAAATTTAAATATCATGTATATATTACTTGTAAATAAAGGCTGAATAAATAAATAAAAAGTAAAAAATTAATTTCGTAAAAGTTTTTACATAATTTTTTTATTTAATGTACTCATAAATTATGAGATATGAAATTTATTTTGTTTTTTTTTTTGATGACGTTAACCTGTCCTAAGAGGACGTCAAAAAGGAAAATATTTTTGGGATATTTTTCAAATCTCCAATTTCAAATTTAAAACAATTTTCTTAAACAAAATCGAAAAAATTGCTATTTGAACTCCATGGAATTATTAACTACATTTTAAAGAACGAATATACAAAATTTAAAAAATATTTTCCGGAACATTTAAGTAAGGCAACGATTTGATTTTTGCGAATTAAAAACAAGGCTAATTTGTTGTCATAAAATATTTAAAATCGAAAATTAGCTACTTTTCTACCTTTTATTGCTTAATTGTATCATAATAGCTCAAAGTGGAAAAACAATATTTTGGACATAATTAACCCATGGGGACCTGAAGCCCAAAATGACCCCAGACTTATTTATTTCAATTTACAAAAAACGTCAAAGCTTTGCTTACTGCTATTGAATTTTAAGAAACATGATTTTAAATATTATGACACAATATGTGAAGCTGATGTATTAAAAATGTTGGCCAAATGAAACAACGTTAACCCGTGCCGAGCCGCATTGAGATTAAAGTAGATACTGCGGAATTTTATATATATTTGAACAAAAAATATTTAAGCCCTTTTTGATTGTATATACCTGGCCAAAGACATTTCTTTAATACATTAAAAAATATTTTAAACTAAATTAACCCTTAGATGTTATTGGGGTCAAAATTACCTTAAGTTGAAAATTGTTTATAATATAATGTGTTATGCTAATACTTTTTAAGTAAGGGTCATGTTGACACCAAGGCATCTAAGGGTTAATTAAGTTCAGAATATTATTTTAACTTTCAAAATAGTATACGTTTGTGTCTCTGCTATCAATCATCCCTTTTTGTCCCATATCTTGTAAACTAATAAGTAAGGTCTGAATTGTATTTTTTTACTAACCAAAGTCACCCACCATTCAAATCGTGTTTTTAAAATTAACAATAAGTCATAAATAATTTGCCATGTATCTAATGTGAATGTTATTCGATTTTAAATTGTTCATAAATCGCATAATAAATATGATAAATCGGCTGTAAAGTTTGTTTTTAATACAAAATTATGTCGTTACACTTGAATCAAACACCCTTGTCCTTTTACTCCTGGCATTTTCATCGTCGTCATCGTACTCTTAACACCAAACAGCAAGAGCAGTATAATTTGTTGCTTATGAAAATTATTGTTTGAAACCAAAGAAACGCCTATTTCGAAAATTGGTACACTCATAAAAATAAAACTGTTTAATTAGCAGAAAATGTTATTAAAAATTTGTTAAAAATGACGTAGCAGAAAAAACTACTAAAATTAGCAGATTATTTTTTGCTAAATATTAGTAAGATAATAGCATAAATAATTTTTTAAAATTTACAAAATTTTTAAGCTGATTTTTAGAAAATCGAAAATAACAATTTACTTTGCTAAATTTAGATAAAAAAGCTTCTACTAAATATTTGTACACTAAAAACAGCAAACAAAAACTGTAGTATTTATTAAATTTTTGCTTTATTTATCTTAAATTTAGTAGACTTCAGATAAGAGTATTTTTTACTAAAATTAATAGATAGTTTTGCTAAAAAATTGTAGATTGTTGATTTCAGAAGGGCAGATTTTAATTCGCCTTAAAAAATTATGTTGAAAAAACTTTATAGCAAATGTTTTGCTTATTTTAGCAGATTAATTTGTTACTTTGAATTAACTAAAATTGCGCTCAAATATAACTAGATTAAATAGATTTATTTTTGCTAATCGTATCTTACTAATATTTAGCAAAAATATCTGCAGTTTTTTCTGCAACGTAATTTTAAACTAATTTTTAATAATTTTAGCAAATATTTTTACTATTTTTTTCCCATTAAGGTGTATGTTAGGATGTATTAAGAAAAAGATACAAGATATTTTGGCATTAAATTTGCGACAGTTATTGTGAATATGTGTGGTTTTGGCAGAAGTATCATCCGAACCTTGTTTAAAATACTTTATAAACTCTATTGAGGCAAAGAGTATATAAAGTATAATAAAATATTAAATTATAAGATTAAAATTTACACTTTAAAAAAAAAACACACACACAGGCACCAAAAAAGAAACAGAGGGGAGGGTAGTAGATAAATTTTAACCAAAAATATATAAGGATTGAATTTAAATTACCTCATTATTGGGATAAAGTTATTAAAATCATATTCAAGTTGTGCAAATAATGGCAGATTTTAAGAGTTTAAATAACGATTTAAAAAAATAGATTACAAGTACTTTATATTTTTAAACCTCTAACGGGTAAGGCTGCCTCAGGATATCATTCATAAAGTTTACTACGAATGCATGGAATGAATGTTTTATATTTACAAGGAAACTACACAGTGGTGAATCCTAAGATTTGAATGAAACTTGGTTATGTTGTAAATACGGTTTTTAACCATGGAATTCCCGGGAATTTCGCCGATATTTCACTTCCCGATTCCCGGGAATTTTGGTAAAACAGTTAAAAGCAATATGTTAAAAGCAAATCAAAATTAAAATTCTGAAATTGTTTACATCTTTTACCTATTTATGTCATATTTTGTTTAAATTCATTGATCAATCTAAACTGTTCTCTTTTCCTATTTTATGCTTTTTTTACCTCTATCTATAAGATCCTGAAACTACTTCTAAAATAACTGATCTCGATGAAAATTTAATTAGACATTTTAAAATAATATTGTCTGTTATCAACTGCAAAAATCCAATTAATGCAGAGAAAGTCAAATCATTTACAGATGAAACTCAAACTTTGATATCGACTTTATATCAATGGATACCAATAACTCCAACAGTGCATAAAGTGCTTTCTCATGGAAAAGATATAATAAGATATAATAGAAAACAGCATACTACCATTAGGAGAATTAACCGAAGAAGCACAGGAAGCTAGGAGCCGATATGTAAAACAATATAGATATGTAAAACAATATAGACTATTTAACACACGAATATATTCGAAATTAGCTCAAAATTCAGATTTAATGCAACATTTATTGTTGTCATCGCATCCAGTATCGTACAATATAAGAACAAAAGATATGCACAGATATTGAAAAGGACGACACCAAAATTAATAATCTTCTAAGTTTTGATTATTGGAGCGTTTCGCAGAAAGTAAATAATATAGTTTTGTAAATAGTATATAGAAAACATCAATTATATCGAATTCATTTTAGTTTTTTTAATGGTATTACCTATTTTCATATTTTGTATCGTACAATTTGCTGTCTGAGCCTATGTTTAAGAAAGAGGTTTAACTTTCAAATGCAATTTATTAACCTTTAACAAGACTAAAGATAGACATATTATAAAGGGTGTCCCAAGAAGAACGCAATTTTTAAATCTGGCAACTTTCGAAGTGTCATTGTTTGACATTTGAACAATTGTTATTGTTTGCTAGTAGAAGGTACGAGGTTAGTAAAAATGGAGCCAGCTGACCATGGGCAGCGAAGGGAGTTCGTTAATTGGGTATTGGAGAGACAACATGAAAATGCTGATTTTGCCGATAAAATCATCTTCAGTGACGAGGCCCATTTTCATCTTGATGGTTTCGTCAATAGGCAGAATTGTCGCATTTGGGGTGAGGAAAATCCTCGAGTGATTCACGAGAAGCAAATGCATCCTCAACGTGTCACTGTGTGGTGTGGTTTTTGGGCTGGAGGAATCATTGGACCTTTTTTTTATGAAAACGAGGCAGGTCAAGCGCAAACAGTCAATGGTGTTCGATATCGTGAAATGATAACCAGTTTTTTCTTGCCTAGAATTGAAAAAATGAATGTGGAGGGCATGTGGTTCCAACAAGACGGCGCCACATGTCATACAGCCAGAGAAACAATTCAATTGCTGCATCAGTCATTTCCCGGTCGTGTTATTTCGCGTTTTGGAGATCAGAATTGGCCGCCTAGATCGTGCGATTTAACACCACTAGATTTTTTTCTTTGGGGTTTTTTGAAGTCGATGGTTTACGCGAATAAGCCGACGACGACTCAAGCCTTAAAAGAGGAAATTGGACGCTGCATTAATGAAATACCGCAGCATTCATGCAAAACCGTCATTGAAAATTTCATTAAAAGATCGCGTGCATGCCAGCAAAGCCGCGGCGGCCATCTGCACGATATATTGTTCCATACATAACCTCATTCTGTCTACTTTACGATATAATAAAGTTTCACGATTTTTTTTTAAATATCTGTGTTTTATTTAAAATTTAAAAATTGCGCTCTTCTTGGGACACCCTTTATAATCGATGAATAGTTAAATAGTTCTTTTTAAGGAACATTTATAAAAAATTAATATCAAAAAATTTTTTTAACACTTTTGCCGAAAAACAAGCAAAATAAAAGAAAATGTATTTTAGCACAGTGTTATTTTAATGTCATATAGACGGTCGCAATTATTTTTTAATTAATATGCATTTGACAAATTTAATTTGGAAAGGTTGAGGTTAAGAAGAAAAATAAACGATTTTTTTTTCTAAAAACTATAAACACTATTCATTTTTAAATCAGACTAGACTAGTTTTCTTCACAAAGTTACCAGATTGGAGTATGGTATTAACGTTCAAATGTTTTTCTATAATTACCTTTTAAAAATTTGCAGTTAAATAAATTTTTATCTTTTACAGATATTGAAATGATTTTAACAATAATGAATCAGGGCTATGAAAAAAAAGCTTCAATAAATTCGCCAACTCTACATCAGGTGGCGAGCAACAACTGTTCTAAGACTTATCTCTATGTTTGAAGCCCTTCAACTTTCACCACCTTTCATCTCTCCACTATCCCCTTTCCAAAGAAAGAAATACATTAATTAATAGGAAGAATTTCCTGACTGTTGCTTCTCTTTTACAAAAAAAAAAAAAAAAATAAAGATATGTCTAAAAAATTGTTTTTAAATATGATTGTTTAAGAAAAAACATTACTTTTTTCAGTTTTTTTTTTTTTAAAGTTGCTCAAAACATATTGACCTATTACTTAAAATTAAAAAAAAAATTAAAATTTTTGTTCAAAAATTGAACATTATCGACCACTGTTGGGTGTAGAGTGCATGTCCAGAAATAAATAAAATTAAATTTACAGAATTTCCTAAAGACCATTTTTTTTAGAAACGGTTAAAAAATAATAATAATTTTTTTATCAATGGTGATAACCTTTAACTTCGAGCTCATATATAAGTTCTCATTTAGTGGAAAAACTAGGTTATATGAATGTTTGATGTTTGCATGGGATTGTCACTTCTTTCAAAACGTGTTCTGATGATGGGAACCTAGAAAATTCCCGAAATAGATCTATCGACATATTCCTAAAAGTGGCCAATTAATAAATTTGAAAACAAAAACTCTATAGATTATTTGTTAGGACAATATCCTAATAACGAAATATAATGTATGGCGTCCAACTTGAATAATTTTCATTTTCATTGCACAATTAAAGTTCGAATAAGCATAACTTTTATTTTTAATAAAAATTATATCAAACTTGTAAAATAAACAAAGTACGGTGTTGTTTAATTTCCCTTTTCATGTTGTTTTTAAACACAACAAAACAACACAAGTGTACAAATAAAGGGCACAATAAAAACAAAAAGCGTGTATTGTATATCTACCAAAGGTAGAGCTGGCATATAACAAACAAGTTTTCAATTTATTATTGATCAATGGTGATAATCTTTAACTTCGAGCTCATATATAAGTGTTCATTTAGTGGGAAAACTATTTTATATCAATGTTTGATGTTTGCATGGGATTGTCACTTCTCTCAAAACATGTGCTGATGAAGAGAACCTAGAAAATTCCCGAAATAGATCTATCAACATATTCCTGAAAGTGGTCAATTAGTAAATTTGAAAACCAAAACTCTATAGAGTTATTTGTTAGGACAACAAATAACTCAAACTTGAATAATTTTCATTTTTATTGCACAATTAAAAGTCTTCAAATTTTTTTGTGAATTGGATAAGTAGCATAGAAGTTCTATACTTATTACCACTTTTTTTTGAAAACACACCACTGTGCAGCGTAAGACCGTTGCAGGTTTAAGTAAAATCCGCTCTATATGGTGGTGAAAAATGGAATAGAGGTTAATATTTTATCATAACTTTCACAACCTTATTTTTATAAAATTGTTAAAATATATACTCATTGTTTCAAGTACTTTTCGAGTACATCCCAGTGTAGAAAAGCATTACGATATAAGTGGTTATACAAGTACATATTTGGTAATGGCAAGTACTTACAATTGTCATTACAAATCTGATTACAAAATAATGACTTATTAGTATTTATCAAAATAGGAAGTATTTCCTGAGTGTTGCCTCTCTTTTTTCAAAAAAAAAAAAAAAAATATATATATATATGCTTATGGACAAAAATAATGAGTTTAAAAATAAATTAAAAAAAAAAACTAAATTTAATAAAAAAAAATATTTTTTTTCTTGAACCAATTTTTTTAATAAAATGTACTTGATTCGAAACCGGGTCTCCAGGTTGTCAGTCAACCGCTCTACCATCTGTACTATATCGACATGTTATACTTGATAGACAAAAACATAAATGACTTGCTTGCACGAAATGTCATTACTTTCCAGCTTACTAGAGGTGAAAAAATAATGAGTATAAAAAAGATTTTCAAAGATTTTTTAGATCATTACGTAATATTTAAAATAATGATAAAAATAAATGCATATGGGTAACGAATTATTTGTTGTACAGACACAAAGAAAAATTAACTAGTTATTAGATAGTCATTATATATATGTTTTAAAGTAAGGCATATAGTAAGCGGGTGGCATTACCGGTAGTGGGAAAAGTAATGACATGTCATTACCGTTTCTACACTGGGATATTTCGTATTTTAAACACTTGAATATTTATTGAATTGTATGTAACAATATGAGTTAAATCATTAAAAAATTGTTACAAAAACTAATAACTTCTTGTTGAAGTTTTAAGTGTAAAAATCTTGAACAAGCATTTTTCATTTTCCTGAAAATTTTTGCCTCAGGGTATACAAATTGAAATTTTTTTTTTTGACGCGAAAGGGGGGAAAAATTCTTTTAATACTATTGACACAATACCTTTTTTATTAAACTCCTACTGTTTTATATTACAACAAGACACTACAGGCATCATCTTAACAATACAAATAAATGGTTTGTAAAAGTAGCGTGAATATTTTCAAATATTGACAGATTTTCAAGAGAAGTTTTTCCAAAAAAATAAAACATTACAATCATCAGCTACCCCCTGTTTTTTTTTTTTTTAAATGAACACCGAAAAAATCATATTAAAAACGCGTAAAATATTTTATAAACCTTTAAAATTCTTGTTCTAAGATTTAAGCAGATTTTAAAAAGCTCCTTAAATTTGTATGTGTGAGTGTTAATAAAACAGGATGCGGAAATGAACATGTAAAACGGGAAAGTGTAAAAAATTGTGTTATTCAAAAAATTAATTTGTATTTTTTTAACACCGTGTCATCATCATGCGTAGATGTTCTATTCTTTTTAGAATTTAATGCATAAATTATCTTCAAATTATTTGATTTTGTCCTTTTGTATTGAACGTTAAGTTTTCATAATCCATATTGATTGTATTACCATCATCTTCGTCCTTAAGCCCTAGGCAATATGCTACGTCTTATTCATTCATTACACTGAATTACAATTTTAATAATTTTTTTATTTGTTACAAAGTTGATTTTGTAAGACTTTATGATGTATGTACTTGTATTTAAGCTGTCAATTATTTTCAAAAAATTTGTTTTATGAGTTTGTTGAATTTTTGACATTTCAAAAGAGTTTGTACTTAAAAATTTGATTAAGGTGTTGTATTTAAGTTCAAATTGTGAATTGTTAATTTAGTTATATCCCCAGAGATTATAAAATGTTTATTTTTTTGATATTACAAAGTTTTCGAATGTATTAAATCTACATTAGGGGAAAATTATATAAAGTGCCTCAGAACTGGTCCCATTATGGAATGGTTTTTTGATGTATTTCAATAAAAACTAGCCATTATTTATGTTTTGAGTAAAAATTAAATAAATTTTGGCATATTTCCGATACACAAAGTATTTGAAAAATATATGTTCCGGCAGGTCGGATTTTTAAAAATCATTTAAGGGAATGTCCCTAATTTTGGCATATCCCCTAAAATGGACTTTTCGATTTATTTCGTGTTGTTGCATGAATATTTCAAATCTGTCAATTGTCATTAAGCTTAATTCCGATATCACTATTTCGTCACCTAACAAAGTTTTCAAACGCGGTTTCATTGGGGATTATTAGGGCAAAGAATTTCATGCAGCTAAAATTTTTTTTTTTTTTTAAGAGAAGCAACACTCAGGAAATTCTTCCAATTTATTAATGTGTTACTTTCTTTGGAAATTGGATAGCGGTGAGATGAATGGGGGGGGGGGGGGGGGGCGTAAAGATGAAGGGCTTCAAACAACAAGTCTTAGAACAGTTGTTGCTCGCCACCTGATGGAGAGTTGGCGAACTTATTGAAGCTTTTTGGTTCATAGCCCTGATTCATTATTTTACTTCGGTGGGGTTTTAAGTGCTATGGGAACACCAAAGGTGGGAGCTGCGATATATATAAGGGATAGAAAACTCATACACATTATTTTTCTAAGTTGATATTGAAGTCACCGGGAATCGAACCCGGGACCATCTGTGTAACAGTCCAACGCGCTAACCATTACACCACAGCGCCCACAAAATAAATATGCGTTTAAAATATACATCGAAATATGCACAAAATACCAAATAATATGCACTAAAAATCCAAAATATGCACTAAAAATCCAAAAATATGCACTAAAAATCACAAAATATGTACGTACAATTTTTGGATTTACAAAATTCGATTTATTAGTTAAGAATGTTAATTTAAAAATGAAATCCAATATAAATATATAACAAATGACATTAGATGCTTTGTTTAGAGTTACAAATGTTTTTTTTTTGTCAATTTTTAATTAAAACTTAATTTAAATTTTCTCAAAATATGCAGTTAATTGAAAATATGCAAAATAAGCAACAAAAAATGGCAAAATATGCCATAAAAATGCATTTATATTAAAAATATGCATTTATACAATTACAAATTTTGCAAAAATATGCAACAACAAATCGATGACATTTTGTTGCAAATTCTTTAATTGCGAAAAGTATTTGGTCAAAATCGAATTTGGGCTACTGACTACAAACAAGCACTTAAATGAAATTCCTTGCCCTAGTAATTATGATTCATTTGGCTAAATATATACATATAAATATTTTTATAAATAAACTTCGAATCTTATATGTTTTTGTTTTCGGGCGCATTTTTGATTGCCCTGTAAAATATTGAAGTATTGTTAAATGTCTATGAAGCACTGCATCGAACTACATTTCTCCACAGCATGGGGGTTTTGTACAGCTAGTTTTGGGCAACACTGTACATATATAATTTTCATTGAAATTTTTGAATATGGGTTAAAAAAAGTATTTTTTCCGTCTCTAATTGAATTTTTGGTAGTACAGATAAAATAAATAAATAGTTTTCATTAAATTGGATTAATGGATTTAATCAACAATTTTCAATAAATAAATTAAAAATTTATTTAAAATCACTTAAAATATGCTATAATTATATTACAGTTTTTGCATTTGCTATAGAGTCGCATACTGTAATGTTTGTTTTAAATCAAAAATTTAGTTGCATTAGGTATATATAGAAAGCGCGTCAACCATTGGAAAAAAGTACTAAGACAAATTGGATTTTATTCCTCAAGCCCGATGCAAGCAGACACCCCAACATCATATTTTTTTTCTCTATAATATATCCGAATTCACACTCATAGAAGTTGTTACAATAAAAATTAGTAAAGCCGTTAGTAATCACAATTTGAATATTTTAAACTAAGTTTTAGTTCAAATTGAGATTTTAGTTAAAATTTTTGCTATTTAACTTGATGAAATACAAAAGTTTTAGCCAATTTTTTTTGCTGAATTCACTAAAATCTAAATATCGTTGTATTTCGGTGTTTGCGTTTCAGTATTTTTGTATTTTTTTTTTATACTGTATCAATATAAAATATATCAGTGAAGTGAACACAAAAGGAACAAAGGAAGTGATAAAGAGAAATTAAAGACAGATACAACTCTGTACTTTATTTATAATACAAATTTTAATGAATAGATAGCGCTTAGTTTTCACGCAAACAACTAAAAATTAAAACTAAAATTTAGTAGATTTTACCCTTTTTTTGCTCTTTTGATTTTACTAAAATTTAGCAATAATATTCTGCAAATTTTACTGCTTTTTTCTGCAACGTCATTTTTGACTAATTTTTAGTAAATTGTTCTGCTATTTTTACAGACTTATTTGTATGAGTGCATCAAATCGAAAATTATCATATAAGATGTTTTTCTTGTGAATAAATTGTTTTTGTTTGTTAAGTATTTCAAAATTAAAATTTGTGAATTTTTGGCGGTGTTTGCGTTTCAGTATTTGTGTATTTTTTTATATTGAATCAATATAAAATAGACAAGTGAAGTGAACACAAATGGGACAAAGGAAGTTATAAAGACAAATTAAAGACAGATACAACTCTGTACTTTATTTATAATAAACATTTTCATGAATAGATAGCGCTTAGTTTTCACGCAAACAACTAAAAATTAAAACTAAAATTTAGTAGATTTTACCCTTTTTTGCTCTTTTGATTTTACTAAAATTTAGCAATAATATTCTGCAAATTTTACTGCTTTTTCCTGCAACGTCATTTTTGACTCATGTTTAGTAACTTTTTCTGCTATTTTTACAGACTATTTGTATGAGTGCATCATATCGAAAATTATCACATAAGATATTTTTCTTTTGAATAAATTGTTTTTGCTTGTTAAGTATTTCAAAATTAAATTTGTGAATTTATTGTGAAAAGGAGAATAAGAGTTAAATTTTATAATCTTTAACTGCGTATTTATTAACCAAAAATCATTAAATACTGTCAAAAAATTTCCAAAAGATTCAGATTTCAATTATATTCGTAATAATAGCTGGAACATAAGAACAAATTGCGTCATAATTCAAAACTGTTACACGGTTCATTACCCGTTATCATATGTTATTATAAGTATATTTTATGAATAACAAAAACTTCTATCATTTCTGCCTAATCAAATGTCATACCTTAAAAATTAAATCTTACTAACCCGGTATACATATAAATTAGAGTGGGCCGAATGTCAAATACTATTGATATTCGAATTGGTGTCAAATAAAGTTTTTAAATCGGTTTAAATCTTCCGCGTAAAATTAACCCTTTTACGAAGAATGGTTGATATATGTCCCATTTTTACTTTTTGCCAATTTAAGTAAACCAGGAGGACGATTTAAATTAAACTTGTTGTAATCTACAACTGACAGATGTGGTCGCCAACGTCAAAAAATTAGCTTTTTTGTTTTTTATAATTTTTTTTTACGTTTTTGTTTTTATAATCTTAAAAGTTAATTTTTAAGTTTATACAAAATTGTTTAAACCATTAAGTAGCGACATCCCATTAATTATTTAGCTTTAGTACTCAATTTCTATTTTAAAAAACTTCAGCGGTTTAAGTTCAGTCATCATAGGGTTAAAGTTGTAGAATTTTCAAGATATGTTTTCGTTTTGAATTAGTTTTGAAGAGTTTTTAAATGTAATTAAATTAAAACCTATTGCAGGATAAACCACTGACGAAAACAAAATTTAAACAAATTTTATAACATAATTTAAGCGGTTTATGAAAGTGTCGCAAATAAGAAAAGATTAATATTAAAAAAATTTACAAATTTTTTATATTCGATCCACTCTAATACTCCTGGATACATATCTATCATTCTTTACAAGATTCACATTGTTTTCTTAAGATTTATTACCATGAAAAAACTCTTGTGACATCATCACATTATTTTCCAGAAAAAAAGAATTTATAAAAATACAACAAACATTCAACAAACACCCCTTTTTCACTGGCAAACCCAGTCGTTTGTATATTACGATTTATAATAAAGGATTCCACAATGATACATGACCTGAGCGCTAAACCCTTCTTCATGCAAAAACAATTACATTCCTTATTTATTCCCATATAGGACGGGATGACTTTATTGTAGGAAAATATACAAGTTTTTTAGGAATTTTATCAATATTTTTCTACATGACAGCAGTAAAAACTAGCAAATATGAAATGATATTTGTCCTCATATTTCATGCTATTGTTTCCCCCTATTCAGTGTCCACATTAGATATTAACTTGGATATAATATGTGCGAGAAAACCAACAGAATAACGGAATTCAATTATCTATGTTCATATTAATATTTAGGGTGGAGAACACGGATTTATATTTATTAGGGTAAATTCGAAATTTTAGATTTTGACATACAATATATTTTTGGAAGGTTTTTGCATAACTAAAAATAATTATTTTTTTTTAATTCAAACTCCTTCTCTTGCATATCTGCGTCTAAAAACGCTGATTTCCAAATCTGATTTTACCATTCGATTCCCCAGGAAAAAAAATATTAAAAATAAACGTTATTTGAGATTTTTACGATGGTTTTTCCTCTGTTGAAAATAGTGCCCAAAATCAGCGTTTTTAGCCACAGATATGCTGGGAAAGAGTTGGAATTTAAAAAAAAAATAATTACGCCATTATTTTTAGTGATGCAAAAAGCTTCTCAAAAGGTATTGTATCCCAAAATCAAAAATAAAAATTATTTTAAAATAATAATTATTTTTCTCATACTTTTCTGTCTCCCGTTGATAAAAAACGACTGTTTATTTTTTTAAATTTCCAACTATCCGATTCAAAAATAAGTTGATTTATACCAATAAAACAATTTTTAATACACATGTATGTGTGTGTGTATTTTGACAGCTTATATCATGATATTGTTGTTTAGAGATTTATCATAACAATTCTCTTCTGTTATCAGATATAATACTAACAGTAACAGTAATGTGTGGTCCACACGTAATATAATTATCTCTGCGATTGAATTTGAAGTTTGCTGACAGAAAAATATCAAAGTTAATATCTAGTGTGGACACCGTGTTCAATGTCTATATGCATAAGGATTATGCATGTATTCAAAAATATTTGTAATAAATATTTTTTGGATAAATGTACACAAAAATTTTACTTATTTTTCCAGTAGAACAGATCTCAATATAAACACATTAGAGATCAGCGGATGCATTAGTATAATGTAATAATTTATGTGACAATTGTATTGAAAGGAAGGAATAACCTATGAAATGTAGTAGTTTTAAAGGGTTAAGGGTGTGTCACAGAGATTTTGTAATTTGAGTGGTTTTTACTATTTTTTTTTTTTTTTTAAACTACGTTCTTTATTTTAATTAATCAAGCGCTAATAATAAAATAATCAAGCGCTAATAATTACCTTAAAAATCTGTAAATGAAGCCCAAAAATAGGTCTTTTTTGTTTATTTCAGTAGTTTCAGTCAATAAATAAAGGAAATAAAGGTAAATAAAATTACCTTTTCAAATCTTAATATTGGTACACTAAAAACAATAAAAACAAATCCGATATCTCAAATTAAGAACAATACTCTTAAGTTTTTGCACATACATTTTTATACGATTTGTGACGAAATATGGCGAATTTTTGATTTATCCTTAAAACCAACCCAATGTTATGTGTTGAACACTTATAATTGAAAATTTTCGAACCAGTTTAGTTTTATATCGTATTTATACTACACGCAAAAACTACTAAGCACTGCAAATCTGTGTGTTTCTACGCACTTTTTACTGCTGTTAAAGTTTTATCTTAAAAATTCCCGGGAAATATGATAATTTACATCCCGAATCCCGCGAATTTTCGTCGGGAGTCCCTGAAACTAAAAACTACTTTAAAATGCTTAGTTCTTTGGAAAATTTGATTTATAATTTTGTTTACATGAGTATGAGAAAGATTCCTTTTAAATCGTTCCCTAGTAAAAAGAGTTATTATTTTATATTGTTAAATACACTGAGAGAATTCTCTACATGATACATTTCTCTGCATGAGACATTTTTTTTTAAATTTGCGGAATCGCAAAATCGAATTAAATCGGCTCAACAAACATGTTTCTAATACCAAAAACCATTGTCTCTAGATACCAAAAAACTGAACAAATATAGTTTTTTGTCCTAACTGTTCGGTCGAATACTAAGTTTTAAGTTGAACCGGCTTTAAATGGGTGTCACATCACATGAACAAAATGTTTTCATACACTTTGTACTAAAATATAAGCAAGTGGCAACGTTGAACCAAGTTGAACAGCTGTTTTTATATTAGATCAAGAAAAGAGAATAACCAAAAAGAAAAAGAGTTTAATTTTATTAATAAAGACATTAAATGCCTTTAAAGTTTGCAATGGCAAGTTCAAAAAGGGATAAATTGTATTATAATTGTTTCCTTTCGTCGATGATTACATTACAAGTTTTTTTGGAGCTGAAGAAACCAAGGGAGACTGAGCCTAACTGGGGTAATACTGATAACGAATTAAACAAAATATACAAAGGGATGCACTTCCATCTCTTTGTATATTTTGTTTTTTTCTTTTTCATTTAAATAATCAAGTTTTGCAATATACATTTCAATATTTTACAATTTAAACATTTTTCTTTTTTTCATAAAAATTTCCTTGTCGAAAAACAGCTGATTGTGTTGATATATAGATTAAAACCAACGTCAGATAGTTTTAAATTTAAAACAGACTTCGACGTATACTTTTATTGGTCTATAGTAGACCTAAAGTATAATTTGTAGAAACGTACACTTTAGAACTGCTAAAGTATACTTTATTTTTGACTATGATTACGGCCCAATAATTATGAGCAATTTTTAAAAATGTTGTCATTGTTTTTTTGTCATTAAGGACACGTTATAGATCTGCTTGGCAGATAACATAATGCTTATAAATGTTGTGACTTTTGTCGCCCTTTTGTGAAAATAGTAGCTGCTAAAGTTGTTATTTTTACAGAATAGAAATCCTAGACGGTTGAATACAATTTTTTGTTTATTATAATTTTGTGGACAAATTTTGATTTAAAAATATGTGAAAATAATTTTTTTTAAGTTAAACAATTTTTAAACTTTTTCTAAAAATATTTGAAATAACTCTTTTTTAAAAGTTTTATATGGCAACCCTGACATTTTAATTTGTATTAGTCATGGCAAAACAATAAAAGTTAAAGTCATTAGGGAGAAATAGGGTTTTTATTTGACTTTCTATGGTTTTCTGTTTACTTTTTGTAGGAATTTTTGTCATTTTGTTTTTGAAAACGAGAGAATGCTTTTCTAATACGTCTACCTGGTATTGTTATGCAACGGAATAAATTTTGAAATATATTTTCGATTTTGTGTAATTGAAATTTTATGGAAGTACAAATCGGTCAGATTTTCAAAAATGCTATCGAAACAAAGAAATAAATCTTCAAATTTTCTCTTCAAGATAACAATAAGAAATATGAAAGTTTTGGCTTTTTTTTGAGAAAGGGTCCATGACAAGTTTGGAACCTGCAGCATGTATAAGTTTGTTTTTTGGTTTAAAATCTAACGTTTCAATAAGAACAGAATCTTACTCTTTTCTTAGTCTTTAGCAAAATTTTAAAATATAAAAATTATTTTTTTTATTTATAACGAGCTTTCCAGGCTAAAGATCTCATCACAACTCAACGTTTTAGAATAGCCAGAGCCTCCAGAATAGGCAGAGCTTTAACAAAAAACCTATTTATTATCAATTTTGTTCATTCTTGTCTTCTTAGTAATCAAACACGTGACTACGATACTTTCCTTAAAAGCATCTTAACAATACTAAACTTTGAAGACCAAAAATGTTCTATTTATATAAAACAACAAATAGTTTTACTCTGGCTCTAGTTATATTTTTAAAACTTTTATTAGTTTTTTTGTTTTTATATATCGAGATTATTTTTACGTTATTTTTAATTTATTTTTTGCTTAAATTTAGATAAAAAATGTATTAAAATTTTATTTTTTGTAACCAACTAACAAAAAATACCTAAAATATATTAAAAATATTAAAAATATGGATAAATATGCATTAAAAAGCACAAAATGTTCCCAAAAAGTCAAAATATGCTTTTTTTCAACATATGCAAGTACAAATCGATGACATTATGTTCTCAATTTGATGATTCGGGCGAATATTCAGTATATATCAGTTTAAGATCAACGAGAAAAACATGAATTTTCTTGAAATTTCTTTCCCTAGCGATCAATATAATGGAGAAAGTATAAGTGTTGATAAATTTTCAAACAAATGCAGTAATAGAAAATGCTACACAATAATAATATTATTCATTTGCTCATTCATTTGCTATTTGCAAAACTTTATTTAAGGAAAACTTTGAAAAAATGTAAAAAAATAATTTTTTTAATGTGCTTGGCTTTAAAAAATCTTGACAAAACTAATTTTTTCTCGATTCTTGACCAGTATTAAAAATTCTTGTAAATCAAGCGAAATCAAGGCCGTCTGGCAACCCTATGTTCAAAGCACATATTACGCCTACCTTGTATTTACTGGAACACTTTTTATGGTTAATGGTTGCATTTGTATTTCCATTTCCGTCTTCAAGTCTTTTTTATTCTTTATTTACGACCACTCTCTTAAGTTCATTTGCATTCAAATATTTACTTATTTTTCTTTTTACACACATTCGTTTTTTTTCTTTTGCTATACACACAGCAAGAATAAAAACAAAAACAAAAGCAACACTTACTTAAACTAATGGAGCAAACGCATTGAATATTGCAATTCATTATTTTTTTTGCAAACTTTGCTTATAATTTTTACATATTTAAATAGAAAAAATTTATCAAATTTGATAAAAAAAAAAAAAACACTTAATGCTTAATTATTTTATAATATTTCACACTTTTCTTTTAATTTCCCGACATTTTACGCTATTTTTCTTTAATTTCTTTAAGATTTATATGAGGACGATGCAATCGTTAACGAAGTAAACCACGCACTACTTAAGTATTCTCATTAGCATTCTCTCAGAGTTAGTGGCATACACCATGGTTAGTACAGGAGTGCAAAAACAAAAAAGTAAACAAAAACTTTGCAACAACAATATTACTGAGCATCCACGACTATTATGAAATTATGACACTTTAAATTGGCCAAGAAATTTTTAATTGCGATTTTTTCTTAATAAATGATTAAATTTCAAGACAACTTTATGATTTTCATAATCTACAAGATTTATCTTTTATTTTAACACTATTTTGTAGGCCGTAGCTTTGATATTTCTTTTTTATTTTTACAAATATATAAGAGACACTTGCCAATGTACTGCTTAATACGCGTACCGATGCTTACTAAACTAATAAGAATTACAGTTTGAGGATAATTGGAAAATGTAATTACTAATAGACAGTGTTGTATTTTGATACGTTATATTTTTGAATTCGTATTAAAAGGTTTTAAAAGAAAATAATGAAAAAAATTGTTAAAAGTTTTGGAATAAAATTGGGAAAAATGGTTCATAGGAAAACTTAATAATAAAGTATGAATATAAAGTTAAATATAGGGATTTTAGGAAAAAAAGGGAACTAAGAAGATTCTTCCAATTTCAGCGACTTTAATTTTTAGTTACTCAACTTTTTATGGGCTATTCTCAAAAATACTTAAAATTGGGCTTAAAATTTTTCTTTTTTTTTAATTTTATGGCACATTGCACTGCGCTACAAAATTTACCACTAAAATCGAAAACAAGTAGACTTGGGCGATGTCAATTACATTGCACAATCATTCACTTGTAAAAATTTTGGCTATATCATTTATAATTTCAGAACTACTAGTGAGTTTAAATACTTCCTTGGAAAATATGTAAAAATTTTAATACCAAACATGGGAATTAATAACAACATATTGGTATTCAATGACATGGCAATTACTCAATTAAACCCAATCACATGTAATTAGACGTAAAAAAGTAATTGGCCTGTAAAAATGAAAAATTTGCAAGGAAGCGTTTAAGCCTGCGGTGTGAAATTATTATATATATATATAATGTCCTATGGTTCCTTAAGAGGAACAAAGGGCCACAACGAAATCGTTCCATTCGGTTCTTCTTGATGCAAGATGTTTTATCTCTCTCCCTGTGAAATTATTAATCATATAGAAAAATTTCGCAAGTGAATGATTTTGAAATGTAATTGACGTCGCCCAAGTCTAAAAACAAGAGTACCGACCATTGATCCTAAATTTTTCGGCTACGCTGATTTTAATGGGCCAGATTTTTAGCAAATTTGCATTAAAATTTTGCCTGTTTTAACGCAGATCTTTAATCATAAAATTTTAAAAATCAAATACTTATTGAAATCAAAATTTGGCGACAAGTTGATTTCGAGAAATGGAACTGTCAACTGGACGTGCGTCGTGCGATTTGACAGCTCTCGATAATTTCCTGTGGGGCTACGTGAAGTCACTGGTTTATGCTGATATACCAGCAACAATTGATGTCTTAGAGGACAACATTGTTTGTGTTATTCGTGACATACGGTCAGCCATTCTGAAAAAAGTGGCCCAAAATTGGACATCCAGAGTGCGCTACATCAAGAACAGCCTCGGTGGCCATATGCCCGAAAACGTTTTCAAATGTTAATGCCACTTATTTATCTTTCCAAACAAAAAATGTTTTTGATTAAAATAAAATTTTTTGTGTTATTTTCAACAATTTCAGTTCTAAAAACACCCTTTTTCCGATATTCGAAACCGTTTGGTTATTAGGCGAATTTTGCAGAAGAGCCTTTTTCCCCTCCAAACAAAAAATGTTTTTGATTAAAATAAAATTTTTTGTGTTATTTTCAACAATTTCAGTTCTAAAAACACCCTTTTTCCGATATTCGAAACCGTTTGGTTATTAGGCGAATTTTGCAGAAGAGCCTTTTTCCCCTATATTTCAAATAATTTAAAAACGCGGCAACTCTGTGTGCACTATATAGGCAATATGGGTACCAACATCTCTGTTTTCTTGAGTACTGTAACGCTGCGTAAAAATAAATCTAGTTTTCGTAATCATTAGTTTTCGTAATCGGGAGTCAATTCTGAACCATTTAATGGATTTTATAATTTTTTCTTTTCAAATTTTTGTGTCTTTTATGATTCTTTTTAGAAGGCTCATATTTTCGTCAAAAAAATTATTAATTTTTGACAATAAAATTTTGCATTTTCTTAAATACTTGTTTTATTTGACTCAATTTCGACTCATAGCATAAGAACCCACAAAAAAGTATTAAAATTTTGGATGGTATTGAATTACGTATAACTTAAATTATATAAACCGAAATAACGAATTCAATTCACTGACGTAAAAGAAGCTGAAAAATGTGTCAGAAATGGTCTCAAAATTATATTATTAAAAATTTTGTATTAAAGGGCTTCATCCAAAAGAGTTTGATTAAAAAATAAAAAAAGAAAAAATTCAAATTCAATTACATTTTTGAGTCAATTTTGAACCATTTTTTTTATTTCATAATTTTCTTCCAGCAAACAAGCTCAAAAATGAGTCAGAAATGGTCTCCAAATATATATTATTGAAATTTCAAATTTTTTTATGCAAGTGTTTCATCCAAAAAACGATTCTTTTGTGATTGAAGAATAACTCTTAAAAGATATTTAAAAAATTCTATAGTCTCAAAAATTAATAAATTAGAAAAGATTTAAAAATAAATTCCCAATAATTGGGAAGGAAAATGTCGGCGTTAACCTTGATTTTTACTTGACTTTGTATGCTTGTTTTTACCGTTGCAAAACGAAATTATATCAAAACAAAGAGTTGCACACAATTAATTGTATGAATACGGAGTCGTTTAGGGTTAATAGCCCAAGAAAAAGATTGGATTAATTGATTGAAATTAAAAAGTGCTTGATTAAGCAGTGTAAATTCACTATAAGACAAGGTCGCAAAAAAAATATTGCCGAGTCTACAAATTTTTTGTTAAAGCCGATATTTTCCTTGTTCCTCTTATATCGAAAACTGACGAAGTTGATCTCTTAGCTGTCAAGTTAACTTTAAAACTATGTAATGACGTAATAAAATTTCAAGTTCTTGCATATGAAAAAAAGAATTTAATATGTATGCTCCCGTACTTTAACGCAGTAAATCAACAAAAAGACAACGAAATGTTCCAAAAGTAATGAGTTATGTATTACTGGCAGCCTTACGTAAAAATGAATAATAATGTGTTACCTATATGCGTACAAAGGTATGAATAATACACCATTACCAGCAGGCGAATATAATAAAAGCAATTGCGAATTAACAAAAATGTGTTATTAATTGTTTTTTAGTACATTGTCGATCCGGGAATCAAACCATCCCGTGTCGTCAGATTAACAGGCGAGTTCTCTATACCCTAAGCCACGGAGGTATATAATATTTGATAGTTTAAGACATAAATGAATTTATTTCTATGTAAATTTGTTCAAGATACACCAAAACTAACACCTTACCATTTAGCTTACAAAAATTCGAATTATAATGAGTTTAAAAATTGAAGTCAAGAAAAACGTTGTATCATTATATTTAGTCAGGAAGTTTTAAGATGAATAACCTATTATTGTTCACCAATTATTTTTTATAGTATTGCATCATAAGTTTCTTATCGGCAATCCATTATTTTATTATTTAAAGTAATGTAGAAGGTAATAAGTACTCATTGCAAAGTACTGTATAAAATAATAAGAAGTCATTACCAAGTTTTTGATGGGAATCTAATAAGCGATGCCGTATCCCATATTGTATGTAGGGAAACACACCTAAAAAGCACATACAATTTTCAGCAACAATAAAGAATAAAAAATATTTTCCCATTTTAAAACGTGCGCAAATTTAAACACTTGCATTTCTATTGTTTTCCTAAAAATAAGATCTGGAAATTTACTTTAAACTTAGTCTTATTGTTAACTGATCAAATATAAATACATTGGGATTGCTTGAAGATGACTTAAAAAATGTGTGTTTTACCAAAATATAGGCACATTTAAAAGAACAACTTCCTATAAAAGCTACATTTAAATCTGAAGTTATCAACAGTTTTTATTCGAGTTCAGAATCTTAAACTACTACAAAATGAATTTTAATAAACTTATCATCTTTGTTGCTTTATTGTTGACTGTCCTTGTTGGACAGAGTCAAGCTGGTTGGTTTAAAACGGTTGGAAAGCAAATTGTAAGTTAAAAGTTATATGTATTTCAATATTATGTCTGTTCGATGTCGTTACCGCTGATGCCCTCGGAAACTCAATTTACCCAAAACAGCTACAATTTTAACAATGGAAACGCTTTATGGTAAAATTGGGTACCCGCGGTAATGTACACGGAACAAAGCTATTATTCAGATTTTCATCAAATATTTACTATATGCGTTTTTGAATACTCCTGTAGAAAAAAGTTGGTAAAAATACCGTCAATACTGCAAAAAAGTCTTAAAGACTTAGATGTTGCACAAAAAACTGCCAATGTTGCTGCTCAAGTTAAAGGACTTCCAACTCCACCTCAATATATTTGATACTAAATGATGGCAACCATGACTTTAAAACATCAAATAAATCCTATATGAAAATTAATTTCGCTGTGTTTTTCTTTAAATTAAAACTTTCTAATAACGGCCATTCTCAATAGCTGACACCCCCCTCCATTAAACATCAGTTAGTGTGTAATACAACTGTTTTTAACATATTAATAATGCGTAACCTATAAGTACGTGTTTTTATCATTATTTTAAATATAAAGTAGTGACCTAAACATTTTTTGAAAATCTATTCTTAGACTCATTATTTATTCACCTATAGTACATACATCCGAGGGCAAATTAATAAGTCCGTGACTTTTTGAATGAAACACAGTTTTTTTGCAAAAAAAAAATATTTTTCAACATAATCTCCTTTTAGCTTAATACACTTAGTCCAACGTTTCTCCAATTTTTGTATCCCTTCCAAAAAATAGGATTTTTCGAGGTCCATAAAATAGACATTTCTTGGACATATGGGGTCGTTTTTTTTTTAAATCCTCGTTAAATCGGTCCAATAAGTTGGCATAATATACGCCGTTTATTGTTGTTCACTTTTGAAGGTAATCCATGTGGATTATCCCGCGAGCATAACAAAAAAATGTTACCATCACCTTATTGACCACGATTACGTTTATGGTTAATTGAGAGCAAACGAGGCACCCGTCTTGCAGACTGCTTTCTTAAACTCAACTGATCGTTTAAAATCGAAACCACACTGCCATATGAAATGCCTATGGCATCAACAATCTCACGCACTTTTACTCCTCGATCGGCCAATACCATATCGTGGATTTTTTCGACATTTTCGGGTGTATTGACCTAAATTGGCAGTCCAGAACGTTCAACGTCATTTGTGCTTGTGGGACCACAACGAAAGTCAGTAAACCACTTTTTTAACATTCAAATCGATTGTGCAGAGTCCCCATAGTATTTATTTAATGTTTATTGAGCACTCGAAATTCACTTTTTTCCATTTTTAAAAAAATCCACGAGGTTGTATGTTTTGAACAGCTGTTAAACGCAAAGTAAATGACGGAACTTGCTCAAAATTTTACAGTAGTCTTTTAACAGGTAGTGCTTGGTGGGAGCAGTGTTGCATTTCATATAACTACGAGGAAAGTTCCAAAAGTCACGGACTTATTTATCCGCCCTCGTATATAACTATCCGAGTAAAAAAAGTTATATAGAAGATTATATAACTTTACATACACAGAAATAACTAAAATCGGGTATCAATCAAAAAATTTATTGAATAAAATGTTTTACTTTTTAATTAAAAAAAATTAAAATCAAAAGTTTATTTTGCGATCTTTTATCATAAATTATGATGTGAGCAAGGTTACTTAAGTTCGAGATTATTTGTTGTTTGTTAAACAAAAAAACATGCAATATTTATTTATTAATTAAAAAATGCCTTCATCCGCTAATTTAATGCAGACTTTATCTACTGACAGGTCCTTACATGTTTCATTTAGTGTCACCGAAAATATTCAGAGGACCAATGAGAAGGAGTATAAGATTTACCCAAATTATGCATTAAATTAGCGGATAAAGTCATTTTTTAATAAATATATAAATATTGCACGGTTTTTTGTTTAACAAACAACAAATGATTTTGAACAAGAATAATCTTGCTCACATCATTTATTGAATCAATTAATATTTTAATTGATTTTACTCCTATCACGGCAATGATAATATCAATTAAAACTTTTATTGAAAATTAGAAAGAAAAAAAAGAACTATCTACAAAAAAAATGTTGATACAAAAAAAAGTGTGTGAGCGACACGTGTGTATGTGTTTTTGGTAATGCTGTGCCTGTTTGTGTATGTGCTTGTTTTGTTTGGAATTGGTACTCTGCATAACAGACCCTCGATATATGTGCATTAGAGTTAGTTTTGAAAAATAGATTTTTGGATATCATCACTTTTTCGAAGGTTTTTGTATCAATAAAAATAATGGCGTATTTTTTTTTTTTAATTTCAACTCCTTCCCGTGCCTATAGGCGACTCAAATCGCAGATTTTGGGTCCCTTTTCCCATACAACAAAAACGGCTAAATAAATGTCAAATCTGACTTCAGTATCCGATTCTACGGGAAAACTTAGGCCCATAAGCTTTTTTTTAGTTTTTGGAATGCACCAGAATGCATAATTAGAGTGGTCCAAAAAAATAATTTTGTAAATAAAAAATTAAAATATAATTTTTGTTAATCTACCATGAAAAAACACTTACATCTGAGAAAAATGGTCCAAAAATTTTAATTTTGTAGTTACCCGTTCAAAAGTAATTAAAGTTTAAAAATTTAATTTTTCTTTGTATATACAATGAAAAAGTTCTCCTAGCTGAGAAAAATTGTGCAAACATTTTTATTTTATATAATTATAAATATAATAAATGCTATATAAAAAAGATTTTATAGAAGTAGAAGAGGGAGAAGAAGTGGTTAATAATGTTGTTGATGCAGCTAACAAGTTGGCATATTTTGATTCCGCTTTTAGTAAGTCACCGTTTGATTTTATTACTCTTCAAAGTTTAAAAACTCTGGTTAATTTTGGAATTAACATATCCTTTATGCTTTATATCGCTGTTGAGTGGCCAGCCCAGAAAGGTTTTCGTAATGCAATCGAACAAGCTAAAAATATACAATCAACAAGTATTTACACCGAACAACTTGTTGGTAATATTTCGCGCCTGAACAACTCGTGTTTAGTTAAAAATAAAGATAATTTAAATTGTTTAGCTTTATCTGCTGTGGAAAGGAATAGAATTAATTATAATTGTTGTTAAATAAAAATTACAAAACCAATAAATTATTTTGTATTCACTAAAAAATTAAATTTTTAAACTTTAATAACTTTTGAACGGGTAACTACAAAATTAAAATTTTTGGACCATTTTTGTCAGATGTAAGTATTTTTTCATTGTATATTAACAAAAATAAATATTTTAATTTTTTTTTTAAAAATTATTTTTTTGGACCATTCTTATTATGCATTCTGGTGCATTCCAAAAACTAAAAAAAAGATTATGGGCCTAAGTTTTCCCGTAGAGTCGAATACTGAAGTCAGATTTGGCATATATTAAGCCGTTTTTGTTGTATGGGAAAAGGGACCCAAAATCCGCGATTTGAGTCGCCTATAGGCACGGGAAGGAGTTGGAATTAGAAAAAAAAAAATACGCCATTATTTTTATTGATACAAAAACCTTCTAAAAAGTGATAATATCCAGAAATCAAAATCAAAAAAAATTTGAAAACGAACTCTAATGTGCATATTTCATAGTTTGGGAATGGGGCTTTCGCTTTGAAATCAAAGCAATTTGCTTTGATTTCAAACAGTGTTACCAGGTTTGACGATTTATCGTCATTTTGACAAGTTTTAGTACCCAAAATACATAAGTGACGATTGGACGATTTTTGCTTCCAAAATAACGATTTTACAACAATACTTTAATATGTCAGAAAAACATATTTACTAGACATTGTATTATTTCGTTAAAAATTAAAAAAAACTATTTTTATCGAAAACAAACATTTATTTGCTAATATGATGTGAAATAAAATTTTGCAAAAATGCAAATACTAGAATTAAATACAACTAAATATTCAAAACGAATTTATTTATTTTATTTTCTGTGTTAAAATCTATTAAAATCGATTTTTTTACATTTTTATAAAATTGCATTAGTATGAGATTTAGATACAAATAAATTATTTTTTAAACTTTAAAAGAGCATGTAATTTTTTGCGAAACAAGCAGTCCTCGGTCCCAAATATTCTTATTTATAAAATATTCAAATTTCGAATAACTACAACTTTAAAAGAGAAGAAATAAATCATAAAATAAATCCGGTGCTTAAAAGCAGGCCTCATAATATAAAGTCTTCCAAGGTGATGCTTACGATATTTAAAAATTATATTTGGAAATAGAAAACATGCAGTAATAAATAATTCTTCAATACACGCAGAGAAAAAATATTGAACATGATTTCATATTAAAATTATAACTGTCATATATATGATTCTGTCTGAGCATATTATGTTTTCCGAGGACGATTTCATCGTCTTCTAGAATCATATTATAATTGGCACGATCATATTGAGGTATTGCATAACATGATGCTCTTAAGCTATCATAATATGATGCTCTATTCTCTTCTCTGCGTGTGGAAATTCAAATTTAACAATTAATTGTTAAAGAATTTCCAAATTTTGGAAAATAATTAAATATTTAAAAAATTGTGCTACGCTAATGTTGTTCACAGAAGATAGTTTCACGATGGGAGGGTAGAATGCGTTGTTTTAATATTCCACAGTATTGAATGACATTCATATTTCCTTTAGTTTTAGTTATGTAATCAACACCATCACGGGAGACAGAGTTGTTTAGAAATAGTAAGCAGAGGAAAAGTTAGATTAACCGCAAATCAAAAAGGTTAAAAAATGGTTTAATCGACTTACTTAGCGCATGATTAAGCAGTTAATTCTATTTTTAGTAGATTAAGCACTAGTTTTTAGAAGACGTTCGCCGCTACACGAATGAGTGTTGCATTTATTTTATTTTTGTACTGCGTGTATTTCGTTAATGTTTTTTCGTTCATGTGAAAAAAAACGTCATCTAAAAACAGGGTATCACTTTTCTGTGAAAATTCCCAATGATAGTGAAGGAAAATGTCTGCATTATTAAAAATTTTGTAGACAGCGCCAAAATTTCTTTGCGACAGAGTCTTAATCTTAATTTTTACTTGACTTTGTATGCTTGTTTTTTAGCGTTGCCAACCTACATTTAGTGTTGCCAATCGAAAATAAGTTAAACTTTTAGCTATAAAAAAGCATATGTAAACGAGGAATATTAAAAAGGTAGATCATCAATCGCCTGATTAGCATACATTATATTTAGATTTACACTACCGAAACTAAATTATATAACTTTGCTGAGTTATAAACCAAATGAGAATTTTTAAAAACCGTATTTAAATAAATGCTTGTTGCTGTAACCAAAGAGTATATACAAATAGACAGATTACACTTCCCACGCCTCTCAGCAACAAAATACCGAACTCGGGCAAGCAAATTAAAACATTTTTTTACGCTTAAAACTTGCAATCAAGATGTTAATAAAAAATTGTTGCCTAAATCACTCACTTTTATTTTGCTTATATTTTGTTATTTTCTATTAAAAATTAGTATATTTTAATTTTATCTTGCTGATTTTATCATTAATAATTGAAAAAATTAAAAAAAAATTTTAATTGTTATTTAAAAATATGACAAAATTTAATTTAAACTCTTGAATTTCTGAAACATGTTTTCGTTTTACGAACAAATAAAAATAGAGCATATTGTGCAACACTGAAACCCGCAGCTGTAACATGCATACAATTTATAAAAACCTACATACATATTACAAAAAAAAAAAAACAACAACAATATCTTGATTTTATCTTGTCCTGTTTTTGCATATTGATTATGACGTATTGTATACTTTACAAAAATGCGCACCGATATTTTTAGCTCCATTATGCCCGGGATTTAATGAGTGGCTTATTTATGATCAAACTTTGGGAAAATATATCTATTTACAGCAATTTTTATTTTCAGATCTTGTTAGATTATTTCGGTAACGCTATTTTAGGGATAACGCTGTTTGAATTATTTCGGTAACGATATTATAGCGATAACGATTTTTTGATTATTTCGGTAACGGTACTTTAAAGGTATTGATATTTTAATTATATCGGTAACGATATTTTAGGGATAACGGTAGTCAGTTGAAAGGGTTTTGAATCAATGACGGTGTTTTAACGATATTGCCTGCCATCCCTGTTTGGGTATATTCTTGTGTATAAGCATTGGAATGTACGTATGTATGATGAAATAAATAGAATAATTTTAAATTTACTTCAAAATTTTTAAAGGTCTTCCCACATTTTCACTCTTTTCACTTTTGAACGCGTTAACCGATTTTGATCAACACCAACACCTGTTCTGTATTGGCGGAGTATTTTGTATTAACACAGACAGACGGACAGACGGACATGTCTTTATCGACTTCTCTATTCATGCTGATCAAGAATATATATAGTTTATGGGGTCCCAGAATTTTTTTTAAAAGAATTACAAACATTTGACAATGTGATATATATATATACATACATATATATGCACTATGTTTGAGGAAAACTTTGAAATAATGTAATTTTTTTAAAAAATCTTGAAAAAACTAATTTTTTCTTGATTTTTGACCAGCATTTAAAATTCTTGTAAATCAAGCGAAATCAAGGCCGTCTGGCAACCCTATGTTCAAAGCACGTATTACACCTACCTTGTAATTACTGGAACACTTTTTATGGTTAATGGTTGCATTTCTATTTCCATTTCCGTCTTCAAGTCTTTTTTATTCTTTATTTACGCACACTCTCTTAAGTACATTTGCATTAAAATATTTACTTATTTTTCTTTTTACACACATTCGTTTTTTTTTTCTTTTGCTATACACACAGCAAGAATAAAAACAAAAACAAAAACAAAAGCAACACTTACTTAAACTAACGGAGCAAACGCATTGACTATTGCAATTCATTATTTTTTTTGCAAACTTTGCTTATAATTTTTACATATTTAAATAGAAAAAATTTATCAAATTTGATAAAAAAAAAACACTTAATGCCTAATTATTTTATTATATTTCACACTTTTCTTTTAATTTCCCGATATTTTACGCTATTTTTCTTTAATTTCTTTAAGATTTATATGAGGACGATGCAAACGTTAACGAAGTAAACCACGCACTACTTAAGTATTCTCATTAGCATTCTCTCAGAGTTAGTGGCATACACCATGGTTAGTACAAGAGTGCAAAAACAAAAAAGTAAACAAAAACTTTGCAACAACAATATTACTGAGCATCCACGACTATTATGAAATTATGACACTTTAAATTGGCCAAGAAATTTTTAATTGCGATTTTTTCTTAATAAATGATTAAATTTCAAGACAACTTTATGATTTTCATAATCTACAAGATTTATTTTATATTTTAACACTATTTTGTAGGCCGTAACTTTGATATTTCTTTTTTATTTTTACAAATATATAAGAGACACTTGCGAATGTACGGCTTAATACGCGTACCGATGCTTACTAAACTAATAAGAACTACAGTTTGAGGATCATTGGAAAATATAATTAATAATATACAGTGTTGTATTTTGGTGCGTTATATTTTTGAATTCGTATTAAATGGTTCTAAAAGAAAATAATGTGAAAAATTGTTAAAAGTTGTGGAATAAAATTTGGAAAATGGTTCATAGAAAAACTTAATAATAAAGTATGACTATAAAGTTAAATATAGGGATTTTAGGAAAAAAAGGGAACTAAGAAGATGCTTCCAATTTCAGCGACTTTAATTTTTAGTTACTCAACTTTTTATGTGCTATTCTCAAAAATACTTAAAATTGGGCTTAAAATTTTTCTTTTTTTTAATTTTATGGCACATTGCACTGTGCTACAAATTTTACCACTAAAATCGAAAACAAGTAGACTTGGGCGATGTCAATTACATTGCACAATCATTCACTTGTGAAATTTTGGCTATATCATTTATAATTTCAGAACTACGCACAAACTATTGAGTTTAAACGCTTCCTTGGAAAATTTGTAAAAATTTTAATACCAAACATGGGAATTAATAACAACATATGGGTATTCAATTACATGGCAATTACTCAAACTCACCCAATCACATGTAATTAGACGTAATAAAGTAATTGGCCTGCAAAAATGAAAATTTTGCAAGGAAGCGTTTAAGCATACGTTGTGAAATTATTAATAATATAGAAAAATTTCGCAAGTGAATGATTTTGAAATGTAATTGACATCGTCCAAGTCTAAAAACAAAAGTACCGACCATTGATCCTAAATTTTTCGGCTACGCTGATTTTAATGGGCCAGATTTTTAGCAAATTTGCATTAAAGTTTTGCCTGTTTAAACGCAGATCTTTATGGGTCGATTATGGATAGCAACGACGACGAACTTCAGTCGCGTTGTCAACTGGCAACGCAACTGAAATGAAAATTGGTATTATGTACGGCAACCTTCGCCAGTTGCCAAAAAGTTATCGATAATCTTATTTTGACAGATCAGCAACTGAAAAAATGTAAACAAATAAAAAAAAGGTTGACAAATGTGAATTTGTATAAAAAATATATTAATAAAAGTGTTGTGTAAAAAAATTATTTAATTAAAAATGTTGTATGTAAATGGGTATTGTTCCAGTTGTTGGACCAACAACTCAAATTATTTTCAGGTTGTGATTTTCACCATTTTAAAATCTACAGGTACAAATAAAATTATTTAAAATATTTATTATATAAAATATATGATGTAAAATATATATAAAATATTATTTATATCTATATTACAAATAATTTAACAATAAAATATACTTAATTTTTAATGTTCCCGCCTTTTTTGTTGCTTAAAATTCTACAGCAACCAGAACTTTTCGGTTGCCAATATAAACAGTATTTGACGACTGAAGTTGCCAGCTGTTAGTTGCCATACGTAATATGTATTTGGCAACTGGCAACGCAACTGAAGTTCGGTTGTTATCCATAATCGACCCATTAATCATAAAATTTTAAAAATCAAATATTTTATCTTAGTTTTTTGTGGTTAATGCATAAAAGGCCTTTATTTCATGAATTACAGGCAATACCGCTAAAATGATATTTGTTTGAAAATATGGGTGACATTGATCTGGCCGAGATGTGGTTTCAACAGGAAAACACTACCTGCCATATGGTGGCCGCAACCATCGACTTATTGAAATCATAATTTGGCGATAAGTTGATTTCGAGAAATGGAACTGTCAAGTGGACGTGTGTCGTACGATTTGACACCTCTCGATAATTTCCTGTGGGGCTACGTGAAGTAACTGGTTTATGTTGATATACCAGCAATAATTGATGTCTTAGAGGACAACATTGTTCGTGGTCTTCGTGACATACGGCTAGCAATTCTGAAAAAAGTGGCCCAAAATTGTACTTCCAGAATGCTCTTCATCAAGAACAGCCGCGGTGGCCATATGCCCGAAATCGTTTTCAAATGTTAACGAAATTTATTTATATTTCAAATCAAAAAAAATTTTTGTGTTATTTTCAACAATTTCAGTTCTAAAAACACCCTTTTAGTTCTTACAACACTAATTCCAGTGAATGAAACAGTACTTAGATTTAATTCGAGAAATTTAATTATTAAAGATAAAATTAAAATTTAAAAATATAAAACCAATATTTGTAAGTGACTGTGCGGCAATAGAGAATTTTTCTTTTGTAGGTTACGAAGTTCACTTGCGCCTTCTTCTCTCGTAGCTAAAAGGCTGTATTGCGCTGCCAGCAAACAGGCTCCAAAATGAGTCAGAAAACGACTCAACATATTATATTCAACTTTTTGTATGAAAGTGGTTCAGCCAATACAGCCTTCTTTGCTGATTTTAAAATTACTTACAAAGAGTTAATGTTTCCCGCCGATTGCGATAAACTTTGGATTTGTTATAAAAAATTAAAAATTAAGATACCCCTTATTTTTTTTTATTTGCCCAGTATCAAACTTAGGCGTTACTAAGTGTTTGAGCTTGTCCGATATTCGAAACCGTTTGTTTCTTAGGCGAATTTTCCCGAAGATCCTTTTGCCCCTATATTTGAAATAATTCAAAAATGCGGCAGCTCTGTAAACTATATATGCACTATGGGTACCAACATCTTTGTGTTCTTGAATACTTTAACGCTGCGTACAAATAAATCTAGTTTTCGTAATCATTAAAATCTGAGACTTCGGGAGTCAATTCTGAACCATTTAATGGATTTTATGATTTTTTTTTTCAAATTTTTGTGTCTTTTATGATTCTTTTTAGAAGGCTCATATTTTCGTCAAAAAAAATTATTAATTTTTGACAATAAAATTTAGCATTTTCTTAAATACGTGTTTTATTTGACTCAATTACGACTCATAGAATAAGAACCCACAAAAAAGTATTCAAATTTTACTGGCTGGGTGGTATTAAATTATGTATAACTTAAATTATATAACCCGAAATAATGAATACAATTCACTGTCATAAAAGAAGCCCAAAAATGTGTCAGAAATGGTTACAAAGTATTTATTATTAAAAATGTTGTATGAAAGGCTTCATCCAAAAGAGCATTCCCTTCTGATTAAAAAATAAAAAAAGTATAAATTGAATTACATTTCAGAGGCAATTTTGATCCATTTTTTTTATTGAATGATTTTCTTCCAGCAAACAAGCTCAAAAATGAGTCCGAAATGGTCTCAAAATATATATTATTGAAATTTCAAATTTTTTATGCTAGTGTTTTATCCAAAAAAAGCCTTAATTTTGATTTCTGATTGAAGAATAACTCTGAAAAGATATTTAAAAAATGCTATAGGCTCAAAAATGAATCAGCTTTTATTCGAAAGAAAAACCTTCGTAGAAGTTGTAAAAATTTCAAATTTTTATTGTTTAGAAAATCTCTTCATATTTATATTAACAATATAAAGAAAGTATGTATATATATTTGGAAAGACCAGGTAATTTTGTTTTAAATACAGTCTGAAAATTTAAAATCGGTTTAAATATTACAGTGAGTTAAAAATAATTAAATGCACCAGTCGCAAAAAAATACTTTTTTACGTTATCTCGAAAATTTGAGGGTATTGTAGTGGATCGATAACCACTCACATCTCTAATTAATTACTTTATATTGTGAATGATATCAGCTGATTATACTGTGACTGATAACAGCTGATATAAATGAACTAAAACATAGAATAAGTTAGATTTAAGTACCGTTATGTTAGTTTATAAGCAGGACGAAATGTGAAATAAAGGATAAGTTTGAAACAGCATCTCAGCCGAGCAATTGGCTTGTTATTTTTTTACTTTTAAAACCCAACAGCGCTTTAAAAACTGCTTTGCCTTGACGCTCTTTAGTGCCGGCAAATATAAAAGTAGTTGTTGCCAGTGGCGTTTAAGACGCCGCACAGTGGTTGAAAAGTTGAAATTAATACTGAATTTCATGTTTTCCGCTCATGATGAAATTTATTAATTTCATTAAAAACATATTGAATATCATGTATCTGAAATGCTAGGGCGATATTTTCATTACTTTTTTGTAGGCGTTTCCTCAAAGTGTGCCAAGTCTAACACACAACATTTGAAAGAAAATCCTAAAAAATAGTAAGAAACTAAAAACTCTTGGAATGACTTTAAATATGTATTGTTGTTGTGTATTTTCCCATAATTTAGGTATTTAAGATGAAAATTAAAAAAAAAAAATTAAAGAAAAAAAATTTTTTTGACAAAAATTTGCTTCATCTTAGGAGTCTAAAAATTATTATTTTCTTCAACTTTGATGGACTAGAACTTTTGAGCGCGGTCGAGCGCGGTGCTCTACCTTATACCAAATGAAAGCTTGAAGTCTAATTTAAACAATAAAGTTAAATTCAGCTGCTAGTTTTTGCTAGCCTTTGTCTAGTAAACGTTTAAATAGAAAACAAGCTACTTTTTATTGCTTATTACGCATTCTTTCGTTATATTACGTCAAAAATACATCAAGGAGGTTTTTTGAAAATCCCAGAATTACTGCTGAAGCTGTGGGTGTAGATGAAAATCTTATTCATCGTTTCAAAGTAATTTTAATAACTATTAACAGCAACACTGATATATGTCCGAATAAGTTTCAGCAATATTGTTCGAACACTGCCCAATTATATGTTAGGTTGTATAGCTGGTACTACATGCCAATGACCGTACATAAAGTCTTGATACATGGAGGAAAAATAATAGCAGCAGCAATTTTACCTATCGGAATGTTATCAGAAGAAGTCCAGGAAGCGTGGAATCGCGATTATCGTGAATATCGAAGGTATCATGCCAGAAAATGTAGTAGGATATCAACAAATGAAGATGTGATGCACTTACTTTTAGCTTCTTCGGATCGTTTTATAAATAAGTTTCGAAAAGTTCAAAAAAGCAGGAATTAGATCTACCTGAATATGTTAAGGAATTGTTGTTATAATAAAATATTAATTTTATATATACATGTTTCATTTTAATGTTTTTTTGTTATTACTAGGATTAAAAGCGTGTTTGATTTAAAACCAGGTTACATGTTAATTTTCTAATTATTTAGAAAATTGATGGGGAAAGTTGGGGTATTAGAGAAGGGGTGTGTATGGAAGATTTGGATATGATATTATTTTTAATAATCCTATGAAGTTTAGGGATTGTAGCATTGATAACAAGGGATATACATCATATTAAAAAATTTTGTTATATGGGAAGTAGGCGTGGTTGTGGGCGAATTTTGTAAATTTTTTAGCCATTGATTTTAATTGCTACAAAACATATATGTATATACCGAATTCGGTTGAAATAGCATAAATTCAAATGAAAATATTGCCATTTATATATTTCACTTGTATGGGGAGTGGGCGTAAAAGTGGGCGGACATATTTTATTCTTCATATATTTCCTAATGATGATAAAAAAAAGCATCTGTAAAAAATTTGGATGTTCTACGATGACTCCTTCTATTTTTTTCCATTTCTACTATGACGATAAACCACTGTGCGCCGGCAAAAGAAACCCGAAGGTAGGGAACCTAGATGTCCACCAACCATTACAGTATACTGTAACTGTCAGTCAGCACCTCCCACTTTTTTTTGAGCTTTAGCGCCAACGAACAATTCGGATGATTTCGGATTAAATATTCTATTCAAAGAGCTAAACATAGTTTTAAAAGCTTTGCTTAATTCTGTTTTAATGTTTAATAATTTTATTTAAAGACCATTCCAAATTAAATATGAAAGCATTTATTCATATTTCATAGAGCATAAACATAAACATTTTTTTAAGTATTATACGGTGTTGCTAGATAACGATTTAGAAAATTGATTTAATCCTCATTGTTGGTGAATATTTAAAAGTTTTGTTTTATATTTAAAACATAATTTTGTAATTTTTTTTTTTGTTCATGAACGGTTTTTGCAGTCTTGCAATAGAATCATTAAAAAAAAAAATACATATTCAAAATAAACATCGGCTTGCACCGGCTTAGATTATTTTTCGCCAAGCCGCCTCAAACTACTCAAACTTGTTTTGTAATACACTCAGCTAGACTTACAATCTACACTAGGTCACTTGCTAAGTGCTTTTGCAGTGTAGCACAGTGTTATATTAACCGATAAATACATTACTTTAAAAACTAAAAGAAAACTTTTGCTATTTTTTTTTGTTCTTTCATCATTAGGCAAATTCAGTACTTTTTTTTGTTAACTCTACGTTTTTTAGTGGTAGTTGTGGTTGCGTCTTCCTCATCAGATTCGCCTTCCTTAGCTTCCAATGCCTGTATTACTTTTTTGCTAACCTTTGCTTTACGTGCTCGCGCAATACGTTTACGTTGCTTATCACGTCTTCGGATTTCCTTGACCTCTTCATATGACAATTTTGAGCGGTATAATCTTTTTCGTAAAACATCTTTTTTCTTCAATTGGTCAAGATTCATTGTAGAACGCCACATACGTTTTGCTTCACGTTCCCTAGCCCGTATTTCATCATTGCGTCGTTCTTTGCGTCTCTGGCTGGCCTGTTGTTTTTGTTCCTCGGTTAAACGTGACCTTCTAGGTTTATAAGTAATTTTTTCAGGTATGCTTTTTCCTGTAGCAACAGTGGTACGTTTTTGTTTAGTAGCCGCTATGCTTGAATCCATTATTTAAGTTATTTTTAATAAAACTAATTCCAGTTTCTGATTATTTTGGTATTTTTGTCAACAAAATAAAGAATGTAGAGTTGTGTCGTTCATGAACGAACTAGTTCAATTGAACGACTCACTGAATTGAACGAAATTATTAGTTCATCAATATTCGAACTTTTCGTTAATTTTTTTAGTACTTTAGTAAAAAAAAAATTCCGATTTAAATACGAAAGCATTTAATCATATTTCATAGAGCTTTTTTTCTAAATACATAAACATTTTTTTGTTTTTTTTATTCATAGAACAACTGCATATCTATTTAATCAAATTGCTTACAAGAGCAATTATTTTTTTTAGCTAATCGTCTTATGAATATTGGTAAGACCTATAGACCATTTCTGGCAAAATTGAGTTAGGAATTGATTATATATGTTTAATGTGTCCTCTTTTTAAATCTTTAATCCGTTTTTATATACATCGTATCAATTAGGAGATATCCAGCCCCATATGTGCTGCGTATCCCTATTTTTACAAATTTCTTAACATTGGTATGAGTCAAACTTTCTATAGAAAAATAAAAACATTATTCGTCAATCTTGGTTTGACACATTTGAAATAAGCAACGCATATAAAACAAAAAACAATAAAAAAGTTTAAGCATTGGTTTGCACTATGACAACGCAGTTTTATAATGGTTAAAAGAAAAAAAAAAAACTTTTGACCTACTTGAAAGAAAAACAATAAAATTGTGATAAAAACGGCTTAAAAGCCATTTAATAAAAAAATCTTTTTTTAAAAAATTGTTAATAACTCTGGATACTCAGTGCAAAAAGGCGTAAAAATTAACAATATTGTTTACAATAAATGCAGCTATAGATATAGCAAACAAAAAGAAAACCTATCTTGTAGAAATTTAATAATTTTGTTGTAAACTTTCTTTAACGTTTTTCTCGCAAAAATGTTTTTGGTCGGTGCGGCTCTGCAATAATCAATCGACGTAATAGTAATAATATTGTTCCAAATTACGACAAACAATTAAAGTCACAAAAAGAAAAAGTTTTTACACAAAATATAACAATGTTTGTTAGAAAATCGCAATTTTATAACTCTTTTTGTCTATGTACAGTAAAATTTGTGAAAAAATCTCGTAATATAATAATAATAGTGCGTAATTTACAAATTGTCAAACGAACGACACAGTTCACGAACGATGCAGTTCAGTAGTGACAAACAAAACAAAAATTAATGATTTGAACGAACCAGTTTACACCCTCGAATTGAACGACAATGACCGAGTCAACAATATGAACGATTAATTTCAACTCTAAAATAATGTCATGTAGCGTCACAATTGTGGTAGTTTTTGTTTTGACATTTTATGCTGTTAACTAACATTTCTGTGCTGCCAGATTTAATGATCAACATACAAAGCTTCTTAAAGTCGTTACTTTTTATGGTTGCCAAAGTTGGTAATTATATGAAGACCGTTATTTTTAAATTGAAAGCGGGGTAATTTGTAGTGTTGCGTGTCTTATATAATTGTTTATAGGGAATTCTCACTGACAAGTTAATCTCCTAAAAATGGAATTAATAGGGAATTCAGACTCCGGCGTTAGCAACAAAGTTTGACGACAGTGCCAACATTTATTGCGTTAATTTTTACGTTTACGTAATTTAACCACAAAACGAAGCCGGTCGGCTCACAGGCGCTGCTAAGCCGCTGCCGACTCTTGTTAAGGCACTCAAGCCGCCGCCGAGTTGTGCGGCTAATTTCAGCTAAGAATGCTAGCCAACTAAATCAGCTAATAGCGAATTTACATTGTAAACATTTTCAGTAGATTTCAGTTTGAAATTCAATTCGAAATCAGAATCGTTTACATTAGCACAATTCACAGCTGATTGCATTTCGATTGTGCAACAAAAATTTTTTTTTTGTAAACAAACCTTAAAAAATACCCAAAACTAAAAAATTTTCCAAACATACATTTTATTCAATGGCGGAACATTATTAAATATACAATGTGATTTTTGCTAATGAAAGTGTTTTTATATAATGATTATCAGTTTAATGCAAAATATTCAATGTTTTGTAAGAAGTCTTGCTGGTGCCATTGAATGATTTTTCACTGTTTTTCTTGGTTGTAATACTTCTTTTAAAGAAAAAAAAAATTCCTTTTAATTTATTATTTTTCAGTTTTTCAAATTTTTAAAAATGTATGCTTTCATTGTATTTTATCTCATAAACAGCTGATTAAAGTTTACATAATTTTCATCAAAAACCCTCATTTTCTGCAAAAAGGGGGAAAGCACAGTGCTGTATTTTATATTTCTGCACAAATAGTTAGATTTAGATTAGATTTCGCTGAAATCTCAACTAAATTCGGATTTCACTTTGTATAGGAAAATGGGATGTTTGAAATCACAAATTTTTATTAGATTTCGGTCAAAATCCAATTTTAAGTGGATTTGGACTTAATGTAAATTCGATATAAGCTGACAATTAATTAAGTTTTATTTAAAAAAAAGTTTTTTTTTTTGAAAATCCACAATTTTTTAACCACTTTTAATCTGTTTTGTGTTACTAGAAAAAGTAAATACTAGAACTTTGAAAATGCCACAAATAAAACAACTTTTTTGAATTACAAAAAAGTGTATTTTGCTCGAGTTTTAGTCGCCGACGGGATTCTTTTAGTCAACTTTTAGCCTCCGCCGAGATTCTTTTAGTTCAGCTGCCGACTCCGAAATTGGTTCGTCTTGAGTCGACTTTTAGAAGCCGCCGAAATTGGTTCGGCTTTAGTCGACTTTAAGCCGCCGCCAAATGTTTTCTTGTTAAGCCGCCGCCAGCCGAAATTTAATATCGGCTTAGTTCTCTGTTCCATGGTTCACTGTTCTCTGTCATGGTTCACACACGGCAATTATAATTTGTCACGAACCGTTTGTGCTTCCGAGGATTCCGGCTAGCTTTTTATGAATCTCTCAGGAGGGTCCCAACCCTCTCGGTAGCACCGGGCCCGAACACAAAATTAAATTCTCAAAAATAAACTCAAACTCAAAAATAAAACTCAAACAAACTCAAACTTACCACAATTTTGTACCACACGATGATTAACGAGTCAGCTGTTAGACTCTTAAGTGCCCACCCAACCATGGTCGTAAGTATATTCCCAACTTCCGCATTTACGACCCCAAAATCCACCAAATCTTTCTCCTCCTTACCTTATCATCATTGCCTGTTTACCCCTTGTTAAATTAAGCCAACATGTTTCTCAATTTCAATTTTCAACTATACAAAAATATACATTTATTAAACATATTTTTATATTCTAAACAACTTAAATAAATTCTTAAACTAATTATCTAAATATCTAAATCTAAATTCCTTCTAATCTCTAATTTTATTTTTTGCTTTGATACAAATCTATATTCCTTTTCTTTCTTTCTAATACTTATAATTCTATTACTTTTGATTTCTAAAATAAAATATTTTTATTCTTTAAATTTTTCTATTTCATACCTTTTTTATTCTAATTTTTATTCATTTAGTTTTTAATAATTTTATTTGTAATTTTTATTAATTTTGATTTTTTTTTTTCTTTTCAGGCGCCGATACTATCAAAAAACTTTAGAAACTTATTTTTTTACTTTTATGATTTCAATTTTTTTATCTGTTTAAATTTTTTTTTTAATTAATTAATTTTCTTTTCTATGTAGGGATCAAATCATACAAATTTCACCAATATGGGCCCCGAACACTACAAAAAATCTACCTGAAGGAGCTCCCTAAGGATAAATATACCTCTGTCACTCTACAGACGACACTTCAAACTAACCGCCTACGATGTGAACCCTTTAATTTAATTTATCTGAAATGTATTTTTGTTAAATTTGTAATTTTGTTTAATTTTAAATGTACGTTCTTTTTCTTTAAGATTTTTTTAACCGGCCCTAAAGGTTTTTTTTTATGGCACTTTCTAAATAAATAAAAATTAGAGCGTAATTTCAGGCGTTAATACAAAATGAAATTATACGTATAACACTTAAACATTAACCTACACTGCACATAATCCTAACCAATAAAACTTAATAAAATTTACTTAACGATTTTATGATAACTTTTACTTTAAATAGCCATTAATCTTTTATACACTTTTTTTTTAACACATGGACTATTTTAATATTCTTTTTTTTTCTTTAAAATATAAATTTTGAATTTAACGGTTTTTTTCTTAACCTCACTTGTTTTTTTTTCTATACGAATTTAATTTACTTTTAAAAAAAATTGTTTTGGCTTTTCTATATTCTTTTTTTTCACTTTAATAATAAATTAGCCTTGGTTTTTATTAAATATTAATTTACTTTTTTCCAAAATTTCTCATTCTTTTTTAAAACTTTCTTCCACTTTGAGGACATATGCAAACAAAACAAAAAAAGGTTTTACCTGGCTATACACTAGGAAGATTCAGGCTGATATTCGTCCAACTTGTTCTGCACTATTTACCCCTTTTGTACGGCTGTTTTATTCGGGGATTTTCAGGACTCTTCCTCTTATATTGATACTTGTCTTCCTCTCAATATTTAACACTTGTGTATCTAGCCAGCTAAATATTAAATCCAATTAATATACCGCAAACTCTACATATTTTCCTATAAACCTATAAACTTACGTTTTTACTTTTATTTTCCTTTTTTCACCAACCGTTTACTCCTCCAGATCCAGATAAAAAAAACTCCTTGAAATCTTCCGGCACTAATAAATTTATTTTACTATATGTTCTTCACTTTTATTCCTTTTTTATTTTTTTATAATATTAAATTTCATGCGTCACTTTTGCACTAGTGTACGCTTTGGCTGCCTGTTTACTAATGATTTTATTTTCCATCTGAATCTAGCTGAGTAGCCTTAAAGTTAGTTTACTATTCCAATATTTACGGGAGTTATTTATCAACTTATCCTTTATTTTCCCGTACATTTTCCCGCCTAACGTCCATCTTTTTTTTAATTTATTTTGTTTCTTATTATTTCTAGAAGCTTGTAGGCAATACAATCTCCATCTTTTTAGTATACATACCGCCTACATGCATAAGAACATAATACTTTCCCTCCACTTTGACCATTTTGACTTTCTCCTCGAAAGATTTGTAAAATTAAATTATTTTAATGTTTTTTTATCCCTTTCCCACTTACTTTTGCCTCCAATATACTTTTTCCCTTTTCCCCCAGCGCTCCTAGCCTTAAAATCGCCTCCAACTGAATTCACATCTACCAGGCGCACATGAAAAATAATTAGGTTATTTTTTCATTGATAATTTTAATTTAAAAATAATTTTTAAAAACAGATTTTAAAATTCAGCTTTTTCAATGGTTTTTACAACGCTGTGAATTTACTAGTTTGTTTACATTGGTTTTTACTACTAGTTACAACTTACTATTAAATAGTACGCAAAACAACAACAATGTATTGATGTCATTCATGTACATTAATACCCCAATGAAACAGCTGACCGGCAAATAAAAGAAAGAACAGCAAGTTGTTATTCAACTACGGTTGCAATCAGTCGAAAGCATAATTGGCAAAAGCAAGCTTTGTGTTATATACCTTCATAAGCAGGAAAAAAAAAAAAAAAAAATAACGGTGGCTTAGTTTTTTTTTTTTTTGTTGCTGTTTTGGTGTTTCTTATACAGAATAAGTTTGGTTGCTTTGTATTGGTGTTGCACACTATAGTTTTTTTTTATGAAAAAAAAAAAGAAACAGTTATTTATTAAGTGTTTTTGTATGTAAGGAAAAAAAAAATCTTACACAGAAATTTAAAAAATCCGAATACAGTGAATTGGTTGCGATGAGTGGAGAGGACGACCCTTTCGGGGTAAAACGAAAGGGTGACATTCTCCAAGGCGATAATAAGGTGAGGAAAGATAGTGGCGGTAATGCATTGAAAAATACAATGAATTTGGAAAGTTCAACCGAATCCAGTAATGAGACGTTTGCAGGCAATGAAGCTTCAAATCATGGCAATGATAAGGCACTGAAAGCAAATGAACCGATGTTTTACCCAGAAAATCACCCAGGACCCTTCCATGTGTTACTGTCTTCTAATGTGGAGGTAAGTTCAAGAAAAAAGAATTGTGAACTCTTTGTGTATGAAAAATTAGAAAAGCAAAAAATAAAAACAAATTTTATTTGCAAGAATGTTGGGTATAACACATTTCGTCTTACCTTTAATAATGCAACTGCTGCCAATGAATTCACAATTAGTCCATTGTTGCCGCAAACTGGTCTTAAAGCCTTCATCCCTGAAAGATTTATTTTAAAATTCGTTGTTATTAGAAACGTTCCGGTATACTTCTCAGATTTAAGAATCAAAGAAGAAATTGAAGAGAACAATGATTTTGATGTAATCACTGTTTTCAGATTCACACGTAAAGGTGAAAATGGAACAATCGCACCTACCCTTACTGTAAAACTTGGCATTGTCTCAGAAAGTCTTCCAAAAATTATCAGAATGTTTAGTACTGTCGTAGAAGCTGATCTGTACATTCCTCCTCTACGCCAATGTAAAAATTGCGGCAGGCTAGGCCACATTGCAATCCGCTGCAAATCTACCAAAAGATGTTTGATCTGTGGAGAAACCATCCTTTGCCCAACAAGCTGTAAAGAACAAAAATGCGATTTTTGTAAAAAAACAACAAACTGTATCACTAACTGTAAATCACCTAGATGTATTCTGTGTAACGCTGTGGAACATCTAGCGACAGAAGCGTCGAACTGCAAAGTATGGAAAAAGGAAAAAAATATTCGCGAAATAATGACATTATCTAATAAATCAAGGAAAGAGGTTATTCACTCTTACTCAACGGAAAATTATTACGAAATTTTAGCTGATAATGAATATGAGACCCAATTTCCAACGGTTTCCAAAAAACGCTCTGAAAATAGAGATATTAATCAGGAAATAAATAGAAGACTTACCAAAATCAAATACAGTAAAGTCGCAGCGTCAGTTCCAAAACCGAGTTTCCAAGCTCTACACCCAATTACAGTTAACCCTACGAGACCTGTATATGAATACCCTAAATACGAAAAGGTAACGGAAATGGAAAAAATATTATCAGCATTCTCAAGTCAAATGTTAGCCTTCACCGGGCAAATGTCAACCATACTTACCGCAATGAATTGTGAAGAAGGTCTTAAAGTTCTAGACAAATTTCAGGAAGCAATAGAATCAAATTTTAAAAGAGTTAGGAAGAATAGTACACAAAGTACATCAAGCATAGCCACGAATATACAAGAAAAAGTCTAAAATTTGAAAAAGTAGCAAAATGTAACTAAAAAAGCAAAAATCAAATAAATTATTTTAAAAAATATTCAAAAAGGAAAAAAAAAAAAAAAATTAAATTCATTAGAAAAGCAAAAAAAAAAAAAAAAAACAAAATAAGAGTAATTTGTATCAATAGCAAAAATTATGAAAATTCTTCAGCACAATATTCAAAGCATAAACTGTAACAAAAAGTACTTAGATTTCTTTTTGAATAAACAACAAATAGATATATGTATTCTCTCGGAAATATTTAATTTCAACGAAAGTGATCGTTTCACATTTTTAAACAATTATAACGTTTTTGTAAGAAAAAGGGGTGACAACTTTGGTGGTGTAGCGATAGCAGCAAAGAAAAACATAAAAATGGAGAAAATTTCTTTCACAACTCCCTTAGATATTTTAATATATAAAACAAAAAATTTAAAAATTAATCTCATAATTGCCTCAATTTATTTTCCTCACTCAATAAAAACCGAGCAATTTAAAAAGGAATTTGGAAAACTTTTAACATTCTTGGAAAATAAGGAAAACGTACTTATATGTGGTGATTTTAACGCTAGAACAACAGCATATGGTGACCCTACAACTCTTTCCCGCGGTACAGCACTCAAGGATTTAATCGATCTCTCTGCTTTTCGACCTTTAAACGACGGAAGCATCACGTTTAGAAAATCCATGTACGACACGTCTCATGGCTCAGTGTTGGACTTATCGTTCACAAATTCAATTATCCCCATGAACTGGAAGGTGATTTACACTCAGATTGGCGGAAGCCATCATTTTCCAATAATTATTTCAACTGATAACACAGTTAAAAACCAACCAAAATTTCTAGCTAAGAAAAAACTTCACAGAATTATCGAACAGACCGAAATAACACCTGATTTTGATAAAATCAACGAAAAATTTAAGATGGCAATTACAAAATCTACATTCAGAATTAAAAAAAATAAAACCCCGAAGATATGGTGGGATGAAACAGTTGATAGACTACATCGACTTAAACAAGCGGCACAAGGCTCGTTTAATTCATGCAAATCAGGCACTAATGCACAAAATCTTATCATCGCAACAAAAAACTTTAAAGAATCGATCAAAGAGGCCAAGAGAAAATCCTTTTACAACAAAATTGAAACTCTAAGTAAGTCGCCGAACTCTAAATCACTTTTCAGATTTATGAAAGGAATCAGGAACTATGTTGCCAATGAACCTAATTCAATGTGGTCCAATGATAACGATAAAAATTTCTTAATTCATCTAAAAAACCAAGTTACTGTTATCCCCACCTTAAGTCTGCCAGAAGTATCTCCTTTTACCCATGATCGATTTTCAATGAAAGAGCTAACGAATGTTCTTGAGTCAAAAACAAAACCATCAGCTGCGGGACTTGATTGCATTACCTATGAAATGGTGAACAGATTATCCATAAATTCTAAAACAACCTTACTTGAAGCTTATAACATGCTGTGGCAAACATGCAAACTACATGAAGATTGGCGAAGCATTAAAATTGTTCCCATTCCAAAAAAAGGCAAAAATCTTGATATCTACACAAATTTTAGACCAATTGCGCTAATTTCAGTTTTTCTAAAGATCTTAAACTTAATGGTAAAGCAACGTCTTGAACAATTTTTAAACGATAACAATATTCTCCCTGAAAGAACATATGCTTATAGGAAAGGGCGCTCTGCCTCAATATGCATAAATGATTTGCTTCATACCATAGTTACTGCTAAAAACAATGGTGAAAAAGTAATTTTGATCTCGCTGGATATATCTAAAGCGTACGATTGCGTCAACATCGGTTTACTATGGCAGTTGCTTGTATATGTCAACTGTCCCATTCATATCTCTTACTGGGTACTTCAATTTTTAAGTCGCAGAATACTTGTACTGGGAAATCAACAAGTAGAGATTTCCAACGGTCTACCTCAGGGAAGTTGTCTCAGCCCCATCTTATTCAACATTTATACCAAAGATCTTCATGAATTGAACGACCAGAACACCCATATGTTTCAATTTGCTGATGATTTCATCATAATATCAACACACAAAGATTTTAACTGCGCTAATGCAAATCTCCAAAACAAAATAAACAAATTTTCATCTCTTTTAAATAAATTAAATCTCTGCTACAACCCTGAAAAAACAGTTGTCATGTATGTTGCTAAAGGTCCTAGGCTACAACCAAAAATAAAAATCAACAACACTGAATTGAAAAATGTGGAAAAAGTAAAATTTTTGGGCAGATACATTAAGAACAGTCTATCTCTCAAAGAGCATTATGACGAAGTTCTCACTCAATGTCAAACATCTATAAATGCTATTAAAATGGTTTCATCTGCTAAGTCAGGCGCGTCACCACAAACTGCTCTAAAACTTACCAAGTCTTTAGTGTTTTCCAAATCTCAGTATGCAATTTCATCAATGGCTCATGCGCCTACGTATATAAACAAAAAGCTAACATCATTTCAGAATCAATTAATCAGAAGAAGTCTGGGACTCACCAAATCATCACCAATACAAGTTATTTATGCTCTTGCTGCCATGATGCCACCAAAACAACGTTCTCAGTATTTAGCCGCAAAAGAACTACTCAGGCTTAAGATTTCATATTTGAATATTTATAATAAAATTGCCTCTAATCCAACCAAAAAATCAAGCTTGGGTTATGTGTATACCAAATTTAAAAATATTTTTGACTCATTAGTAACACAAATAAGAACAACACCATCTTCAAAAGTCAAAATTATTATAGATGTCTATCAATATTCGAAACACTCTGCTCCTAGGGAAATGCTTAAGGCATTATATCTGGAAACTATTAACCAGCTTATGGGTGAGGGTTACTCAATATGGGCTACCGATGCATCAGTTGGAGATAACACTACAGGCTGTGCGGTATGTAACATATCCTGCAAACAAAACTTTCTTTTTAGAATTCAATCAAAAGTTTCATCATTAACTGGCGAACTTCACTCAATAGACAAGGCCATCGACTTGATGATTGAAGATGGTATTGAAAAAGCTGTTTTACTTACGGATAGCAAAAATGCATGTTTACTTGCCAATAAAAACTCTACCCAAAACTATTTAGTTGGCCAAATTCTAGATAAAATAGATCAATCACAAATTTCATCAGTAATCTTACTTTGGACTCCTTCACATGTAGGTATTGGTCCAAATGAACTAGCAGATCAGTTTGCAAAACTAGCAACTTCTGCTGGAGCAATAATCCAGTCAGACCTGTCATTGCGTGACGCATGCAGACACATATACAACAGCCTATGGAACGAATGGACTGAAGATTTCAAAGAAATGTCAAGAAACACTGGAAGTTTTTTTGCGAACTTATTTCCCACACCACCAAGACAATTATGGTTCAACAAAACTCCATTGCCGCCACACAAAATAAAGATGTTAAATCGACTAATGGCTGGTCACACTCAATGCAAAGCTCATCTGAAACGTATGAACATTGGTTCTTCAGAATTATGTGATACCTGCGGATCTATTGAAGACCCTGATCACCTCATTTTCAATTGCACCAACTTTAATAATAACAGAAAACATTTTAAATTCTTCAACAAATATAACAATACTCACCAAATACTCAGGAATCGGAAAATAGATGATCTTATAGAACTGCTTAACTTTATTGAAGCAGAAAAATTACCAATTTAGCTGTTTTATATATATATATTTTTTTTCTATACGTGTGGATACTTGGCGTAACACACCATACAATTAAAACAACCAAAACTTTTAAAAAAATAAGAATTAACGACATAAAAACAAGAAGAATACACCATAATGTTATTAAACACTAAATAGTGTTGTAAAGTCCTGGTATATAAGTATATTATCATACTTAACCAACACTGTCCTTTGACAGATAACGAACACAAAAAAAAAAAAAAAAGAAGACAGAAACATCGTGGGTAAGTATTTTTTATTTATATTTTAATTTTAATTTAATTTTAATCAAAAATTTCTTTTCTTTTCAGATTGCTTTATAAAATGGACGACAGGGAAGATGTTTGGAGTTGAACCGTGCCAACCCGGTTCCTGGTTTGTATTGATGCATGTATTTTTTTTATTGCATTAATTTTTTCTCGTTTTTTCTTTCTTTTTTTTTCGTTTCAGCAGACAACAAAAAAAAAGTAGTCGGGGTAAACTGTGGTGTGACTCGCCACATAACCTTAAAAGTTTACCCAAAAGCAACCGGAAGTTTGGGCTGGAGTGTGGTTCGCTCCCGGACGTGGCCCTCTTCCATAACATTACTAATACTAATAACTAACCCTAAATTAATAGACTTGGGACACGGGCTGGAGCTAGTCACTCCTGAATAATCAGCTGATCCCTCCCATTTATAAAATAATCAAAAATAAAAAAAACAACTAACAAAGTAGGTACTAACATTTAGTTATTACTAAAAAAAAATTATAAAAAGAACTGGGACTCGGGTTGGAGAGTAGTTCCTCCATTTGGCGCACCCCTCCCCTTAAAAAACATGAAACGGGACTCGGCGTGTCTTAGGTCCGATCCTTGGACGTGCAGACCACCCTCCTAAGACGGTTTTTCTAAGTACCGTCCACGCAAAAAAAAATTTTATGGCCGGGACTTAGAAAAATCGTGCTGCCAATCATAGGGATGTCAACCTCCCGCAACAAAACTCCGTTTTCTTCGAGTGGACGTAGTAGGGAACGGTGTGCGGACAAGGTTGATGGAATTTTTTTTTTTACAAACGCTCAACGTGGGGAACTCCTACACCCTGAGACGAGTCTCAACACTTGCTAGGATCTAGCCGGGCACTAAACTTGGATTACCAGGTAAGTTTGAATAAAATTTAATAACGTGGGGAACTCTCACACCCTGAAAAGAGTCTCACCGGGCAAAAATTATAACTTTTATTTTATCTTTTAGGAAACCTTGGACTAGCTTATTACCATCACTGGAAAACTTATAAATCTTCTCATCTTTGCTAGCCGGAAATCCTCATCTTTATCATCTACGAACAACGGCCTACTCCTGCATCTTTCTCAGGTAAGAAAAAACATAGCGGCTTTCCCTTTTTTTTTAAATTTTCAAGATCTAGTTCAAATTCGTGTAACTGGTTCTTGACCAGTTGGGCACTTAACGTGCTAAAATTAAAAATCGAACGCCCACAAAGCTTCTTTGAGGCTAACTTTATCACAATTCTTCAAATCAATAACTTTTCAAATCAATAACTTTTCAAATCAATAACTTTTCAAATCAATAACTTTTCAAATCAATAACTTTTAACTAGATTATTGATAATTTTCACGTTTTAAATGTTTTGGCCTAATATATAAAACAAAATAGAACACTTGTACCCATAAGCATCTTCAATTAAAACAAATTTTTAAAATTATTGAGTTCTTGGGTTGCCAAAACTGTATAAAAAAAAACTAAAATGTCGTTAATATTCCCATTTTAACTTTAAACCTTTTTTTTTTTTTTTTTTTTAGGAATATTAAATTACATTAACATTTTAAAATCTATATTTTCTATTTCAGATCTCAAAATTTTTATACGGGTAACGCCTCTATTTTCCTCCTTCTTGGGAATTCTGCTGTTCGTAAAAAACTGATTTCATCTCTATAGTACTTTTACATATAAAAGACTTAGAGATTTCTAGATATGGTTCTCAGCTTGAATTTGCGAATCCCTTAAGGACATTTAATCAACTAATTTTACCAGCTTAATTACGGGAAGTATACCTCTAATTATCCTATCATATAAGTATTTACTTTGTGAAATCCTTTTTCATATCCTTTCAGATTTTTCAAAACAATCCGTACTCCAAATGTTCATTGGGACACAAAAAAAATTTAATCGCATGTGTCAATGTGTTTAAAAATCACATTGCACCAACAAACAAAAATGAATGTGTATAAAAAAAAGGACATCACAGTTCCAGTTAACACATATATTACAGGTTTATATCACTGGCCTTCCTAAAAACTATCAATGCGGTTTCCTAAATATATGATTGCACGTGAGTTGATAACTAAATCTAATATTTTTAGAATCATAATGTATAATCATCGCTTTTCAAATTCTAAATCAGGTACTTTGGTAAATTCTATCACAGATATAAAAAAAAATTAAATTGTTTAATTTATTCTAGACACAAAATTAGGACAAAACTATAAAAATGTTTGATTGTAAAATCTAAATAATAATTTTTTCTAAATTAAATTTTCTTATGTCCTAATATTGCACTTTTTCTTTGAGTAAAACTCAAATATTTTATAAATTTTCAAAAACAATTTAAACTTTTATATCTTTTACGTGATAAATGCCTATACTTTTACCCTGCAAAGATTCTAGCTCATACATATTATTGCCTATCGGTTTAACAACTCGGCATTTTAAAAACTTTTTACAAAATTTCGCACTTTTGCTCTTTTCAAAGTTACTTAAAACGGTATTTCGGCGATAAACTTCCTGTCCCGGTTTAAAAGTAACAACGCGGGCTCTTTGTTATACCTTTCTGCGCTCTTTTCATATGCTTTTCGCATATTTTCTTTTATTTCCTCGCGAATACTTTCCATTTTGTCAATTTTATTTGCATTTAAAATCTGGTGATCGGTAAGCGACTGGAGTTTGCGGCTTAATTTATAGTCTGCTCCACTTGAGTACATGTGAAAACCAAATAAGGCAAAAAATGGGGTAAAACCTGTAGCAGTATGTATCGAAGTCCTCAACGCACATTCGACTTCAGATAAATACAGATCCCAGTCCCTATGATCTTCTTTTAAATATGCTCTTATGGCAGCTAATATTGACTGATTAACCCTTTCAGACGCGTCACTACTCGGTGAATATACAGCGGTTTTCATGTGTTGAATTTTATACGTTTCCATTAAATTTTCAAAACTTTTTGAAATGAATTGAGAACCGTTATCGCTATGGATAATTTCGGGCACGCCAAATTTATGGAATATCTCTTTAACAAGGAATTCAATTACGTTGCCCGTGGTGGCCTCTTTCATTGCTTTTAAAAAGGTGAATTTAGTAAAGTGGTCAACTACTATAAAAATATAACAATTGCCACTTTTTGACCGTGGATATTTTCCCAAAAAGTCAATGTATAATTTTTGAAATGGTCGATCGGTTACCACTTGATTACCTATACCAGGTCTTAGACTTTGATTAGCCGGTTTAGTTTCTCGGCAAGTTTGGCAATTTTTAACAAACAATTTTACCTGTGTAGACATTTTTGGCCAATAGAAAAATCGTCTTAGCCTTTCAAGTGTTTTCGCCACTCCACCATGTGCTGTTGTCAATGTAGAGTGGGCTTTTTCGATCACTGGTTGTGTTATAGTTGCTGGAATCCACAACTTCCATTTACTTTCATCATGTTCATTCTGTTCAAAAGACATTTTCTTAAAAATCATACCATTTTCAACTTTTAAATCTGGTAATAATTCTTTATTTTGCTCAATATTATTTTTCAGGTCACAATATTCTTCGGATTCAAATTCTGTGGTTTCGAAATCAAATAAATCATCTTGGCAGATTTCTTCAACTTCGGCTTCTAGGGGCACTCTCGACAGCATATCGGCAACAATGTTTTCTGAGCCTTTACGGTGTTGTATGTCGAAATCAAAAGCTTGCAGTTGAAGTGACCAACGAGCGAGTCTACCGCTTAAGTCTTTTAAAGACATCAGCCATTTAAGACTGGCGTGGTCTGTCACGATGGTAAACGGCATCATTTCGACATATGGACGAAACTTTTTAACTGCCATTACAGCAGCTAAACATTCTTTTTCTGTAACGCTGTAATTTTTTTGACATGCGTTCAGTTTTTGCGAGTAAAACGCTATTGGATGCTCTTCATTTTGGCCGTTAAGTTGATATAAAACTGCACCAATACCATGATCACTAGCGTCACATTGGATCCAGAATCATTTAGAAAAATCGGCATGACGAAGTACTGGAGCAGAGGTTAATGCTTTTTTCAAATTTTCGAAAGCTGTTATTGCTTCCGGAGTCATATTAAACTTTTTTGCTTTTTTCAGGGTATCTGTCAGTGGAGCAGAAATCGCAGCGAAATCCTTAATAAAGCGGCGATACCAGCCGGCTGTTCCCATGAAACTTCGAACTTCACGTGTTGTTTTCGGAATTTTTATGGCTCGTATAGCTGTTATTTTGTCGGGATCAGTTCTGAGCATTCCTCCACCGATTATAAACCCAAGATATTTTAACGTTTGAAAACAAAATTGTGATTTTTGAAGACCGATGGTTAAATTGGCGTTTCGTAGACACTGGGCTACCTCTTTTAACAGTTCTAAATGCTTTTCAAAACTTTCGGAAATCACCAATAAGTCGTCAAGATATATGAAGACGTTTTCTTTTAGTCTTTGAGGAATTACCTTATCCATCAGTCTGCATAATCTTTGGGCCGCGTTGCAGAGACCGAAAGGCATAACGCGAAACTGATAGTGCGGGCGACCTGCGACGGTGAACGCGGTATATGGCTTACTGTCTTCATCTAATTCTATCTGCCAGAAAGCAAGCTTTAAATCGACGCTACTTATAAAATAAGTTTCGTCAATTCGGCTTAATATCCCATCGATATTTTGAAGTGGGTAAGCATCTTTAACTGTAACTTTGTTTAGCTTTCTTGCATCAAGACAAAATCTATTTTTGCCGGGTTTTCGAACTACCGTCGTCCGATTACTCCACGGACTCTCACTCTCTTCTATGACCTTTAATTCTAACATTGTATCAATCTCTCTGTAAACAATTTCCTGTACCGCCGGAGAAATTGGGTAATGCCGATCCTTAACTGGTTCTGTACCTTCAAATAATTTAATGGTGTGCTTTTCTAAATTGGTACAACCTAAACCTTCTTTCTCGAACGCCGGAAACGTTTCAATAATTTTATCTAGTTTCCTTTGTTGTTCAACAGATAACTTATGCGGATCACATTTATGATTTTCGACTTTAAAAGTCTCCTGTAAATTTTGAACGTTCAGTTCATCTAATGGAAAAATCTCCGGGGCTAATTGAAAAACCTTCCAGAAATCTACACCTAGATAAGCAACTTGCTGTAAATCTGGACATAAATAAAAAACAATATTTTTGATTTTATCTTTAAACTTAACTTCTAATTTTGTTTTACCTAATAATCTATGTTCTTTTCCGCCAGCTGTTGATACTACAGAAAATATTGGCTTAAAACTAATGCCTAACTTTTCTATAAACTCTCTACAATTTTTACCTAGCAAACTAACCGAAGCACCGGTATCTAAAAGGCCTCTAATATCGCAATTTTCGATTTTAATATCCGCGAAAGCTCTAGGGTCAGATTTACTATCAGCTGTTCTGATCGCCTCTATAATTAACTTCATAGTATTTTTCTTTTCCGCAAATTTTCTTCTTAATTTTAGTATTCGGTTTGATATTAGTCTTTTACAATCTATGGCTTCGTTAAAAATTCTATTTCGAACTTTTTCGTAATTTGTTTTTCTTTCTTCCAAAGTGTATTTATGTTTTAGTTCAGGAATAAACTTATTAAATTTTTCTACTTCTTTTATTAAATTTCTAATCGTTTTTCCTTTTGCCTGTATTATAGATTCACCTGCGGGTTTTCCTTGGCACGATGGTACCCCGCTACTACCTCGCTCCTCCGAAAATTTTTATTTTTGCAGTCGGCACAGTTTGGTGATATAGTATCAGGTTTACCACACCTGTAGCAAAATATAGCTCGTTCAGAAGAGGGGCAATCCATAAAGACGTGGCCATTTCCGCGGCAATTCCAGCAAATAAGTGGATTTTTATTTGGCTGATTTACCCTTATTGCAGCTACTTCCTCATAATGCTCGTATTCAGTTGGAGCTGGTAAAGGTTCTAACGGATTCTCAAAAATTTCATTTACTTGCCTAGCATATCTATTGGCATTTACTGGTGGTTGTGGCCTCGAATCTTTTCTAAGAAAAGTCTTTTCAGCCTCTACACACTCTACTCGCAATTGTTCAACAGATGAAACTACCATGGGGTAAACTATACGACCTATATTTTCTCTTAAATTGCGCTTAACCATTTTTATCATTTCAGCTTCGGGCATAGAAATGTCTAACCGAGATCGCAGTTGATTCATGGTGAAGAAAAACGAGTCTATCGACTCTCCTGGCTGCTGTTTCCTCTCTACCATATCTCTCATCAACTCAAAACTTGATCTGGTTGATTGGTATTGCTGTAGTAAAGCAGTTTTCAAAGTGGACCATTCGGATATATAATTTGTACGCACAAAGAGCCAGTACCACTTTTCTGCAATCCCTTTGACTAAAAGATAAAAATTATCAAGAAGATCTTTTTCCGTCATCCCATACTGGTTTCTAAGACGTTCTACTCGAAAAACAAAGTCTTCTACGGGCATTTTATTGTTGTCGCCATCAAATTGAAGACCCCATTTGTCGATGCGGATGCTCACACTTCTATTTGCAGCGAAATCGTTGAAAGATGAAGCTCTTGACATCTGAGCTGGCTGAATCCCCGACATATCCATCTGTTGTCGAAAATCGGTTCGCCTGTTCAAATTGGGTAAGTCATTTTCCAATACTCTTCTACTTTCCTGCTGAGTTTTCTGAACTACGATGCTCAATCTATTAACTGTAGCAGTTAATTCAGCCATGGTCCTCTTCATGTCATCCATTTGATGACCAACTCCTTTTACGGAATCTTCTAAAAGATCTAAACTCTTGGTATGTTGTTGTTGTTGTGGTCTTTGTTCTTGATGTTGTCTACTGGTCCCTTGGGCTCCTAAATCATTCTGCGATGCAGAGTTTTCCTGACGAGCATTTCGGGTATTAGACATTATTGTTTTTGACAAATCTGTTATTTGAGGGACGTTATTCGCGTTACGTGTCGCTTTAGGAGGTCTTCCTACTTTTGCCTTAGGTCTAGGGGTGTTTGGCTTCAAAACTTTATATGAGATCTGTGGTGTTGACCGATTCAAATCAAATTGTACTGCCCTAGTTCTCTTTCTTGCCCTAGTAGACGGCATAGGCTGATCCCTATTTACTCCCATAAAATCAATTTCAAAATTTTTATACAAAATTTTCCCGCAAATATTGGAAAGAAACTCTAAAAATGTTTAAAAATCCCAACTTGGATCAAAATCTAAAATAAAAAAAAACTATTCGAAAAGAAAAAAGTTCGCTGATTTTTCTCAAAACTCTGAACCAAAATTTTCCTTAGAATTTTAACGCTTCAGAACCTAAAATTTTCATAAAAATATGCTTACTTTTTTACAAAAAAAATTTTTTTTTAAAAATGTTAAAAGAATTCACTTAGATTTTTATAATATTTTAATGACTTCAAAACTCAAAATTTCAAAAATACGTTCTCTAAAATTCAACATACCTAATACTAAAAGAAAATATATGTAAATTTTACAAAACTTAATATAATATTTAATTATCTCAAATTTTATTTTTAAAATGTGAAATAATTTATAATAAATTTTAAAAATTATGTTATTTTTCAGAATATAAAAATATGTTTATACAACAAATTCTCACATATGGGTTTGGCAATGATGATTTGGCTTGGAGGTTAAGGTGGTTAATTTAAAAAAAATCTTCGTGTGGCACTCAGTCAAATTTACTAAAAAAAAAAGGTGAATTATAGTAGTGTGTCTTATCGTACATAACTTTTCTGACTAATCTTAGAAGGCGAGCTACGACAAGGTTTAATTAACATCCGGTACATCTTACCTCGTGATCATACTTCACACGAGAGGCTATCGAATTCCTACTAAACTTTCTACACTACTCAATGAGAAAAAAAAATCTGGCTGAAACTACAAAAACTATTAAAACAAACGGATATGAATAACAATACAATTAAAAAAAAATTATTTTTTTTATCTTCTAAGTTATTGCTACTCATCCCGGAAAGAACTGGTCGAATACATCGCTTAGACTGAAATCCCAAAACCTTCGTTCCTGTACTACACTATCAAGACTATTCTCCTTTAGCGGCTACAAAAACTACACTTTTGGTACATAGTTTCACGACTTTTCGTTTGGCTATAAAAAAAATCTATTTGGTTATTGCTACATGTTTTGATGACACTACATGTAATTTTCATTATAGTTTGGGACACCCTAATTTACAAAAAGGTTTCCTAAACTATTCATTCCTCTTGGGCGCCATTTATGTCACGAACCGTTTGTGCTTCCGAGGATTCCGGCTAGCTTTTTATGAATCTCTCAGGAGGGTCCCAACCCTCTCGGTAGCACCGGGCCCGAACACAAAATTAAATTCTCAAAAATAAACTCAAACTCAAAAATAAAACTCAAACAAACTCAAACTTACCACAATTTTGTACCACACGATGATTAACGAGTCAGCTGTTAGACTCTTAAGTGCCCACCCAACCATGGTCGTAAGTATATTCCCAACTTCCGCATTTACGACCCCAAAATCCACCAAATCTTTCTCCTCCTTACCTTATCATCATTGCCTGTTTACCCCTTGTTAAATTAAGCCAACATGTTTCTCAATTTCAATTTTCAACTATACAAAAATATACATTTATTAAACATATTTTTATATTCTAAACAACTTAAATAAATTCTTAAACTAATTATCTAAATATCTAAATCTAAATTCCTTCTAATCTCTAATTTTATTTTTTGCTTTGATACAAATCTATATTCCTTTTCTTTCTTTCTAATACTTATAATTCTATTACTTTTGATTTCTAAAATAAAATATTTTTATTCTTTAAATTTTTCTATTTCATACCTTTTTTATTCTAATTTTTATTCATTTAGTTTTTAATAATTTTATTTGTAATTTTTATTAATTTTGATTTTTTTTTTTCTTTTCAGGCGCCGATACTATCAAAAAACTTTAGAAACTTATTTTTTTACTTTTATGATTTCAATTTTTTTATCTGTTTAAATTTTTTTTTTAATTAATTAATTTTCTTTTCTATGTAGGGATCAAATCATACAAATTTCACCAATATGGGCCCCGAACACTACAAAAAATCTACCTGAAGGAGCTCCCTAAGGATAAATATACCTCTGTCACTCTACAGACGACACTTCAAACTAACCGCCTACGATGTGAACCCTTTAATTTAATTTATCTGAAATGTATTTTTGTTAAATTTGTAATTTTGTTTAATTTTAAATGTACGTTCTTTTTCTTTAAGATTTTTTTAACCGGCCCTAAAGGTTTTTTTTTATGGCACTTTCTAAATAAATAAAAATTAGAGCGTAATTTCAGGCGTTAATACAAAATGAAATTATACGTATAACACTTAAACATTAACCTACACTGCACATAATCCTAACCAATAAAACTTAATAAAATTTACTTAACGATTTTATGATAACTTTTACTTTAAATAGCCATTAATCTTTTATACACTTTTTTTTTAACACATGGACTATTTTAATATTCTTTTTTTTCTTTAAAATATAAATTTTGAATTTAACGGTTTTTTTCTTAACCTCACTTGTTTTTTTTTCTATACGAATTTAATTTACTTTTAAAAAAAATTGTTTTGGCTTTTCTATACTCTTTTTTTTCACTTTAATAATAAATTAGCCTCGGTTTTTATTAAATATTAATTTACTTTTTTCCAAAATTTCTCAGGCTTTTTTAAAACTTTCTTCCACTTTGAGGACATATGCAAACAAAACAAAAAAAGGTTTTACCTGGCTATACACTAGGAAGATTCAGGCTGATATTCGTCCAACTTGTTCTGCACTATTTACCCCTTTTGTACGGCTGTTTTATTCGGGGATTTTCAGGACTCTTCCTCTTATATTGATACTTGTCTTCCTCTCAATATTTAACACTTGTGTATCTAGCCAGCTAAATATTAAATCCAATTAATATACCGCAAACTCTACATATTTTCCTATAAACCTATAAACTTACGTTTTTACTTTTATTTTCCTTTTTTCACCAACCGTTTACTCCTCCAGATCCAGATAAAAAAAACTCCTTGAAATCTTCCGGCACTAATAAATTTATTTTACTATATGTTCTTCACTTTTATTCCTTTTTTATTTTTTTATAATATTAAATTTCATGCGTCACTTTTGCACTAGTGTACGCTTTGGCTGCCTGTTTACTAATGATTTTATTTTCCATCTGAATCTAGCTGAGTAGCCTTAAAGTTAGTTTACTATTCCAATATTTACGGGAGTTATTTATCAACTTATCCTTTATTTTCCCGTACATTTTCCCGCCTAACGTCCATCTTTTTTTTAATTTATTTTGTTTCTTATTATTTCTAGAAGCTTGTAGGCAATACAATCTCCATCTTTTTAGTATACATACCGCCTACATGCATAAGAACATAATACTTTCCCTCCACTTTGACCATTTTGACTTTCTCCTCGAAAGATTTGTAAAATTAAATTATTTTAATGTTTTTTTATCCCTTTCCCACTTACTTTTGCCTCCAATATACTTTTTCCCTTTTCCCCCAGCGCTCCTAGCCTTAAAATCGCCTCCAACTGAATTCACATCTACCAGGCGCACATGAAAAATAATTAGGTTATTTTTTCATTGATAATTTTAATTTAAAAATAATTTTTAAAAACAGATTTTAAAATTCAGCTTTTTCAATGGTTTTTACAACGCTGTGAATTTACTAGTTTGTTTACATTGGTTTTACTACTAGTTACAACTTACTATTAAATAGTACGCAAAACAACAACAATGTATTGATGTCATTCATGTACATTAATACCCCAATGAAACAGCTGACCGGCAAATAAAAGAAAGAACAGCAAGAAGACAGAAACATCGTGGGTAAGTATTTTTTTATTTATATTTTAATTTTAATTTAATTTTAATCAAAAATTTCTTTTCTTTTCAGATTGCTTTATAAAATGGACGACAGGGAAGATGTTTGGAGTTGAACCGTGCCAACCCGGTTCCTGGTTTGTATTGATGCATGTATTTTTTTTATTGCATTAATTTTTTCTCGTTTTTTCTTTCTTTTTTTTTCGTTTCAGCAGACAACAAAAAAAAAGTAGTCGGGGTAAACTGTGGTGTGACTCGCCACATAACCTTAAAAGTTTACCCAAAAGCAACCGGAAGTTTGGGCTGGAGTGTGGTTCGCTCCCGGACGTGGCCCTCTTCCATAACATTACTAATACTAATAACTAACCCTAAATTAATAGACTTGGGACACGGGCTGGAGCTAGTCACTCCTGAATAATCAGCTGATCCCTCCCATTTATAAAATAATCAAAAATAAAAAAAACAACTAACAAAGTAGGTACTAACATTTAGTTATTACTAAAAAAAAATTATAAAAAGAACTGGGACTCGGGTTGGAGAGTAGTTCCTCCATTTGGCGCACCCCTCCCCTTAAAAAACATGAAACGGGACTCGGCGTGTCTTAGGTCCGATCCTTGGACGTGCAGACCACCCTCCTAAGACGGTTTTTCTAAGTACCGTCCACGCAAAAAAAAATTTTATGGCCGGGACTTAGAAAAATCGTGCTGCCAATCATAGGGATGTCAACCTCCCGCAACAAATTGCGCAATTCTTCTTCAATTCTCCTTTGAAATTGCTTTTGTGTTCACAAAGGAAAAGTTTGTTTCAGCAATTTTCGTATATCAACCTGCAGTGTTACAAATTTCGGATGACAAAACAAAACGGAATTGGAGTACGGGCAAGTCTGTACCCCCTTCCATTCTCTTTTCCTCTCTCTTCTATAAACTCAAGAATTGCGCAAGTATAATTGCCGTGTGTGAACCTAGTCTATGTGTGTTTTGTTAGTATTGCCAACCGAACTTATATAAAAACACAGAGTAGCACACAATTAGTACTCAGGCAAAAAGTTAGATTAACTGTTAATCAAAATATTTAAAAAAATGTCTTAGAGGCCATTTAAACGAAGAAATTAATTGCAGGCAATTTTTGAATTCTCTTTTAAAGTTGATTCTAAAAATCATGAACATTTAAACGAGGAGTTTTTGCATGCAATTTTTTTGACGTTTATTTTGCCAATCTTCTTTAATTGTTCATTCGTTGAAATTTAATTTATTCGTAATAATTTAAAATAATATAATTTAATAATATATATAATATAAAATAATATAATTTAAAATAATATATAAATAGTTCTTTATTCCACATTATTTATTTTTTATTTTACGAAATATTTTCGATACACAACACTTGAGAAACCGAATACGAATAAAGCAAATTAACAAGAATACGAACGATAGCAGAAAGAAATGTCAAAAAATATCTTGAAAAACGAAAACCGTGCAATTTTTGCTACCCCGCTTGCTTCTCTACCCCGTTTGCCTACAAACAATAATTGCACGCAACGTTGCATGCAAAAATTGCGTCGTTTAAATGGCCTCTTAGTCGCCTAGTTTAATGCTTTATTAAGCAGTTAATTCCATTTTTGGGAGATTAACTTATCTATGTGCATTCCGTATTAGACATCGAAATTATCTACTTGATTAACGTTAAGCCCCAGTATGGGATAGAAATGACTAAAAACGACACTTAAAACAACTATAAATGTAATTGAAAATGCGATGACAACATAAGTAATAAAAATTACTAAAAAATGTAGTTATTAATTATTATAAAAATAACTGCAAAATTAGTAAAAATTACTGTAAAACAATAAAAAAACATCTAACACAATATTACCAAATATTTCATTTATTATTGTATTAGACGGGTTTAAACTATTGTTTTATCAACATCTTGCAATCATTTCCTAGTGTAAAAAAATGTTTTTATTTGCTTGTCCGAGTTCGGTATTTTGTTGCTGAGAGGCGTGGGAAGTCTAGTTTCTCTATTTGTATATACTATTTATTTTAAATCGATTTCGAGAATCTATTAATTATTTAATATACTATAGGGAAAGATTTCTATATTGGAAATCAGACCCTCTGTGTTGTGCCTTATAAAGGGTGTTTTTTTATACAGGTATTGAACTTTAAGTTGGCAGCACTTTTTTAACTGGCGGCCATTTTGTCTACTGTCAGATGATTTATGTTTAGTTTGGTTGGCATTTCAACATGAATAGACTAACGCCTGAACAACGCTTCCAAATTGTGCAAATTTATTTTGAAAATCATGGTTCTGTTCGAAATACGTATCGCGCACTACGTCCATTTTACGGTCAACATAATCGACCATCAGAGCAATTAATTCGATAACCTATGGAACGTTTTCGCACCACGTTTACACTAAATGATAATATGCATCCACAGAGACGTCGAACAGTGCGTACAGAAGAAGACATTGCTGCTGTAGAGCATAGCGTAGAGGAAGACCCCAATCAGTCTATCCTCCATCGTGCACAGGAATTGTATATGTATCCATCCACTTTATGGAAGATTTTACGAAAGGTCTTGGTTTGCGTGCTTACAAATCCAACTCGTGCAAGAATTGAAGCCACACGATCACCTAGCAAGGCGTAGATTCGGTAAATGGGGGCCAAAACAAGATTGCCGTTGATCCCGATTTTCATAAGCGAATTTCGTTTAGCGATGAAGCTCACTTTTGGTTAAATTGATACGTCAATAAACTAAACTGTGTATGTTGAGACACCGTTACATCCAGAAAAACTGACTGTTTGGTGTGCTTTATGGGCTGGTGGAGTCATTGGTCCGTACTTCTTCAAAAACGATGCTGGTCAGAACGTTACAATCAATGGTGAGCGCTATAGAGATATGATTACTGACTTTTTCATTCATCAATTGAACAACCATGATGTGCAGGATCTATGGCTTCAACGAGACGGCGCAACATGTCACACAGCTAGTGCCACAATTGATTTATTGAAGGAAACTTTTGGCAACTGCATAGTTTCGGACCCATGAATTGGCCTCCAAGATCGTGCAATTTAACACCGCTGGACTATTTTTTGTGGGGATATGTGAAGCCGCTAATCTACTCCGATAAGCCTAAAACGATTGAACACTTGGAGGACAACATTCGCCGCGTTATTGCCAATATACGGCCAGAATTGTTGAAATAAGTCATCGAAAATTGGACCTCCATTAGACTACGCCCTATCCAGCAGTGACAGTCATATGCCAGAAGTCATATTTAAATTTTAATGCCAGAAGATTATCTTTTGAATAAAGTAAATTTCATGTCAATTTAAAAAATTCATCTTTGTTTTATTCCATTTCAAAGTTCTTTACCTCTATAAAAATACACTTTACTTTCTTTATACAACGTTTGACCAGTTTTTTAATATAATCAATAGTTTTGAGTTTTTTTTTTTAATGTTTTAGTTTTAAAAAAATTAAAACCAAAAGTTTATTTTTCGATCTTTATTCAAGTTCTAGATTTGTTTATTATTTACTTATTAATTAAAAAATGTCTTCATCCGCTAATTTAATGCAGACTTTATCTACTGACAGGTCCTTACATGTTTCATTTCGCGTCACCAAAAATCTTCAGAGGACCAATCTAGAAGGGGTAGAATATTTTTTTTATTTACTTTTTTTTACTATTTTGTGGAAGCAATAACAGAAATATAACAATAAAAATATTTAAAACTTACTCAAATCCTCATTTTAGGATTTTTGCAGTTTTTTGTGGAGTTACTAAAACACGTTATATTTGGTTAGTTATTTTTTTTTAAATGACTGTCGGCAATAATTCTTTTACATTTCCCATAGTAAAATGACAACAATTACAGTCAAAAATAACTACTACCGTTGACTACACGAATGACTAACATACAGTTACACAGAGAGAATTCTGTGGACAAGTTTTAATGAAATATTTTCACGAATCTAATGAAGTGTTCATCACAATGTGGACGAAAAATTTCTTAAACTATTAAAAAAGCTTAATAGTTTTAATAAAACTTTTTCGTTAGACGTACGAAATTTTTAATAAATAATATGAAATTTTTTATTTAATATATGAAAAACTGAATTATTTTAATGTAAAGTTTCAAGGGACGAATTCCAGTGACAATTCATAGATCTAAAGAAAGAATTCATTGAAATCAGGCAGATAATTCTCTCACTGTAAGGTAAGGACTTTTAATTTTAATCGTTTACATATGCATTTTTGGACAGTTAAAAGTATAACTTGACATCTACAAAATTAGCTTTGTCCGTTTAAAATATCAAGGCTGAGCCGATAGTGTTACGGAATAAGAGGAAGCTTTCAAAAATTACTTGTTATTTTTTGCCATGGATTAATTATAAAGGTTAGCCGATTGCAGGGTGTTTGTACGCCAAAACAACTTTTTTGACAACTTTCACCATTTCGTTCGCGGCGCATTAATGACTTGAATTCACACTAAATTTTAAAAGTTGTAATATATTTTAAAATTTGTTAGTATTTTATTTTGTTATTGATAAAACTTTAATCTAAATTCAATTAAAAGATCAATATCACTTTGTCATAGAGCAATTCCATAAGAAAACGATCAAAATTGGCAAATTTTTGGACGACCCCTCTCCGATTTTAAAATAAATAGTCTCAATCGATTGCCCAGCAAAAAATAATGTACCTACATATTTTTTTTTTTTTACAGTGACTGGTTTAGAGGTGGTGTGCACCACTGTCATGTGACAAAATTGAAGAATTCTTCATAAGGGACCTCATTGAAGTTGTTTTACTAAAGCGATCGCAACGAGTGATAGCTCGTTGGAAAGGTATTGAATCAGGCTTTAATTGAAAAATAAAATTTTCCTAATTTTTCTTGTTAAATAATTAAAAATAATTCAATTATAAAAAATATAAAAACAATGAGAACAAGGTGGTCTCTTAAAAGCAAAAATTATGAGGAATCCAAAAAAATAAAATTAGCCGGAAAATTTAGGAGCTTCTGTGGAAAATCGGAAAATTTAATTTTCATGGGAAAATTTAATTTTCATGGGAAAATTTAATTTTCATGGGAAAAAAGGTAAATTTCTGAGAAAAATTAGGAAAGTTTTATTTTTCAATTAAAGCCTGATTCAATACCTTTCCAACGAGCTATCACTCGTTGCGATCGCTTTAGTAGTGTTTTTTTAAAACAACTTTCAATGAGGTCCCTTATGAAGAATTCTTCAATTTTGTCACATGACAGTGGTGCACACCACCACTAAACCAGTCACTATAAAAAAAAAAAAAAAATATGTAGGTACATTATTTTTTGCTGGGCAATCGATTGAGACTATTTATTTTAAAATCGGAGAGGGGTCGTCCAAAAGGTGATTGCTTTCATATGGAATTGCTCCATAGCGGGTTTAAGGCCTTAAAATGTGACTATTTAGTTCAATTCGGCAGTGAAATTTTATGTCGTTTATGCCGACGTTTCTTGATTTTTAATGTTATTAATCTGAGAAACGTTGCAAACGACAGTCCTTGGTAATTAGTTCATGGTGTTTGGCTATAGTATATATGTAGAATTAAAATGTTTTAAAAACCATAGCAAAACTTTGGTAATGGGTGCGATAAAGTAATGCATTACCTTGTAATGTGTACTTCTTACCTGTATCATTATTTTCCAACAAGAAGTAATGAGTTACCGATAATTGAACACTCATGTATTACCTTGTAATGAGACCTCATTACATTTTACATTACTTCAAATCATAAAATAATGACTTACCGATCATCAATTACATAATGCATGAATTATAAACGTAAAGTAATTATTAATATATATTTTTGAAAATCTATTTATAGACACATTACTTTGTGATTTTTTGTGAAAAAAACCCGAAAGTTGGTAGAGTTCTCGCCTAACTAATTGTTATATACCAGAGACCCCAGGTTCGAATCCCAGTATTCAAAAATCAGCTAAAAAAAAACAAATCATGTGGGAGGTTGTTCATTTAATTTTTATACAAAAGTCATATGCATAATATTTTTTTTTTTTTTTTAATATATTTAAAAAATCAGGGGGTATATTATTTTAATAATTTAATTTGTTTTAAGGAAAGTTTTTAAAATGCAAATGAAAAAATGTTAAAATTTTTACTAAGCAATTAAACTGTAGTATTTTAGTAAGTTTTTTTTTTGTAAGTTTTCTACGCGCAAGAAACAAAAAGCGTAGGAAAATCAAAGTACTTAAGTAAAATACAACTTTAAGGGCAAGTAACTTTTTTAAAAATAAACACATTTTAACTTTAACCAGAGATATTTTCATATAAATTTAACATTCATAACTATGTTTAAGCCCTAAACTTTGGTTAAGATATGTTAATAGCAGGTCTAAAAGTATTATAATAAATTACAAGCTGATTTATAAATTATCTATTTTTGTTAACTTGCCGAAGTTTTTAAACTATTTTATTACGAGGCACTCTAAATTATGCTAAGTTACCTAAGTTGTTACTTTTGTAACTTATCTCAGAAAATATATGAAATTTTAACTATCAAAATTGTATAACTTAGCCAATTACCATCGAAATAGTATTTTACCTCTGTAAGAACTTTAATAATCATACATTTTTTGTTTTTTGCGTGTGGTTTTTAGAATTAAAAAAAAAACCTTTAAATCTTAAGATTCCTTTAAGAATCACGGGAATATGTTTATCTGAGCAGACATGCACCGATATCTTTTTATTTAAGTTTGTATTAAAAACAAATAAATTAAATAAAAAATAAAATAAAAATTTTAAAAATATATTTATTTATGTGCCCTTTTTGTGAATTTGGGTGGAAGGTAGGGGAAAATTGTGGAATTAGAATATGCATTTAAAAAATTCTAGAGCTTTGACTTTGTCTTAAAACAAATTAGACTTTAATTTCTAACACTTTTAAATTCATTAACACTGTTTGAAACCGTAATTTGTAAACCCCTTTTGGCCCCTTTGGAAATACAATGAATATAAAATTGTACTTGAAAAAATTATTCACCAGCAATAAAATGAATAAATTTACATAAATCATGGCTTAGAAACCAAGACTTAAAAAGCAATCACCAAAATGAATGAAAATTAAAAACCTACAAAAAAATTTAAAAAATTGCCAAAATTAAAAAAATTTCCAAAAATTCGGAAAAAAAATCGGGAAAAATTGGCCATAGTTTATTTTATCATCATTTATCTTTTTAAGACACAGGCGATGTTCCAAATAAATGCTCTATTCTCTCTGCAATGCTCATCGCCTGTATAATTCATCAGTGAAGTAACATGTAAATGCATGAAGCCCTATGGCGATACATTACTTTACCCATGATTTGGTAATGTGTAGTTTTGCTAGTGCCAAAAAAAGAAAAAAACTAAAAAGTTCCATAAAGTCTTTCGTTATGCCAAAACCAATTTCTTAAAGAAATGTGATCTCAAAATACGCAAATTCAAAGTATTTTTACAAGCTAAGTTTATTTAGGCCTTCTAACTTATATCAAGTTAACCAAGTGTAAGTCCTTAACAACATTTCTGAATGGCAAATTTATGTGGAAATATCTGTGGTTAAAGTTAAGCTCTGGTTATATTTAGAAAAGCTATTCGCCCTTAAAATTATTTTTCTTTTGATAAAAGTATTAAAAAAATACAAAACTTTTTAAAAAAAAATAGTGAAAACATACGGCAAATTTTGGTATTATTAACAATAGGGAATGACCGCTATTAGGTAGTTTTATTTCAAAGAAAAACACAGCAATATGAATTCTTATATAGGATTTATTTGATTGAATGTGGTTACCATCAGTTAGTATCAAATTTATTTAGGTGGAGTTTGAAGTCCTTTAACTTGAGCAGCAACAGCGGCTGCTTTTTGAGCAACATCTAAACCTTTAAGGGAAGCATTTCGGGTTTTTTTTACCAATTTTTTCCTAAAGGAGTATTCAAAATCGCATATAGTAAATATTTGATAAAAATCCGAATAATAGCTTTGTTCCATGTACGTTATCGCGGTTACCCAATTTTACCATAAAGCGTTTTTATTGTCAACATTGTTGTTGTTTCGGATAAATTGAGTTTCCGCGGGCACCCGACCTACTATTCAAAATATAACTTTTAACTTACAATTTTCTTTCCAGCCTTTTTTAACCAACCAGCTTGACTTTCTCCAACAAAGACAGTCAACATTAAAGAAATAAAGATGATAAGTTTATTATAATTCATTTTGTAGTAGTTTAAGATTCTGAACTCGAATGAAAACTGTTGATAGCTTCAGATTTAAATTGAGCTTTTATAGGAAGTTGTTCTTTTAAACGACCTATATTTTGGTAAAACACACATTTTTTAAGTCATCTTCAAGCAATCCCAATGTATTTTTATTTGATCAGTTAACAATAAGATTAAGTTTAAAGTAAATTTCCAGAACTTATTTTTAGGAAAACAATAGAAATACAAGTGTCTAGAATTTGCACACGTTTTAAACTGGGAAAATATTTATATTCTTTATTGTTGCTGAAAATTTAATGTGCTATATTAGGTTTGTTCCCGTACATACAATATGGTATACGAGATCGCTTTTTAGCTGTTTTTGATTACCGCGGTAGAGTACGGGTCCAGACATATTAAATTCTTTTTTTTTTCATATGCAAGAACTTGAAATTCTGTTGCGTCATTACATAATTTTAAGTCCCCATCCCTACTTTTATATGGAGTTATGAGAATAAAATTAATCTACTTAATTAAAGTTAATCTACCTTTTTAATATTCCTCGTTTACATATGCTTTTTTACAGCTAAAAGTTTAACTTGTTTTCGGTTGGCAAAGTTAAATTTAGGTTGGCAACGCTAAAACCCAAGCATACAAAATCAATTAAAAACTAAGATTAAGACTCTGCCGCAAAGAAATATTGGCGCTGTTGACAAAATTTTTGATAACGCCTACATTTTCCTTCACTATCACTGTGAATTTACGCAGAGAAGTTATACCCTGTTTTTAGATGACGTTTTTCTTCACACAAACGAAAACATATTAACAAAATACTTGCAGTACAAAAACAAAATATATGTAGTCACCCATTCGTGTAGGGGCGAACATCTTCTAAAAACTAGTGCTTAATCTACTAAAAATGGGATTAACTGCGTAATCAAGCTCTAAACAAGTCGATTAAACCATTTTTTAATCTTTTTGATTTACGGTTAATCTAACTTTTCCTCTGCTTACTATTTCTAAACAACTCTGTCTCCCGTGATGCTGTTGATTACATAACTAAAATTAAAGGAAATATGAATTTCTTTAAATATCCCAGCAAAACTTTGGTAATGAGTGCGATAAAGTAATGCATTACCTTGTAATGTGTACTCCTTACCTGTATCATTAGTTTCCAACAAGAAGTAATGAGTTACCGATAATTGAACACTCATGGATTACCTTGTAATGAGACCCCATTACCTTTTACATTACTTCAAAACATAAAATAATGACTTACCGATCATCAATTACATAATGCATGAATTATACACGTAAAGTAATTATTAATATATATTTTTGAAAATCTATTTATAGACACATTACTTTGTGATTTTTTTGTTAGCATAATTTTAAGGTGTATATTTTTGATATCACGAACGAAACTAACTAACGAAGTAGAAGTGAAGTAACGTGTAAAGTAATGCATGAAGCCCTATGGCAATACATTACTTTACCCATGATTTGGTAATGCGTGGTTTTGCTGGGTACTGTGCAATATTAAAACAACGCATACTACCCTCACATCGTGAGAAAATTGCCCCTGGTAGTGTATTGTAGCACGATAATGACCTTAAGCCCACAAGCCGCTAAACTAGCAACTTTTTAAGAGGCAATTATGTGTAAGTTTTGCAGTGGCCGGCCACCACAATCCCCAGATCTCAACCGCATAAAAATCTATGGGAGCTTGTAGATTGGGAATTGAAAAAGAGAAACCCATAACATTTAGAAACATTTCTGAAAATAGAATGGAAAAGAATGCCTCTCAATCCTAATATACTAATCCTTAGTTGATTTCATGCCTTTAATATTAAATGAAGTAATAGCAAATAACGGCTTTGCCAAGAAATATTATTACTATTATTATTTTCAGTATATTTTAATAAAAAAATAATGCTAATTTCATTTTAATAAATATACTGAATTACAAGCAATTGCATTTTTTTTTGCTGACTCAATATAAGGACTATTTTTTTTCAATAACAAAAATTAGAAACATTCAATACTAGTTTAGATATATTTAGTCACTTTATTTAGTTAACTATAAGAGTACAAAATAAAAACCAAATTAACGTACTAATTGGATGCAGTTACGAGCACACAAATGTACTTAAAAGTAGCAGGACGCAGCGTTGCATTTCTTTGTTCGCTACTGTTTATATAAAGGGTCCGCCATCTAACGTTTTTTTTTTTTTCAATTAGTGCTTATTTCGTAAATGGTAGCACTTAGCTCATGTCTGGTTTGGCAGATAATTAGTTTTATCCTTCCGCTGGACGAATATGGTTGTGTATACGCTTGAACAACGCTGGGAAATATTGCGACATTACTTTGAAAATCATGGTAATGTTGCAGAATGTGTGCCGATACACCCAAAACGAGTCACTGTTTGGGACGGATTTTGGTCCAGAGGCATAATTGGGCCATTTTTCTTCGAAAATGAGCAAGGAGCGGCCGTTACAGCCAATGGCGATCGTTATCGGGCCATGTTAAACGAATTTTTGTTCACAAAAATTGAAGAGGAGGAAATACAGCTGCACACAATCGATAATGTGCTTAAAAATTGGACCGATCGTGTAGGCTACTGCATGGCCAGCCGAGGCAGCCATTTGAATGAAATTATTTTCCATTATTAACCGGAAGGATTGTACTTTCAAATAAAAAAAGAAATTTGAGAAAATATTCAGTAGTTTTCTTTTATAGCATTTTCAAAAAAAAAAAAGTTATTTGGCGGACCCTTTATTAAATTATATACAATTTGATACTGATATATTTGATTTATCTAACTTGATGTAGAAAGACCTAATGTTATAGTTTTATATACAATTTTTCATATATAGTTATATGGTTTAACTATATAGATACCAGAGTAAAAAGAGTTACACGCTGAAAAAAAAACACCCTGCCGCAAATATTAATGCTTGTTTTTAAAATATTTCCGTTTCCCATGCTTCTAAAATAACATGTTTGCTAGCAAATATATTTATGTTTGCCTGTAAATATATATATTTGGAAAAACTGAAAACCTTTTACCTCCAAACATATATACATATGTTTGGCTGCAAATATATAAAGGGTGTTTTTTTTATAGAGGTATATAACTTTGAAACAGTCAGTTCTTCTGGATGTAACATTCAGTTCTTCTGGATGTAACATTCAGTTCTTCTGGATGTAACGGTGTCTCAACATACATTGAGGATTATCGTCACTCCAAATACGGCAGTTTTATTTATTGACGTATCCATTTAACCAAAAAATAATAAATCGTATTTCGAAAAGAACGTTGTTCAGACGTCAGTCTATTCATGTTGAAATGCCAAGCCAAGCTAAACATAAATCACTTGACAGATGACAAAATGGCTGCCAGTTAAAAAAGTGTTGCCAACTTAAAGTTATCTACCTGTATGAAAAACACCCTGTATATGTATGTACTATAGGTGAATAAATAATGAGTCTAAAAATAGATGTTCAAAAAATTTTTAGATCATTACTTTATATTTAAAATAATGATAAAAAATACGTACTTATAGGTAACGCATTATTTGTTGTAATAAAATAATGTGGAAATTAACTAGTTATTAGTAGGTCATTATATATATGTTTTAAAGTAATGCATATAATAAGCTTTTGTCATTACTGGTAGTGTGAAAAGTAATGACATGTCGTTACCGTTTCTACACTGGAATTTTACATAAGCCCTTTAAGCGATTGGACAACTTTTCGAAAAAGTGTAAAAAACAGAATATTATACTGAAATTTAACTCAGAAGCATTTATAAAAAAAAAAAAAAAATTTTGAAGAAAAAAAAAATTTAATAAGACGACAAAATTTGAAAATGACAATAAACACAAGTTTCGAAGTAATATTTGCTCGGAATAACATTTTCACGTAACACAAATTGTTCTTAATTTATCAGTTAAAGATTGTCTTAAACGGTTTTAAAGAAAAACACAGCGAAATGAATTTTCATATAGGATTTATTTGATGTTTTAAAGTCATGGTTGCCATCATTTAGTATCAAATTTGTTGAGGTGGAGTTGGAAGTCCTTTAACTTGAGCAGCAACATTGGCAGTTTTTTGTGCAACATCTAAGTCTTTAAGACTTTTTTGCAGTATTGACGGTATTTCTACCAACTTTTTCCTACAGGAGTATTCAAAAACGCATATAGTAAATATTTGATGAAAATCTGAATAATAGCTTTGTTCCGTGTACATTACCGCGAGTACCCAAGTTTACCATAAATCGTTTCCATTGTTAAAAATGTTGCTATTTTAGGTAAATTGAGTTTCCGAGGGCATCCGCAAGTAACGACATCGAATAGACCTAATATTGAAATATAACTTTTAACTTACAATTTTCTTTCCAACCGTTTTAAACCAACCAGCTTTACTCTGTCCAACAAGGACAGTCAACATTAAAGCAACAAAGATGATAACGTTATTAAAATTCATTTTGTAGTAGTTTAAGATTCTGAACTAGAATGAAAACTGTTGATAACTTCAGATTTAAATGCAGCTTTTATAGGAAGTTTTTCTTTTAATTGTGCCCATATTTTGGAAAAACACACATTTTTTAAGTCGTCTTGAAGCAATCCTTTTTATTTGAACAGTTAACAAAAAGATGAAGTTTAAAGTAAATTTTCAGATCTTGTTTTTTGGAAAACAATAGAAATGCAAGTGTTTAAATTTGCACAAGTTTTAAAATGGGAAAATATTTTTATTCTTTATTGTTGCTGAAAATTGTATGTGCTTTTTAGGTGTGTTCCCGTACATACAATATGGGATACGGCATCGCTTTTGAGGTGTTTTAGATCCCCAGCAAAAACATGGTAATGACTACTTATTATGTTACACAGTACTTTGTAATGAGTACTTATTACCTTCTGTATTACTTCAAATATGGAAATAATAGGTTGCCGATAATTGGTGAACAATAATAGGTTATTCATCTTAAAACTTCCTGACGAAATATAATGATTCAACGTTTGTCTTGTCTTCAATTTTTAAACTCATTATAAATCGAATTTTTGTAAGATAAAGGGTAAGGTGTTAGTTTTGGTGTATCTTGAAAAATTTACATAGAAAGAAATTGATTTATGTTTCAAACTATCAAATATTATATGCCTCCATGGCTTAGGGTATAGAGCAGTCGCCTGTTAATCTGACGACACGGGATGGATTGATTCCCGGATTGACAATGTATTAAAAAAAAATTAAAAATATCGGCTTTAACGAAAATTTTGTCGACGTCGGCAACATTTTTTTGGCGGCATCATTTACATTTTTTATTTTTTTTTTTATTTTAATCAATAATCCAACTTTTTATCGGGCTACAATCCCTAAAGGACTCCGTATTCATTCAATTAATTGTGTGCAACTCTTTGTTTTGATATAATTTCGCTTTGAAAGGCTAAACCACAAGGTTAACGCCGACATTTTCCTTCGCTATTATTGGTTTATCTACTAGAAATGGAATTAACTGCTTAATTAAGCACAATTCGACTAAACCATTTTTTAATCTTTTTTAATTTACGGTTAATCTAACTTTTTTTCTGCTAACTATTTCTAAACATCTCTGTTTTCGTATTGTCTGCAACTCTTTGTTTTAGGCAACGCAAAAAAAACACACACACAATAGGTGCACTCGTTTACTTTTCCAGTAAAATCCAGTAGATGAGTAAATTTTTTGTAACATGAAAATTTTACTCTCAAAACTGGCTCTTGCACAAAAAAAGTAAACGAACGAAAAAATTGCAAAAACTTGCAGGTTAATTCAAACATATGAGCGCTAAAAAGCTTAGTGTTGTAAAATATGTGTTATTTAGACTACCCAGTATATATTGTTTTTGGTACTTGATGCATTGCATTTTAATAATTATAAATTCGTAGCAATTGTATATATTAAATAAACTTTTGTGGAAGCTTTTAGACTTGTTTAGTTTGTACATGACTTTTAATTTTGTTTCTAGTTAAATAACATACGAAAATACATGAATACTTGATGTTTGATATTCGGTACCCTGAATAATATGCTGTAAAAAGTATTCATATATTCATTAGCTTTACATCTCTAATATATTAATGTAAATAAAAACAATTAACAAAGATATTAGAAAACTGATAAATTTTTACTATAATAATTGTAACTGACTACTTTAATTTGATTCAGGTTGATAATAATTATTTTAGTTTTTGCCGCAGCTTTTATTCTTTTAAATGTTTTTATTACTAAATGTATGCTTATTTTTGTTTGTTTACTTAATTTAATCATATGTTTTTGTTTTCTACTAGATTTTACTGGCAAAAATTTGTTCAGTAAAAATTTTGCAGTCTTTTTGCTGACAACTGTCACTTTACTCTCTTAGTATATGCTCTCTTTTGCAAATTTATGTGTACGCAAACGCATTTCAGTAAAATCCAGTACAAATTTCTTAAAATTTTTTTGTAAACGAACACACCTAATGTCAGGTAAAAATGAACGTTAAGATGCCATCGCAAAAAAAATGTTAGCGCGGTCGACAAAATTTGGCTAACGCCGACATTCTCTTTGTTTCTCTTATGCCTGATCGCTATCGGCGCCACACTGTTATTTTAAACTGGCAATGTTAATCTTGTAGCTGTCAAATTGAACTTTTAACTGTCAAAATATACATACTATGTTTTTTTTTAAGATAAATTACGCTTAAGAAATTCTTACTATTAATTAATATGTTGCTTTATTTGGAAAGTGGATAGTAGAGAGGTGAAAGGTGGGGAAATAAGAAGGGCTCCAAACATAACAAAACTGTAACTGCGAGCGATGATAAGTCTTAGAACAGTTGTTGCTCGCCACCTGATGGAGAGTTGGCGAACTTATTTGTATTTTGTATTTGTATTTATTAAATTGATTTTCTAATACAACAAGACACAATATCTTATAAATTATAGTATTAGAATCAGGCAAGTTAACTTAGACAATATAGCAAAATCTATAGTAATAAAAGATTTACATTTATAATGAAAAGAAAAAATAAAATAAATAATATAAATAATAAATATAATAATTAAATTTTAACTTAATAAAAATAAAGTCAAAGGTAAAATTAAAATTAAAAATTTATGAAAAATATTCCCTAAGTAAGCTTCTAAACCTTATTTATTGCGTTGCTAGCTGTTTGCAAATTATTTGGAAGATGGTTCCAGAGACGTATGGTTAATATAAAGAATTGGCATTCTGAAGCATGGTCACGATGCCGAAATTGAATTATATCTTTTCCTCTGCTTGATCTTGAAAACTGTAAACGTTCATAAAGATATTTAGGCTCTTTTGTCATAACAATTTTGAAAAGAAAAATAACGTTTTTAAACTTAAGGTAGTTTGAAAAAGACATGTTCAGTACACGACAAGAATACTGCGATACATTATCAAACCTTTTCAAAGAAAATATATAACGGACGATGTTATTGTACGTTACGGTAAGCTTTCTCATATCATGTGAGTTGCATCCAGTAAAAATTTCGGATGAATATAAAAGTGTCGGTAAAAGATACGTTTTTGCCAGTAATATTCTAATACTCAGAGAGGTAAAGTGTTGAGTGGCCCATAAGCTTCGCAGCATACCGTATACTTTGCCACATGCGTGGGTAATATGATTAGTCCAGGTTAGACTTTTGTTAAATGTTACTCCTAAGTTTTTAGCAGAATCAACAATATCAATTTTTGAACCACCAAGTAATATATTTAGTTCATTATTTATTTGAAATGATTTTTTTCGTATTATTATACATTTTGATTTGTTAGGATTGAGTCGCAAACCATTGGCCGAAGCCCATAAACTAATTTTATCAAGATCATGATTCAATTCTTGTATTTTAGTTGTAATTAATTCTTTGGAGCAACTAAGATATAACTGAACGTCGTCGGCATATATTTGTATATTGGAGTAACAAAATTGTTGAGCAAGATCGTTAGAATATAACGAGTATAACAGGAGCCCAAGAATTGAACCCTGCGGGACACCTCTAGTAACCAGCAAAGGCCGCGAAACAGACCCACCGTTGGTAACTGATTGAGATCTATTTGAGAGGTACGACGACATCAATTTGACAGCAAATGTAGAGAAATTAAATAATTTTAACAATTTTTTACATAATAATGAATGGTGCTTTTTGGTTCATAGCCCTGATTCATTATTTTACTGCGGTGGGGTTAAGTGCTATGGGAACACCGAATAAGATTAAAAATGTGAATAAAACGTAAATGTTTACCCCTTTGAGACCCAAGCTGCATGCAAAAAGTTTTTGATTTTTCAAGTTTAACGTAAAATTATTTAAAAAGTATTACACTTTCTCTGTAATCATACCTTTTTTATGAAATATAATTTCGTTCAAAACATGAAATTACTTTTTTCATCTCAATAATCTATTTCTATTGGAAATATTCGCAGTATTAAAAGAAAACATCAAAGCTCACAATCGCGAGCTTGGGTCTCAAAATGTTACCTGACTTTATATGTAGGTTTTCTCACGTTGCCAACCGAAATTATATCAAAGCGCATAGTTGCAAACAGCTAGTAGCATGAATACAGAGTCATTTAGAAATAGTAGCCTTATAAATAGTTGGATTATCTGTTAATCAAAAAGATTAAAAATGGTTTGAACGACTAGTTTAGTGTTTCATTAAACAGTTAATCCCATTTTTAGTAGAATAACTTTAAATTCCCTATTAGATAAGACTGAATACTTTTCTTCAATTAGACGTTATATGAAAAATCACCACACACATGTTATCCTTTAATTTTATTTAATTAAAATTCTTCATTATGTCTAAATAACCAAATGTTAAAATAATTATTTACTGTAGTGTAAATGTAAATTTAATTATAAGTCAACTAGATTTCTCCATAAAGTTAAATAGAATATTTATAATATCAACAAATGTTTGTTAACATCGGCTCTCGTTACCACAACCGTTTTGTATATATACAAAATTTACTTTCAAATCCAGTCCACTTTTTTCCTAAATACATGAACGAACAGTCAGTCATAACGCTGAGATTATGTTTATTTAGCAATTGAAAATTTCGTTTATTTGATTTAAAACAAAAGCCATAACATCAACCACCACCACCCTTCTGTCATCTAAAAATTACAACATTCATATATGATATTCTTTTTTATTATCGGATGAATGTTGTGTGGCGTTGTGGTGTAATGGTTAGCGCGTTGGACTTTTACACAGAAGGTCCCGGGTTCGATCCCCGGTGCCGGCAACATCAAAATAATATGTATGAGTTTTTTCTATCCCTCATACGTATCGCAATGTCCACCTTCGGTGTTCCCATAGCAATTAACACCACCGAAGTAAAATAATAAATCAGGGCTATGAACCAAAAAGCTTCAATAAGTTCGCCAACTCTCCATCAGGTGGCGAGCAACAACTGTTCTAAGACTTATCATCTCGCGCAATTACAGTGTTGCCATGTCTGAAGCCCTTTATCTTTCCCCACCTTTCATCTCTATACTATCCCTTTCCAAAGAAAGCAACACACTAAATATAGGAAGTATTTCCTGAGTGTTGCCTCTCTTTTTAAAAAAAAAAAAAAAAAAACATACGGATACTAAAGTATCCCTCTGTTGAAGGATACATTTGTACATTGGTACAAGAACTTACACTTACGGCAATTCCACGATAGAACGGCCAAAATCTGAACTTGGGTCTTCCGATTTAAATTAAATCTTGCACTCAGAAACTTTACAGAGGCATTTAAAGATTGCTGTTTTTAGTTTTTAAAATTTTGAAAAATCCAATTTTCTATGCTCGATTTTGTTTTTTTGATAAATTAGAAATATTCAAAAAGTACGTGAGTTTTATGTTCGTATTTTCTTTAATATTCATCGAATCATCACCATTTAAATTGCATTGGAATGGTGCACTCCTCTTCTTCTATACTGAGGACTAAAATTTTTACAGCGTCAAAAAGAATTGCATACTTTTATGCAATTTATCTTTCAAATACATTTTTCTAAAATTTGGCCACTCTCAATTTGCAAAAAATTTGCAAAATATGGAGTTTTCACCTAAAATTTGCACATTCACTTTTTTGGGTCCCGGGGTTCAACAATTTTAATGAGTTTTTAAAAAACCAACAATTTGTTATTTTTATATTTCAGATTCAGTCTCATTTTCACAATGTAGCGTTAGCTATTAACTTGGACTTTAACTGACATTTTTGTTGTAGTTGCCCATATACATTTTCAATTTTAGCTGGACATTCAATAATCGGGCCTTATTGAATTCGAAAAATGTAATGTTAAGGCGCCCTTTTAAACCTGTATGTTTTAAAAACTATACATTTAGTTTTTAACCCTTTATAGCCTCATGTAACATTACTGTAACCAGGCGCGGATCCAGGGGGGGGGGGGGAGAAGAGGATATCTCCCCCCCCCCAAAATGACTTTTTTTTTTTTTGAAACATGTACAAACAAACTTTGTAGATTATTTTCTATAATTTTGGTTTTCGTACCGAGGTAGTAAATCAATTGCAAAGAAATGTACTTCAACAAAAGATTGAAAACCGTGAACGTTTACTTCCTATTATAAAATCAATTATTTTTCTTGGAAGAAATAACATACCACTCCGTGGTCATCGAGATGATGGTGCTTTGCTCTCGTCTGAAAGTTCAGACTCAGAAGGTATCTTTCGTTCGCTTCTACGGTTTCGCATAGATGCCGGTGATAAAATACTTCAAAACCATTTAAAACAAGCCCATTGAATGCTACATATATATCCAAAACTATTCAAAACCAAATAATAGACTGCTGCAATACCTTAATTTTAGAAATAATTTTGAAAAATATTTTTGAAGCCAAATATTATTCTATAATTTTTGATGAAACAACGGACCTGTCTGGCAAAAGCCAAATTTCCTTATCTTTAAGATATTTGAATGTAAAGGACAACAATGTACACGAAGAATTTATAGGATTTGTAGACGCATTTGAAGAAGCTATTAAGAATACAGCTGACGGTGATGAAATATCAATTGATGCAAAGACAATGTCAACAATAATAATAAAAGCTTTGATAAGTTTTGGGCTTGACTTAAAAAACTGTGTCGGAATTGGTACGGATGGGTGCCCATTGATGTTAGCAGAAAAAGGAGCCGTTAAAAAAATACAAGAAGTAGCATTAAACGCAAAACAAACTCCCTGCTTTTCACACAAGCTCAACAATTCGATTTCAAAAAGCAATAAAGTGCCTATTATTCAAAAAGTGACTTTACTTGTAAAAGAGACAACAAAATTTTTTAAATATCATCATCCTAAACGTAATACTGTCTTAGTTAAGTTTTTGGGAGCTAAGCTTTCTCCGTTGTGCGAGACGAGATGGGTAGACCGCCATGATTCTATATTGCAATTCACTGCAAGTGTTGAGAACATAATAGAAGCGTTAGAAAAAATATTTGAATGGAAAGATAGAGAAACATCATCAAAAGCTTTATTATTAAGAAATTCACTTAGCACTTTTGAGTTTATATGTGGCCTGTGCATTTTATGTGATATGCTTTCTATTACACATCCCCTTAGTGTCATTCTACAAAAACAAGATATAGACCTACAAAAAGGATCAGATCTTATAACAAATTTAATTACCTGTCTTGAGGATAAAAGACAAGAAGCAGAAATTGAGTTTAAAAGCAATTTTTGAGAAAGCAAAAGCTATTTGTGTTGATTTGGAAATTCCAATTGAAAAATCTAGATTCGAAAGAAAACATCCGATAAATGATGTCGAGGAGTATTTCAGGGTAGTCTGCTACATTCCACTGATAGAATCGATTTTAGTAGATTTAAAATCAAGATTTTCGAAAGACGTCCTGAATTTATTAAATATACCGAAACTGCTACCTAAGAATATAGCCACAAGTTCAATTTCGGAAATTAAACTTTTAATCCCACAACTGGTAGAGGATTTTCTTAAATTTTATGGAACAGATCAAACAGATCCTACATTGGCATTATAAATGGAAGAACTCAGAAGAGCTTCCAGATAATACAATAACCGCACTAGTAAGCTGTGATGTAGATATATATCCCAACTTAAGAAAAATATTTCAAATATTTGCCTCTATGCCTGTCAGCAACGCCACAGCTGAAAGTTCGTTCTCAAGCCTTCGTCGAATAAAAACATGGCTGAGATCAACCATGACGGAGGACAGACTGAATGGTTTAGCTATGATGCATATACATAATAAAATAGAAATTGATCCAGATGCTGTACTTGCAAGATTTGCCTCAAGTGGAAACCACAAATTACTAATTTAAACTGTTTTGTTAGTTATGAATTTTTATTTTTATCGAATTTACTTGAATTAATTCTTTTCTTTTTTATTGTTGAGTTTTTGTTTTTTTATTTTTTTAAATGTTATTTTTAATAAACTATTAACCCCGATTTCTTTGTATTTATTAAAAACAAATGTTTGTTTTTTTTGTTATTTCTTGCTTCGAAATCTGTTTTTAGTAAACATTTAACTTTTATGGGATACTTATAATCGAAGATTATTTCATGTTATTAAATATTCTCATATAGTTTGAATATATTATTATTGATATGCTCCTATTTTGCAAATAATAAGAAAACTTCATTATATCTTTAATACATAAAAAACATTATAACTGAATTCCTTTTGCATTGAATTGAATGATAAACATATCTTTTATTTAAATCTTCGAAACGTTATCGATTATATTTCTTGTAAGTAAATATTGTATTTTTTTTTTTGCTTTTGGCATAGTTTTATAGTATTTATTAAAATTTTGTTTTAAATTGAAAACAATATTTAATTGATACTTTAATGAAACTGAAATTAATTAGAAAGCTACAAACTATATTAATTGGTGCTACAATTTTTTTAATTTGACCGAATTCGATAAAATTTTTAAACTGCTATTTGCCGATCACGGAGTTTTGTCTGAAGGAATTTTTATTTTTTTATTTTCGTGATCTACAACTAAATAGGAGTTACTATGCCACAAATTGGATTCATAGGCCCCTCCTTGATCCTCATTTTTATACTGTTTTGGCTCTAAAATATAGGATTTTTCAACATTGAGAGCTCCTAACGGGTAAGTGGAAACAGATAGAGATTTACCACACTCCACATTGTTGTTGCCCCAACCCTTCCTTACAAATTGCCATCGGACATTATTACTCAATCTTTTACCTGGACAGTTTTAGGTTCCAAAAACGTTTTGGCAAGCATATGGCTAATAACTACAGAAAATTTTTGGCACATAAAAAAATAAAAAAATTTTTGCTCAAAAAAGTTACCCCCCCCCCCCCCCCCCCCCCCTCCCCCCCAAACCGAAATTCTGGATCCGCGCCTGCTGTAACAAACCCCAAAATCCCGAAATAATACATACTGAATGAATTTAGCTCGCTTAAATTTGTGTGACCCTACTGTGACATACCACTGATCAAATTAGTACCAAAAAAATATCATAGATGGCGTAATTTTTTTGACTTCCGTCAGTTTGTCCCTATTCGTATTTGCATAATACCAAGATATATTTATAAGGTAGTTTTAGTAGCCCAGCTGTCTATCTTCCTCTTACCTGGTTTTGACATTTCTTACATGGTTTGACAGTACAAAGACTGTATCTTGAGTGTTTTTGTATTGTTTCTAGTTGTTTGTTGTAGTTGTTGTTCTAGTAAGACTACCTATATCAATATATCTTGCATAATACGAATAGCGACAAGTTTGAAAATTTAAAATTTTATAAAAAAATTCAAAAAGTGCAAAAAATTGGGTTGTTTTTATGAAAACGTGTAGGTAAGTGAATAATATTTTTTACTTATTGTTACAATGCATATTTTTACATTTTTACATGAAAAAATTATATTTTTATGTTATGTAACAGTAATGGCACAATCCCTAAAATGTCAAATAAATAATAAATAAAGGATATTTTTTAATTTCTACGTAATACGTTTTTTTTTATTTACCTTAACCTTTCCCGTACCAAAAAAATTTTTAATTTTTAAGCTCATGGGGTTAAGATTTTTTCTGTACGCGAAAGATAAGAGAACCTGAATAGTAAAATATTCATGTTTAAAAATTAAGTTTTTAAAACATAATTTTTTAGTCGATTATTTTATCTTTCAAGTACAGAACAAATCTTGCAAATTAAATGTATAGTTTTTAATAGAGATATATTTAAACAGCGCCTTAGCTGTACATCCTTAAATTTAATACTTTTAATTTTGAAAAATAAAAAAAAAAACAAATTGTTGTTTTTTCTA